>JAJMFY010000008.1:0-356292 GCA_030574955.1 Teunomyces lycoperdinae
TAGGAATTACTGCATCACTATGTATTACAATATATGCCTAATCATCCAGTATCAAATCTATAAGCGTATAATGCAGTGAGTTCGAATACTGGTGCTATGCTAGTCAACATGGAAACGCTACACTGTGGTGCCATACGTGGTTGGTGATTTGTATTATATGGTAGCCTCAGTTGTTTTTTAATAAATTTATTACCATATCATTCACGTGTGTATTAGAAAGAATGGTTGAACACTTTATATTCCAAGTTAATATTGCTGGAAAACGTTTTAGGCATCGGGTTACAAGATTGGTTAGGTTATGTAGTCAAGAATTTAATATTTTGTGTTGGTTGTAATTTAGAATCCAACTCCTTATGACAGGTATTTTGTTAATCATCTTGTGATAAATTGTTTGTCATAAATATTATTTACACTGTCCTGTAACTTATATTATGGGTTCTATATTTCTTGGTTAAATTAGTTGATCAACTTAAAATATGGCAGAAGCCCATTCGTTTTATAAAAAAGTTATATCACCACCTTTCATCTTGACGCTTTTGAGATGTTGCTGATTATTCGTGATATGACTGTTAACAGAATGATATACACTATATATTAAGTTTTAAGGTTTGGTCTTTTTTATTCAAATGCTTTCGTTCATTTTAAGAACACAAATCATATTTCAATTAGAATTTCATTTTTTAACAGTTCGTTTCAATGAAACATGGATAACAGAGATTATGGGAACTGATCGCAGGACTGCATAGTATTTAAGTCAAGCATATTGGAATCTGAAGAAGGTGTTGTTCAGTGTCTAAGCCAAACATTTTCAGTGTGACATCAGCTATGAGGAAAAATACATTTGACAAGGACAACTCTGGAATATTATCACGGAATAATTTAGGGAACTAGGTAATTAGCCAGTGGTTGTGATACGGGCTAGATATAAAGTTTTAGTTACAAGAGATGGGCGGGCTACAATGAACTCTCATTGTAATATATGCTAAACTTGAAATTTAAGGGTGAACACATTTGGTGTATTTATAGGTATAATAATCACCAAATGCATTATTTCAGCCTTTGAAGAAAGTTGGATTCTCTCAGGAATTGATATCCTCCAACTTTCATTCAGTTTGAAGAAAGCTATTCTTTTTTAAATATAGATTAGAAAATAAGAATAATGTCAGAGAACATTAATTATTACGGAGTTTTATGCACCACTTAACAAATCCAACAAAAAGAACCTGTAATGTACTGAAATTTGTGTATAATTTTTCATTGGAACTAAATCATGACGTGAAGGTTGGGTGCTAAAATTCAGGTTTCCTGAAGTGTGATTGAGTAGATGACTCCAGTATTGTATCGCCTTCGTGGATTTTTCTGAAATTCATGGTAGTTTCAATCCATTGGATGATTATTTTCAATCGTTCGATTGAAAAACGATTGAAAGGAATTGGAAGCATCATCATGTAGGAACAAGCAATTAATAAAATTCATAATTATTTAAAAAAACTTATAATTTATTTTGATATTCAATAACATGACCTGAATTAACTTTCGGTTACAAATATCAAGCTTAATAGTCAGTACTCGATAAGATATCTGTACTCCTCTTTCGATTTCTCGGTATTATGCTACTCGGTTCTGTCTCAATGTTAATTACAGTACCCTAAGTCAGAAGCCTGTATATAATGATTTGTTGAACGTGCGGGCTTATCATTACTCCTTACAGTAACGATTAATAAGCTTTAATGGCGAAGATAACCAGAGTACGAACAGGTTGTTGGACATGCAAGACTAGGTATGTAGTGTTTAATTGTTATCTTGTTATATCATACTGACGTAAGAAGACATAAGAAATGTGATGAAACCAAACCACACTGTAGGAATTGTTTACTGGCAAACCGAAACTGTGAAGGTTATGGCATTCGACTCTCATTTGATGTTGATGATTCCAGGTACATCCATAGAAAAGATAAAGCCGGAAATCTCTCAAAGAGCTTCATAGGAAAACCAAGATCAAAACCGATGTTGAAACGTGCATCGACTGTGGATTCAACAGCTCAGCACCTGTCCACAGGATTCAATTATTCAGAAAGTCCAGAGACAAGGACTAATAAAATTGTCAACACTTCCATTATTTCTCAAGATGAATCACACAACTTGAATGTGAAGTTTACAAACGAAACCTTAGAACAGTTCAGTTTAGTATTGTTTGAGGATCTTGAGAACCTTCTTGAACCAACTGAAGCTCCATATTCGAACACAGGAAGCAATTCAAGCAGCTTAGACCATCAACTACTTCCAGGAGAAAACAGTCAACTTTATCTTGACAAGGATTTTGTAGAATTCTCAAGTCTGTTTACCACCAATGTCTCTGCAGAACCAATTCCATTATCAATGAAGCCCAATCCATCGTATACAATGTCTTACGATGAAGAAAATATGATGTTGAAACATTTTTTCATGAAGTTATTGCCATTACTTGATGCTCATCCGAACTCTCCATGGCCAGATTTGGCATTGAGGTATTGTGATTTTGATGTGGCACGAAGTTGTTTCATTTCTTTGGCTTGCATTCATTTGTATGAAAGTCGAAAAGAAAATGCTGACTACTATTCGAAGGGCATGACACACATTAATGTGACTATGGAGTACTTGATTAGATACATTGGAAACAACGATGACAAGATTTTATTGAATTCCGCTGATTACAAGAAAAGACAAGTGAGTTTTGTTGCAATTTTAGTATTGATTAATGTTCACATATTATTTGCCGTTTTGGAGAAAGGTGAAAGTTCATTTGTCAGATTCTTCTTCAAAGTTTTTGCTTCAATTTGCCTGGATCATAGTTTTAACACTGTACTAATGGAAAACACTAAGAAGAAATCGTTACTTGTGGTATTATCATGGTATGATACGGTGAGTGCAATTGTCAGTCCAGATTGCAGAATTCCTTTTTGTTCACCTAACTGGTATGGGACATCACCAGATAGCATTTCTACCTCTACCATGATGGGATGCCCAGGGGAAATTTTCAAAGAAATGTCGAAAGTATGTGTGATTCGAAATGATATTCATAACGGAGTTGTACATGACCGCACATTGCTATTAAAAGATTATACAATTATTAAGGTAAGTCTATTGAATTACAGAGACTACGTGCCATTTGACAATGCCGATGACGCCAGTTATACTGTTAGGCTATCGTGTGCTCAGTGCTGGTCCTTGGCCATTTTGATTACCTTGGAAAAGCTTGTCAAGAATGATTCCTTCGAAAAGCAAATAAAAAAATATTTACATGAATTTATAACAGTCTATGGATCAATGGAATCAAAATCACCAATGGTTACACAAATGGTTTGGCCCATTTATGCTGTTGGGTGTGAGTGCAAAACGACTTATGAAAGAGAATGCTTGTCAAAGTATATGGATACTCTATACGACAACGCTCAAATGGGAACCCTTGACACATTACGGGATATAGTTCATAAAGTATGGGAACTAAACGTTTCACCTGAGCAATACTTGGAGAATTCTCTTGATAACGGAGTTGATTACTTGCCATTGTAATATACATCTTCTTGTATTCATTAGATACTAAGTAGTAAACATTGAGCTATTAATCCGAATTCCATACAATAGAAAATTGATTACAACTTTTGCATAGCAGCAACATCAGTGGATTGAACGTGATCTTCGTCTTCTTCGATGCTGGCTTGTAATTCATCCAAAGAGACCTTAGCATCTTCGATAACCAAGTTAATTTGCAACTTCTTGATACCGAAGCCAACTGGAATCCATTGGTGAGCACCCCAAGTCAAACCATCTTGTTCAATAGCCTTGACATTAGCCAACAATTCTTCCAAGTCAGTTTCGTCATCCCATGGCTTGACATCCAAGGTGACAATAGACTTAGCAGCTGGCTTTGGACCCTTAGCAGCCTTCTTAGCAGCGTATTCGGCCAATCTTTGTTGCTTCAACTTTTCAGCTTCTTCATCGACTTCATCGTCGTCAGATCCGAACAAGTCAATATCATCTTCATCTTCAGCAGCAGCTTCAGTAGAAGCAGCTGGAACCTTACCAGCTGGCAAATCAGCGAATTCTTCGGTGAAAGAAGCGATGTGGTTAAACCATCTGGAGAATTCTGGGAATTGCTTTTGGAAAGCCTTGTAGACAGTGACGTCAGCTTGGGTAGCAGAGGTACTATGAATGTTAGTATAATTGAGATTCATTGAAGAACAACGAGCAAAATTGAATCAGGAAATTTATTTAAATCTTCTTTGTCACTCACACGGTGGGTCTTGAATCCACCTCATAAACACGGACCAAAGATTATGATCATCATAGTTCAATCTCATTCGTAATCGCAACCCGCATTTGCTGACCTTGGTACAGTTATAGTAAACTAAATTTACTCAACTTACCCGATCACAATCCAAATACATGGCCACAAACTAATAAACGTACCCTTCAATGTAAGACTTGTCAGCCAAGAATTCGTTCAAAGACTTGACAGTTTCAACCTTGGAGAAATCAGAAAAAGACATTTTGATGTAATTGGTAAAGAATTATTCCCTTTAAGTAGAAGAAATCAACTGTTGAATTATTAGAATCCGGAAGAACAATTCGAAGATGAGTGGAAAATTTTTCTTGTGGCGGCGTGGATGCGCCAATTTTTGTTAGGGCTACGAGACGACACCATTACCGCACGGGTTAATATTCTGATTTTGATACCACGCGTGTCCTTGAAATTAATACCATGTCCGGGTAAATAAACCACAAGCTTTCCTGAATAGAGCCCTAAGCTGCAAAATTCGTGTACCATTGTCTACACAACTAAAATAACATCACGATGATAACTTGTTACTCAGGACTATGTCCAATGGCTACAATATATACAGACCGTCGTATAATTGAACAAATTATGTTGACTCTACTCATCCCTCTCAAACTTCCAGTGTTTGCATTCAAAATTGGCGTAACATCTAAACTCGTTACTCAACCCATTCTTGTGCTCTGGACGAAAGTCTGTGATATACGTGTCGGGATAATTTGAATAAATTGTAGCAAGCATTCGTTCACCAGTTGAGGTAATAAACTTATGAAGAGAATCACCACTTCTTGTCTTTCCCGTTTTATCCTGCACAAGGAGATTTCTACATGCCTGAGCAGACTTCTGTTGGCATTCTTCCTCTAAGAAGGGAGGGTCAATCAACAATCTATGGCACTTTTGACGAAGCTCTTCTGGAATCTTGTCCGGAAAATTGTAGTCATAAAATCTGAAATATTCTTTGCCTGCCAATACTTCAAACCTCTTGTCAAATTCCAACAAGTAAATATGCTTCGTTGGGATTTCTTCTTCCGGTATTTGGCTGATTGCTGCATATACTGAAGGTGCACTAGCTATTACAATAACCGTATCTTCATCAGCCCCTTCCAATAAAGCTTTAGCTAGAGTTAGTGCTGTACTATCAGCATACCAAAATTGAGAAAGCTGCCAGTCTTCTTGAAATGCATCTATTGAGATTTCTTTACGTCTATCAAACTCTTTTTCCGAGTTATGATAAAGCTTTTCAAATTGTTCAAGTTGTTTCTTCTCTTCATCTCTGAATTGTTGTAATGCAGCTAGAGCATGGGCTGATAATGTGATCTCGTCATCGGACTCCATCTTCACGATCTAGGGTTGATTTTGCGTTCAGTTCCCTTCTCGAAAAGAAGTTTAAACGACATTGTCGCAGGATATATGTCGTGCATGTTTACACTTACTTTATTATATTCCTACTTTTAAGTATTGAAGATGCTGTTCCTTCTTCCTCCATCAGAATTGGTTCAATACGTACTAGAAGAGCTTTCTTTTTCAGGACAGTTTGGATTGACCTTACCAGAATTGTGGAAGGTGATTAGAATAAAAAATGAACTGAAAGAACTAGATTCATTCCAACAACAGATAATATGGCAATGGCTCTTTTTTAGCAATGAAGACAACGAGCAGCTCCAATTGTATGTTGTAAAGGAGTCAGAAGCACTAACTATTCTTCCAAACTATTCCGAATTTATTAAGAAAGAAGGACCATCAGATACGCTTAGAATTATGCCAACTTCAGACACACAGTGGAGATATCTAACAGGTTTAGAAGCATCAAAGAAATTCAAAATTCAGCTTGGTGAGAAATCTTTTCAATTACTCTGTGAGATAGCCAAGTATGGAGGCCAGGGAATCATTTCACCTGAATTGTGCAAGGCAACGAATCAAGACCCCAGATCCTTGCCTTCAAGGTTCAAAAGATTGGAGGAAATGGGGTTGATTCAGAAAAAGTCTATTTACCATGAGAAAACCAGCCAACATACGAATTTATGTATTCATTCTAAGTTTTCTGCAGCATCAGATCAATCTAATAGTGGGTTTCTGTCAAGGAGCACATCTCGCTTGAGACAGAAAATTGTCCAAGCTACTAAGGAGTCTTCAAACCAATTGAGATCTTTTAAGGATTTAAAAGTTGAGCTTAATATGTCTCAAACAAAATCTCAATCAAGATTATTTGGGGCTGTTGTTGAGTTGTTACATAAAGGTGGGTATATTGAAAAAGTTTATGTCAAACAAAACGAAAATGAGGAGAACGTAGTTTACTCCATCAGATACATCAAAGATTTGCCGAAAGATTTGACCAATGAATCGGATTACTTGGAAATCTTTTCCCTAGAAGCTGACGAATTCCCAGATGATGATAATGTCGAAGAAAAAGAAGATTCTACAAATATTCCACTCTACAGCAATATTTTTCCAATATCCGACCAGATACACCACAAAATTCTTGCTTCAAAGAACCTGGGAACAACATCAAAAGAAATAGTAGATTCTTTAACAGGAGTTATTCGATTTAGACCCTGGAACAGAATGCTTGATTCGTTGACCAGTTTTGTGGCCGATGAAGTCAGTCTTGTTCCTATAAAAGCCTACCCAGATGCCTACGATGAGTATTGCATTGTTAGGGCTTATGATTTTGAAGGCAAATATAAATTCTACCGATATTATTCGAAGAATTTTTATCCAGCTTTAAAGTCCAAGAAATTTAAAGCGAAAAGGCCATCATCTAAACTAATTCAAGACAAATCATTAGTAGAGTTGAATGAGAAATTGTATCTGCCATTAGGGAAGACTCCTAGTGAAATGCTTACTCCAGGTACCAAACGGGCGCTAGTTCCTACGCAAACCCTTCCACAAAAGAGACCCAAAATTGAAAGAACCCGTCGGTCTAATCAGCATGCAGCAACTCGAGATACCTCCCAAAATCCTAGCCCAGAAATTGAAGAAACTAAGAATACATCTATACTACCTGTTAATGAAAATGAAAAACTTGAAGACATTTCATCCTTATATCATGACCAGAAACCAAAATTTGGGGAATATGGGGTGACACAAAGCGAACCAGTCAAACCACAAGTGGAAAATGTTGTAAGAAAGAACCGTGAAGTTAAGCAAGACAGAGAAAAAGTTACAACATCGTTAAAAGGGACCAAAAGAAGATCTCAACTTTTGGAAATTATAAAAGGTCTAGGAGGCGTTACATATACTACTGCAAAATTGTGTCGGTTGTTGGACGAGAAGTTAAATAATTCAACCGCAACTGATATCAAGACTCTAGCTCGTGATATATCCCTTCTTATAGGAACAGGTGAACTAGAAGCGATTAGTATTTCCATGATTAAATCAGGCGTTCAGATATCTAGGAAACTTCTCATATTGACTGATCCAAAACTCAAACCGACAGATCAACAAATTCAAAAAGTTAAAGAGCAATGTATTATTGATAATGGTGCCAACTCGCTTCTGAACAATGTGAACAAAAAGCAATTAATTCGAACAATCAGTGGGCTGGTAAAGTTGTATCTGATAAGCGAGCGAATGAAAAAAAGAAAGGGAAAAGGGAGGTTGGATTCATTATCAGAAGATACAACGGAAACTGAGAACACGACAAGAAAGAAGTCAAGAAAGAAAACCAACGCTAGAAATTCCGATACAGAGTCTTTCACGAATCCCTCGTTTAAAGATGAAGCGAACTCAAACGTTCAAAATGAGATATCAGATGAAAGTCTCCCAGTATTGGTTTCAAAGAAACACAGACGCAGAACACAACCAACCAAGAGAAAAAGTGACAGAAAGATCTCTCGACTTCCGAGAAGACTTAAAAATACTTATAAGTTTGACCAATATGATGCCACAAACTTATTTAGAGCAGTTGTTATTTCAAAGACTTTTCAGCGTGGAGCAATCGATTTCCATGCCATTGCTGACCTATTCGATCACTTGGAGGTTGGAGATATTAAGCAAAAGTGGACAGTGATTCGTAAACTGGTCGGTGGACTACCTGTTGTTGCTAAGGGTATTGAGACATTTGAGCGTCTTGTGTTAAAAAATATTGCTGAGGGCATTGTTGCAATCACTGATTTGGAGAATATCAATTTATCATTCTTTCTAGATCTATGGAGAGATTCTGATAGCTCAGGAATGAATTCGATCGACAAAACCCCCTTGTATGAATCCATGGAGAAAAATAAGAGGCAATATGAAATGTTAGAAGGAGGCGAGGTGGTACTGGATTTGTACGAGTTACTCGAAGACAACTCCATGAGACAGAAAGATGCAATATTGGCCAGTACCACATTTTATTCAAATCTTACTACCGAGATCAAAGTAAAGGAGCATGATCATCTTAGAACTGTTTTGAAGGCAATATTCTCAACTTCTGAAGAAAACTTTACAACACTGAGAGTAAAGCGGATTCTTTCTGAATTTGAGGAAGTTGCAATTCAACAAGCTTCTTCAGCCTTGATCAAAGATCGAGAGTTGTTATATTATGGATCTGATAACTCGAACAGCAGATTTTTATTGACGGATAAGTTCCAAAACACTATATCCCTGAAGCTCTCAGTCAAATTCTTCAGACAAGCACATAACTTTCTGCAGAATGTGTTCTCGATTTCAAACGCAAATAAGGGATTGATCTTGTCGCAGAATATCCTCAATGGTCAAATGGCATCTCTATTAAATTTGATTTCTTCAAAATTTTCAATGTTGACTCATGTTGATAGACAATACCAACACGAAGGTTACGAATCAAGATTGATTGACAAAGATAATTTGGCTTGTGATATCGTGGTCTTCTGTATGGGAGAAGAGACTGATAAATTACGCAATATACCTGTACCCACTGGAAAAGCTTGTTCGAAAATTTGGCTAGACTTAAATGGAAGCATCAACGAACAACAATGGATTAAAATCATAACCAGCGTGCTTTATTACATTCACTTCAGACCAGGAATAACCGAATCTACAATTTTTAATAAAATACAAACGGTTTTGAATTACAACGACTTATCTCTAGTTTTGAGTTGGCTCATAGAGTCGAATTGTGTGAAGAAAATTGATTGTGGAGGGTTCCGTACAACAGGTGCGTGGTATTCCATATTAGGACTGTGAGCATATCTGTATGCAGGCGTGCATCGCATACTGATTTTTTAGAAAAAGTTTCTAGTTAGAGTACATAGTGTATATTGAGACATTATGGGATTAGCAGGGGTAAAAGTTAAACAAAGATTTGGCTTAGATCCAAGAAATACAAATTGGTCTAATGATACTGCACGATTTGGTCATAAATATCTTGAGAGAATGGGCTGGGAACCTGGAAGGGGTTTAGGTTTGGTGGAGCATGCAATGACTACACACGTTAAAGTAACAATAAAGGACGATAACTCAGGGCTAGGAGCCAGATTGGCAAAGAAACAGAAAAAGGATGACCTCGGGGAATGTGCTGGTCTTGA
The DNA here is from genome assembly GCA_030574955.1 of Teunomyces lycoperdinae. Lineage (NCBI taxonomy): Eukaryota > Fungi > Ascomycota > Pichiomycetes > Serinales > Debaryomycetaceae > Teunomyces > Teunomyces lycoperdinae. Next base: position 9,802 of record JAJMFY010000008.1, read on the forward strand.
TGTGTTCCAACAAATTTTAGGTAGATTGAACGGAAAGGAAGATCAAGTTAATATTGAATTAGAAAGACAACGGAAAGATAGGATTTTGAACGGCAAATGGGGCATGAACTTCATAAAGGGTGATGTTTTAAAAAGTACATGGGATACCGATACTAAGAAGTTGATCGAAAGCCAAAGCACTACAAAAAAGAGGAAAATAGATGAGTACACTCACGATAGTGTTTCGAAGAAGCAGAAATCAGAAAAAAATATGAAGGAGAAGAAGGAGAAGAAGGAGAAGAAGGAGAAGAAGGAGAAGAAGGAGAAGAAGGAGAAGAAGGAGAAGAAGGAGAAGAAGGAGAAGAAGGAAAAGAAGGAGAAGAAGGAGAAGAAGGAGAAGAAGAAGAAGGACAAAGAGAAGAGAAATCTCAGGGAGAACCTGTTGGAGCCAAGTATATCTGAGGTTCTACCTATATCAACTAGATTATCTGTAAGATCCAAATGGATTCAGCAGAAAAGGGCATCTGTCATGGACGCGAAGGCACTTGATGAGATATTTATGATTTCGAAATAATCATGTTATTTATAGATACTGTCTATCACTATATCATATTTTTCAGTGATTCTATTTAAAAAACAGCAACCAATGAAATACCACCAAGTAAACCTGTTACTACACTAGCAATAGCGAATAATTCAACCCTTGAGAATTTCTTCATTGTAACTGATGCCGAAGATTTCTTAGAACTTGAAGAGTCTGAACTAGAAGATTTTGAGCTCGAGGATGATGTTGAGCGAGAAGACGATCCCGAACTCGAATTCGAAGAACCACTTGTTGCTTGTGCAATTCTAGATGAACAAGACAGATTTGCGGACGCACTCTTATTGATGGAAGCTGATCCACTAAAATTGCAGGCAGAACTGTCTTTACCATTCTGTTCATAGTAACTGTTCAATACAAATGACAACTTCTCCTTCTCAGAACAAAAAGAAACAGAACCGTACTTACCACTGGTACCGTTAGAAGAGATGGCTGAACAATCAATATTGGAACATGCAATACCATACAACTTTCCGTAATCTTCGGCTTCAACATCGTCTGAGACAACGCAGGTAAGCGAACTAGCAACACAATCACAGAAATCTTTATCAGGAGTTGGAGGTAAAGAAGGAGATGCTTTCCATGTACTAGCAGAAGCAGGACAAGATAAAGTGTTAGAGGCTGCAGATGAAGCACTTGCAGCCTTTGCATACGATGGTGAAATCTTGTTAATCTGCGAGGAATAGTTGTCGAAATCAGATAAGGTGGAAACGGAAGATCCTTGCACAGAAACCAAGCCGTACTCATTGGCTTCTTCAAAGTACATGTAAACGATACCACCAGACCACACGTCTGTCATCTCATCGGAGAAGATCGTACCAACTTCAGTGAATTGTCTTGGTCTTTTAGCATTGCATCCATATTCTGAGAAGAAAATAGGGATAGTCAAATTTTGGTACTCCTTGGTTCTATCTTCATAACCAGAGGATTGGAAAGTACTATCACCGCACCATTCGTACATATTGATACCAAAGAAATCTGCTCTTTCATCAATATCACCGCATGCGAAATAATCAGCGATAGCAACTCTTGTTTCACCATCGTCATTTGAGGAGTAACCGACAGGAATTTTTCTGTAATTTTTATCAGAAATATGCTTTTTAACATCTCTGATTGCTGCCTTAACAAAAGCAGAGGCATCGGTGTTTGTGGCGTTATTAGTGACTTCATTACCGGCAAAAAAACCCAAAATATTTGTGTAATTAGAAAATTGATCAACAATATCGGTGTATCTTTTATACAAATCCAAGTCCCACGATGGAGAGTCTCTGTTAATCGAAAGATCTGGCTCAGATAAATCTGCAATAATATAGATACCGGCATCAGCAAAAGTTTTCATACACTCGTCATGATCTAAGGATGCATTCAAAGCATAAACACGCAATACATTGGTGTTCAAAGCTTGGAAATATTTGACATCCCTCTTACAGGCATCTGCATCCGCCAAAGGGTCTTTGAAAGTTAGGTCTGTAGAATTTGCAGTATTTTCTTGATATGCAATTCCTCTCATCAAAAACTGAGATCCGTTGTTGGAGAAGAAGAATTTGTTCCCAATTACTTCGACAGCTGGTAAATCAGCTGCCATAGATTTACCAATGAATAAAACGAAAGTAAAGATTGAAGAAAGTATTTGCAGATCTAGGAACATTTTCATTGTAGCGAGATTTGTTGCAAAATTACTTGATGAGAACGGGCGGGCTTATTTATATTATACTAAATCGAAACACGAAATTTTTTTTGAATAAAAACAAACATAGGAGGGAGGCTATAACTGAAATGGTATGCATTCATAGGCGATTCTATTGCGAGCCCACACTGCTCGACTATAAAAAGAAAAAAAAAGTGTTGCAGTTTTGATCTCTGGCTATTCGGTCCAACTTGAAACAACATGTATGCAGGTACCGCTCAGCCACCTAAGTGGTTGGTCATATTTTTTAAGCAAATGATCTTAGCATAACGTACAAGAAGTATTTTAATATCTCTTGGAAGTTGAAAGCATAGATCAGTTTGACTTTCTGGTTTTATTCTAACGATTCGTTAAGCTATAACATTTTTCTCTGTATTTTTAAATTCGACCAAGTTTGGTGGTTATGAGCATAATGTTCGCGCGTACCCTTGCATCTAGATTTTCTCTTTTCGATTTTATTTATGGAGACAGAATAGGATAAAACCAGACACACGCCATGAGACATCTTAATACAGCCGAGAAAAAAATGCGCGTGTTGTTCAAGATAAAAGATTTATGGTTTGTCCTTACAAAGTAGACCCCCCCACCATCAATAGTATTTCGATAGGACGATATCACTAATGTTTGTATAAATTCGTGGGTGCAACCAGAGAAATTATTCAACCTTTTCACTTCCATTCCTATTCCTGTAGAAAAAGTTAAACTTTTCTTGCTGATTCAAAATTTGATTATGTTGTCAATCTGACAAAACAACCAATATTCAAGATTCAACAGGCAAACAAGGTGGTAAAAAAGTAGCAAAAATCTTGAAGACAAACGGAAATAATCCTTTCACGAGTGGTTGGTTGCTTGCAATTTTTTTTTTTTACTTTTTATTTCTTAAAACTGGGCCGTGTGCCTACTTTGAGCCCAGGATATCTTTAAATAGTAAACTAATTTACCTCAAAAGGTGCATTGTAAATGCATACTTATTTCCTCTGAGACGTGACAGCTTAGATCTCTATTGGAGAAGCGTTTTACAGTTGGCATACTGAAGTATAATATTTTTAGACTTGGAAGAAATTGTCTTGTGCCAATGATTTCGGCAGGAATTCGATTCTTTAAGTCATAGATTATTCAGGAGTAATTTATTGTGTCAGTATCTAGTTGCTTCTAAAAATGGGTTGGATACGAGAATGTTTGAGATTGCTTATAAGATACAAATCAATTGCTCAATAAGCTAGTGAGGAGACAATATTTCTTGAAGTCATTGATAAGAATGTAAAGTATTTTTGTACTGTTAATTAATTGATCCAATCTCTATTTATTCGTTTCATCCATCCAATCCAACGTATATTTGATCCCGGTTTCAACGTCGACCGCTGGGTCATAGCCTAGAATTGTTCTTGCCTTTGTAATATCGTGGTACCGATTAGCACATGCTAAACGAGCTCTGAACGAAGTAAATCCAGGTGCTTTTCCAACCAAATTGCAAAAATACTCAGCTGCGTAGCCAGCCAATATACTTACTGGGCGACTCAAAACAATTGCATTTTCCACGAGAAGACCATCCTGTTTCCAAATAGTACGTGCTAAAGTCCAGAAATATGTTGGAGCATCATTAGTGATAATAAAAACTTCCCCTGCAATGTCCTTTGCAGTTTCTGGCTCCAATAATTTTTGAGCAGCTAACACATGTGCATCTGCGATGTTTCCAACATACGTCCAGTCGCAGATATTGTCATTGTTACCTAGTTGGACCTTGGTCTGACCCAATCTGCCTACCGTTCTAAAGCCTGGAACAAGTTGACGATCACCAGGTCCAAAGATACCAGCCGGTCTTAAAGAAACTGTTAACAATGAGTTCTCGTCATTTGCTTCGATCACAGAGGTTTCTGCAATAGCTTTAGTTTCGTTGTAGTAATCCATGTGTACTTCAGGATATGGCCACGTTTCGTCTCCGTTACAGACATCCTGACCATTAAATATAACACCAGCAGATGAAGTGTAAACCAATGCCTTCACTTTAAGTTGTTTGCAAACATTAATTACATTCTTCGTACCCAAAACATTGACTTTGTCGTAAATTTCAGCCGGAAGTTCTGGAAGAGGAGAAGCCGAATGAACCACAACATCACAGGAAGAGGCAATGACAGCCTTTGAAACATCCTCTTGAGAAGCGATGTCACCCAAGTGCACAGTGATATCATCGGGGTTAAAGGTATAATATGAGGTCAACTCTGGTAAAGGACGAACATCAAACACGTGAATTTTAGTTTTTGGAGTATGTCTATAGAATTGCTCAATCAAGTGAAGACCAAGAAAACCCGAACCACCGATTAAAAGTACAGACTTGAGCTCAGACATATTTACTGTGGTGGATTGAAAGATTTTTATTCTTTTTTGTCGTATAAATTTCGTTGCGCGATTCTGTTGATTCGCTAAATCAGTATGCTATTATAGTAATCTATATCGAGAAATATTAGAACTCAAACAATGTCTTGTACTTTTCAACTTTTATCGGATCCAAAGAAACAATAACTTTCTCAACTTCTGGGAAAGAATACAAATTAACAACAGGCTTCAGAATATTAAGCGAAGTTGTTGTCAGAGAAGGAGTTGGTGGAGATTTTTTCTGCACTGAACCATTGTGCAGCTTAGCAGGTAACGTGGCATTGACATTAGAACCTGGTACAATATCAAACGCTGACGTCTTATGTGAATTAGGAGCAACTGAAAGAGATGGAGGAGTCAAATCTGATTTAGTTGCCGAAACGATTGGATTGGCCACATCCAGCTGCGTGGAAGAAGCTATACTTGAGGATGGTTTCAGTGACTCTTTACCGAAGCTAAATGCTGGACCAGTTGATTTCTTTTCTCCTATCTTCGAGAGATTGGTATTAGCAACAAATTCAAATTTGTTGGCGGTTGGTACCTTGACTTCATTTTCTATTGGTTTAAGGTTACTTTCCGCTGTTTGAGTAATTTTATCTCTCAGTCCCGACACCTCATTTGTACGGGGATTCTTAGATTCAGTACGAACCTTTGGTAATGCCTCTGACTTGTCAAAAGATATCGTATTGCTAATATCTTTTGCGGTGATAGTTGCTTTAATATCTTGTGATTTGGTCGCTTCTGGTTTAGTACGCTTAGATCTTTGTGAGGAGTACGGATTCGAAAACAACTTGATCTTGCTAGAATCATTTCCATCCTTTTGATTGCTCAGGTTCTTATCATCAAGAATTGATAATAAGGTATTGGCAGTATCACTGATAGGTCTCTTCCTCGAATTCTCGATAGTAGTAAATGTATTATCAACACTAACATTAGCCACAGTATTGTTAACACTCTTAGTTCTTGATTTCTTTTGAGAAAATGACGGTGTAGATATTCTAGTTCTGTATGGAGATGGTAAACCAGCAAATTGGTATACTCTCTTCACAGTTGGGATTCTTTTCGAAGTAAAACTATCATTAATTGTATGATATGTCGGATGATATTCGGAGTTTGAAATGATCGATGAATCGTTATATGAGATGTTATGATTTGTATTGTTTCTTAGAGTTTTTTGGGCATACGGAGTTGAGAATATCCCCAGTTCGTCTCCTTTAAGTGTACGCGATGCTTTTCCGTTAAATATGACGGTGTTGTTTAATGATTGGTTGGCATATCTAGTTGTGTTAGCAGTGTGCACTCTAGAATTTGCTGGCGAGTTTGTTCTGGATTGGTTCATCAACGAAACAACCTTTTGGTATTCAACTTCTGTCAATGGATTATTCCCTTTTTCTTGAAAGAAAGAAGACAAAAGTAAATTTGGAGTTTCAGTAGAGTTATCATACCCACCTGGAATCTTGAGAGATATGGAGTTGGTCCGTGAAGTCGGTTCTGGAAATTTAAATGGATCTTTTTCATTTGTAGATTTTTCAGTAGCAACATCTTTAGTTGTAGATTGGCCACTCCAGTTTGGAATAGGTGAGAAAATACGTTTCACCCTTGAAAATAAACTTGGAGCAGGATATGGGGAAATTGATTCCTTCATTTTATCCCGATACGAACGATATACCTTCCGATTATCCATAGTGGGGTTGGGATGAATGCTTTCTTGTTGTGGATGATGAAGGTTTCAGTTTGAACAAAAAACTTTTGTCGTCCTGCATAGTGATTTAATCGATGTGTAGGAGCAGACAACAACGAGACACTACTTTGTGGTGTGAACCAAGTCTTAAACATATGATGGAGAGAGTATTATTTGAATAATGTAGCAGGCTTTCAATAACCAGAATAGTATATTTCATTCTAATTGGCATAGAATTAGGAAACGAATATAAAGAAACGGTGACATTCGTTCGAGGAGCAGAAACACCATGTCTTCTACTGATTGCAGTTTTGCCTTAATCTACCAGCTGGAGAAAAAAGCACCAGGTTACCTCAAGTGTGTGTAGGTACAAGCTTTCGTAAAATGTTATGATATTGTGTTTTAGTTGGTATTATGAAGCGCAAAATATCTGGGTGACGTAAGTTCAAACTACAAGTTTCCTCTTCAGGAAATCCAATCTTGGTCACAATAAAGAAAACTCCGGGCCACCAGTAATCAGACATTTGCCTTACCTAAGCTCATCGCCGACGATAGGCATTAGCGCCACCCAATCGTAAACAACTAAGGTTGCACGTGATTTGGCAATATTAATTGCGAAGATCGATAATACCTTGTGCCGGAGATGTCCGAAACTAATTGTCCATAATATTAGTGGGATCAGTTAGCTACGGAGGAACATGAGTAGACTACCGTTGTCTGATTCAGTATAAAAACGTCATTACGAAGAAAGAATACGCAAGTCCCTCTTAAGGTCTCAAAAAAATTTACTGGTCAATTTACTATATGTAATTTCTTGAAGCTCTGTAGTACCAGGTTAGTCGTTTCTGATTTGATACTGATTAAGAATTTAGTCATGGCAATCAATACAACAACGGCGATGCAACGCTGCCGGAAAACTGCCCGATTTAGGGAAGGAGCGAGCGCTACCGGCGCGCGTTTATTGGTCAGAGATTTAAGATAGATGTCACTTCGCTCCTAACCATGAATCATTAATTGTTGCATAGTACAAGAGTATAAAGCCATGGGATCTTGGCTCTTGTTACTATAGTTCTTCAGTTAATACTTCACACAAATCACTACTACAATGGTCTTACCTCACGAACCAGAATTCCAACAAGCTTACAACGAATTAGTTTCTGCTTTAGAAGACTCTACTTTGTTCTCCGAAAACCCTGAATACAAGAAGGTAATTCCAGTGGTCTCTGTCCCAGAAAGAATCATCCAATTCAGAGTCTCTTGGGAAAACGACAAGGGTGAAATCGAAGTCAACAATGGTTTCAGAGTTCAATTCAACTCAGCCTTAGGTCCATACAAGGGTGGTTTAAGATTCCATCCGTCTGTTAACTTGTCTATCTTGAAATTCTTGGGTTTTGAACAAATTTTCAAGAACGCTTTGACCGGTTTGTCCATGGGTGGTGGTAAAGGTGGTTGTGATTTCAACCCAAAGGGCAGATCTGATGCTGAAATCAGAAGATTCTGCGTTTCCTTCATGAGACAATTGGCTAGATATATCGGTCAAGACACTGACGTGCCAGCTGGTGACATTGGTGTCGGTGGAAGAGAAATTGGTTTCCTCTTCGGTGCGTACAAGCAAATGCAAAACAACTGGTCAGGTGTCTTGACTGGTAAGGGCTTGACCTGGGGTGGCTCTTTGATTCGTCCAGAAGCCACTGGTTACGGTACTGTCTACTACGTCGAAAAGATGATTGAAAAGGCCACTAACGGCCAAGAAACCTTTGCTGGCAAGAGAGTTGCCATCTCTGGTTCCGGTAACGTTGCTCAATACGCTGCCTTGAAGGTCATCGAATTGGGTGGTACTGTTGTTTCTTTGTCTGACTCTAAGGGTGCCATCATTGCTCAAAACGGTATCACCCCTGAACAGGTTGAAAGCATTGCCTCTGCCAAGTTGAAGTTTAAGTCCTTGGAAGATATCACCCAAGAAAGTGCATCCATCTTCTCCGGTAACAAGCACTCTGTTGAGTACATTGCTGGTGTTCGCCCATGGACCAAGGTTGGTCAAGTGGACGTTGCCTTGCCATGTGCCACTCAAAACGAAGTCTCTGGTGAAGAAGCAAAGGCTTTGGTCGATGCTGGTTGTAAGTACATTGCTGAAGGTTCTAACATGGGTTCCACCAAGGAAGCCATTGATGTCTTCGAAGCAAACAGATCTAACAAGGTTTGGTACGCTCCTGGTAAGGCTGCTAACTGTGGTGGTGTTGCCGTCTCTGGTTTAGAAATGGCCCAAAACTCTCAAAGAGTTAGATGGACTGCTGAACAAGTTGACGCCAAGTTGAAGGACATCATGTACACTTGTTTCGACAACTGTTACGAAACTGCCATTAAGTACTCCGCTGAGAAGAGCGCCGATGGCTTGCCATCCTTGTTGAAGGGTGCTAACATTGCTGGTTTCATCAAGGTTGCTGATGCCATGTTTGACCAAGGTGACGTTTTCTAAATCACTGAGGTTTCACACGTTCATGATTCTTGGGTCATGACCAAAAAAAATTTCAATTCTTTAAATAGTGCATAACTCTTTTCTAAAGGCTTTATAAATTACATGATTTAACTAAAAATTGCAACCGTAATATTTTTGGAGATACATAAAAACTAAGCAAGTTGCCGATTAATATAGAGAACTGCATACAATATACGGTACATAACAGGTAAGGAGGATATTTTAGGACACGGTTATCTATTGAGCGATCGCCTAGTCATAAGAGTCTTATGTCAGTAAACTATAACAATTCACTGACGTATCCCATTGACGTCCCTGTAACAGATTTGGATGAAGATGATGATATTTTATTTCAAGAACAAACACGAACAGGCATTCCATTACATAACGAAAGTGCTGATTTCCTAAATGGAATAGACTATGAAAGTCACGAATCAGCATTGTTCAATTCTCGAAGAAGTGTACTTGGGAGGATAGTTTCGTACTTCAAAGGGGCACCTCGATTATCGAACAGTTACGAAATGGTTGGTAATACAGATCGGCTGGATAGTTTTGACATTGATGAAGCATGGGCTGAAGATGCACATCCACCAAATAATGACAATTTAAGAGACTACAAAATTGGTTTATTACAAAGAAAATTGAAGTTCACGGTAGGAGGTGGAGCTGCCATCATACTCATCTTGGTAATCTTGCTCCTAGGGTTGAGTGGGTCGAGTAGACTGACAAATTCCTATTATTCATTAGATAACAAGGAAATTTTATCCAACAGCACTCATGATTTTCATCCAACCACTATATTAATATCTCTAGATGGCTTTCATCCCCATTACATCAGCCCTTTTGTCACACCAACTCTACATAAGATGTTGATGAATGATTACGGAGCTCCATATATGATTCCATCATTTCCTTCCTCCACTTTTCCTAATCACTGGACTTTGGTGACCGGCTTATTTCCTTCAGAGCATGGTATTGTTGGAAATACCTTCTATGACCCTAAATTGAAGAAACAATTTATAAATACCAACCCAAGTTCTGGTTTAGATCCTGATTTTTGGCATGGGGGTAAGCCACTTTGGAAACTTGCCTCGGAAAACGGCTTGAATTCTGCAGTCCATATGTGGCCAGGAAGTGAAGTTCCTGGCATTGGCCCTGAGTTTGATTTCGATAGATATAATGGGTCAGAAATCTTAACTTCTAAGGTAGATAGAATCTTACAATGGTTGGATAGAGATTCTCTCGAAGAAAGGCCTGAGTTGATATTAACCTACGTACCAACAATTGATCTGATTGGACATCAATTTGGAATCTCTGGTCAAAAGTTGATCGATGGGCTTAAATATGTTGATAATTTTGTCGAATCAGTGTTTCTGCAACTAAAGCAAAGAAATCTACTCCATATTGTGAATGTGGTTGTTGTCAGTGATCATGGAATGGCTCCAACATCAAATGATAGACTTCTTTATTTGGATGATTTGATTGACTTAACGAAGATTGAGCATATTGACGGATGGCCATTGTTTGGTTTACGTCCATTTCAACAATATTCTACGGATGAAGTCTATAATGAACTTGTTGAAAGCTTGGAAAAGCTGGATAAGTCAGTTTCTGATAACTTTCAGGTTTACAAAGTAGAAGATTTACCTAGAGAGTGGAACTTTGGTGGCTCGAAAAATGATCATAAGTTCAATTATAGATTAGCACCGCTCTGGGTTGTACCTAAAGTGGGATATTCAATAACTACAAAAAACCAAATGGAAGAAAATGGTGGAGATTATAAGCCAAAGGGTGTCCATGGCTATAATAACACAGAAGTTTTGATGAGGGCAATTTTCTTGGCCTCGGGTCCTTTCTTTGAGAAGCGGTTGGGTGATGTTAAAAAGGTTTATCCATTTCCTAATACTGAAGTCTACAACTTGATTTGTGAGTCATTGAATATGTCCCCAAATACGAATAACGGCACGGAAGCCTATGGGGTTAAGTCCATAATTTCAGGTGGCAATAAACTACCTGATGATTGGTCTGACTCTATTGGTTATCCAGATTTACCGTACGATGTCGAACACATAGTCAAGGATGCGACGTATGATTTCTTATGGAGGAAGAAGAAAGCTACCAGTAATAGTCAAACGACAATTCGCGTCAGTACAAATACGGACCCCTTGGAATCAATGAAACAAGATGAATCAACATTGTTCGACATTGGTGCCCAGAAGCTCCCAAAACCAACTGATTTTGAAGTTGGTGGCAGCATTTCTACTACAACTGGAATAACAGAAGATTCGAAAGAGACTGGGGTCGAAAGTGAGACTACAAGTACTTTGGAAAGCCAGGGCACTAGCACAGCTGCAGACGGTAAAAAGGGATCAGAGAGAATAGGGTCATCCTTACATCACCTCATTGATAGCGCTGAGGGATTGGTCGAGGGCATCATAGAAAACATTTTTGGTAGCTCTCATGGAAATGGATCCGACAAATAATAACACTGTTTATAGTATCTATTATATATTCTCTTGGATAATGTTGGAAAGGTTTTGAAGACTTGTAAAAGTTCCCACTGATGGTCTCCCGTGATTTCTCGGAGAATCAATCACGAAAGGCGAATCTGTTTTCCTATCAGGGGTGTTGGCTTCAGTCATGTTTTCTATTGATTCAAAGGAAGTTCTATTTGAACTGATATCAGTTACTGTCTTGTCAGATTTTGTTGCAGTATTATCAGTGCTGCATTCCTGGCAAAGCATAATAATTTCCTCTTTAGACAAAGTCAAAAATGCTTGTGTCCGAGTAACTATCGCCCAGTTTTCTTTTACTAGTTCCACAACCTTAATCTTGAAGATAGTCTCCTGACAGAAGGTTAAATCCTTCCATAGTTTCAAAGCGATTTCAACTGATGGTTCACTGTTCGCCGCCATGGACACTTTAAAGTGTTCAAAATTTTTGAAAAGTTGCTCCAATACCATATACCTCAAATCAAATAGTTCATATAAGTTTGTTAGCATTAGCAATCCAGAGTAATCTAATAGGCTAAAGATGTGCTGCAAATAAGCCTCGAAATTTATACTCCCTGTGTACAAATAATAAATCATTGCCTTTACCCACAATATCGGTTCTGGTATGAACATTTTGTTTTGGACGGTCTCATTCATTCCAATTGCAATTAATCTTTGAAAATGGGGCCATCTGGCTATGAGAACGGATTTGTGGACGCTTATCACATTTTTCTCATTATATTTCTGAGAATCTGACATCAACCCATCATAACTCTTCTTGTCTGCTTCATCCTCTAAAGCATGTATTTCAAAATCTGTGAACTCACCATTTACCAATAATCTTTCGAAATCCAGAGTTAACGATAAACTCTTCATAATTTGCAGTGACTTTCCAGAAAACGCAGCTTCTCTAGGAATCCCAAAATCGGTAAGCCTTATTTTTAGGATGGAATTCATTGTAAATTCATCGGAGGAGTTATTAATTGCATCATTGTCATCAATGTAGTCGGAATTAGATTCATCAAGTGGCGGTTCGCTGGTAATTGGCTCTGATTCTATACCCTGAAATGAAGTATTTCTGTGCTTTGAACCTAAAAGATACAATATCCCTTCTTTGGTCACAAACGAGCTTTTCCAAGTGTTTTCCGATATGTTTATATTCTTACCAATAAAATAAGTTCTCAAATTCTGTGATGATAATATCTCCTTCTTTTCAAGTTCACACAAATCAACATAAGAAATATTGATATCATTTGACTTTGATCCCCACGCAGGCATACTGACATTTAACTTGATGAAATTGTGTATTTCTGAGTTCAAAAAAGTCTGCTCGCTATCAATCGGAGAGGCTTCACTAATGAACTCAACACGTTCACTTTCTGAATCATTTACATCCAAGGCTTTTCTAGGTAGTATTCTTATTTCACCCATGGTTTTTGTAGAAAGTGAGTAAAAAGTTACGATATCCTTCACATGATTCATATCTTTGTCAAGACCACCAAATGCATAAATTTTATCATCTATCACTGTAATAAAATGATCAAACCGTGAAACAAACTGTATAGGACCTGACCAGGACCCAGAATTCAAATTGTAGCAGTAGAGGTCACTGAGCGGTGTGGACTTGACTAAGCCACCGCTTATATATACTTTCGATCCATCCGGTGAAATACAGCATGCATGGCGAGATCTAGTTGGTGGCGCGTTCTCTAATGCAAACTGAGGGGGGCCAATCCATTTTCTCTCAAAAATGTTATAGATAATCATGATGCTTTCTTTAAAATTAGTTGAATTGGAAGAAATAGCCTGTGAGTCTGCAAATTCTTCGTCAAAAGGAATCCCACCAAAGACAAATATGTTGCCGTTACCAATATCAATGGCCAGGTGACCCTCTCTGAATAATCCGGTGTGCTTATCATCAATTTCCCAAGTCATTGAATTCAAATTCAAAAGATAAACATTACTTTCGAGGACATCCATGTCATCAAACCCACCGTATAAGAATGCATAATCTGAATTCAGACAAGAAACGATTGTTGATTTAACGTTGTAGCGAGGCAATTGCGAACCACCTAAAGTGGCGATGGACAAACTTGCTATATCACTCATAACAGCAAACAGAATTCATCTATATTAAATCTCATTCAACACCTAAAACTTAATTGTCTTTTAAAATAAATAACTTCGTGAGAAGTTTGAAATCCCCTTTTGATTACCTCATAACTAGTACTTTATGGTACTAATTTTGAAAAATACGGGGTATTCTCACGTGACTAAATGTGTTACTTTATCTGCTTTACTATAACCTTTCTTAGCATGTCTGAAAAGGATCCTTATCGGTTTTACTGACGATTACTGTTGCTTCAGGAAGATCCTGAGATAACTGATCTTTAATAACTTTCAAAAAAGCTCTCTCAGTGTTTGTATGGTTACAAGCAATTATAGAAGAGCCAGTTTCAGTGAAGTACAATGCATCGTGGTGGGACAACTCTCCAGTATAGAACAAATCAGCTTTCACTCCCTTGAATACAGAACCGCCTGAGCCAGCGCATATTGCGATAGTTTTGATTAAGCGGTCTTCGGTCTGTCCTCTAGCGTGTGCAACCTGAACATGTTGTAATCCTTGGCTTGACTTCACATTTTGGATTAACTTCAGTACGGAAACAGGCTCTTTCAAAGTAATCAATCTTCCCATTCCACATCCATCGTAATCTTTATCTTTTTGAATAGCATCTCTGGTCTCTTCGGGGAATCCTTGAATAATACCATCTGCCAAAAAATCATTAACTCCGCCCTTTGCACTATCCACAGCTGTATGTGGAGAGTAGACACTGATATTGTTTTGAATTAACTTGATCAACGATCTTTGTTGTGGTTCGTTGTTCGTGATTGACTTCAATCCTTGGAAAATAAACGGATGGTAGGCCATAATAAAATTAGCCCTTTCTTTCACCGCTTCTTCCGCAACATCTTGAGTCAAATCAATCGTAAGAAGAATACGTGCTTCTTTGGATTGACTCAGCTCGGAACTGCTATCAACTAGTAAACCGGTGTTATCCCAGGTATGATCAGCTAATGCAATTGGATAAAATTTTTGAACTGTTTGTTAGCTAAAGCTTAAGACTATGCAAAGTATCGCATGGTTACTTACTCGAATTGACGACTTTGTTTACAACTGCCTTTGACATTGCCGTTTGCAAACTTTGTATGAATGTTAATAGTCAAGAAACCTTGAAAAAAAACTAGGGCAAAAAAAAAGAAGATTCTGGAAAATTAACTGCGAATGCAGACTGCAAACAAGTACTTGAATTCGGACCAGCATCGCTACGTAGAATTAACATAGTACCATTTTTTGGTGGGGTTGATCTCCAATTTTGTCTCATCATTCTTATTATCAATACCATTGTGCAGAAATGATTATTCTCTCAAACAACCTCAATTCCTGTTAGTTTACAAGGGAAGTAGCACAAATTGTTGCGGTCTTGGTCTTTTGCTTTGCATAGTTTGCGAGTGTAGTACTAAGGGTATGAATAGTATCAATTTTCAATTCTTGACTAAATCAATGATATAAAAGAGTTTGCCATTGCATAAATGTCGAATTAGATTCCTCTATGCGTCATTGTTTCATTAAATATTTGGTTTTGCAATTAAAGTTTTCTAAGTATTTGCAACGGTTTTGACATTCTACAAAAATAGAATTCACAAATAGTCACTCAATCAACGGTGATTATAGAATTCTATAAGAATAGGAAAGAATATGTCGAATAATAGTACAATTCAATACAGTTGCCTAATATAATAATACATAATGCACAACACGAGACTACAACTGTTACCTATTGACGAGTGATAACTTTGGAATGTTCAAATGACGGTTAACAATCGTCAACAGAATGGGCGTGTGGTCTAGTGGTATGATTCTCGCTTTGGGCGACAATTTCTAAAGAAATCGGTTACTACAAGCATGCGAGAGGCCCTGGGTTCAATTCCCAGCTCGCCCCAAATTCTTTTTAATCTCTCAAGTTTGCTAACACTCTGGTGCCACATCTATGCTGTCATTAACATCATGGTCGTATATGGTTCCTATTTTAGTGCAAACAAGAATGATCTAGGCTCCTTACTCACCACTCTATCCTGGATATATTTGGGTAGGGTTGGTCCATTTCACGAAGCCTACACTTTTTTTTGCCAGTTTTCGAGTGAACCTCGAAAATTTAATATTTGAGAATCATACATAATGACGATTAAGCTTATAGATCTCGTTACACAAGACCTCCCAATTGTAACTTTTGATACCCTTTCTTATTCCAAGCATTTCTTCCAATAAATATAGTTCGTGAAATAATTTCAAGTTTGGTTGAATAATGATGTTAAATCTTTGGACCCGTAGGAATAAATAACAAGATAAAAGGCTCATACGAAAACTCATCATCATAGATGCAATAACTATTGAAGCAGATCTGGAAACGCCAACACGACAATGGATCATTGTTGTGCTATTGTATTTTGGGTCTTTTTTTGCAAAGGATAGATTTTTCGAGAGCAATTTTGATTGTACCAGAATTGGACAATCACAGAATAATTCAAGTAAGGAATCTTTTCCATCATCTTTAAGATTATAAATGAATAAAAATCTCTTGAGATGCTTCGGAATTCTATGCGAAACACTTGGATATCTAGAAAACTCAATTTCATACACCTTTGATTCGCCATTATTGAACACAAAAATTGGGTGAATTATCTCTGGCCCATTATTAAGGCTTTGTGTGGCAACCTCAGAATCACAATCAAACATTATCGTATCACGTAATTTAAACACCCAATAAGGACATTCACCTATTGAGATCAACTTTGTGACTTTCATAGAATTCAAAATTGTCAAAGAATTGGAATGATTTAGGGACCCCAAAATTAATCCAGGTAGGATCTTGGAGGGAAAATTGTTATCATGGTTGGGGTCAAACCAATCGTAATTTACCAAAACAGAGCTTTTTTCTTCTTCATAGCAATACACTTCTTGTTGATTTATCGAAGTGATAATATCAGTGTGAAAAAGCTCCTTCTCTTTCAAGAAATTTATGAACACTTCAAATCTCTTCATAAATACAAAATCAGACTTGAAAAAATAAAGCTTTATGTCGGCACTCTCATCATTCTCATTATCAAGTAAATAGATAATGGATTCCTCTATCGTGGCACATTTTAATAGCTGGGTAACGCAGATGCTTAACAAAGACAAGCCTGTAAATCCATCGAGAGACAACAAGAAAACCTTGAGATCAAGATCCGTAATTAACTTCACCAACTTTAATAAATTCAAAAAAGACAAGACATCCTGAGAGCTTATTCTTGCAGGTTCATAATAACCAGACGAAGGAAATTCCAAATAGTAAACATTATCAGATTTTAGTGCTAGCTGATTGTTCAAATCATTAAATATAGACTTTAATAAGGTTAGTGAAGGGAACGATGCTTTTTCGCAACAATTGAGAATTAGCTTAAACGGTGGGTTCTTCGAATTAGTCACACTATTTAAGTCATTTATATTTCCCAAGCAAACCCTGTTATCAAGGATCCATCTCATTGAATTAAATCTCCAGATTAGGTTCTGTTCATAGGTAAATAGATTACCATCTTTGAAATAATAATTTTGGATTTCATTTTTCAAGGAAATATTGGTAGATGAAGGACTTATTTGAACTTTACCAATAACTGGCATTTCTATTTCATCATTTATTGGAAACAAGTCAAAGTATTTTAAGTCTATTGTGCTCCATTCACATGACTCAACAATGTAAATATAATTGGTATCTTTGCATTTTAGTGAATCAAGTAGGAGAGCCACTTCTAGATTATCCTCTGAGTTGTAATTGTAAACCACGAAGCTTGAAACACATGCCATAAGCTTTATCTGGTTTGCAAAATTTCTATTATTCAAGTCACTTCCATTAAAGCCTGATACATTCGAACTCTTCCGAAATGGTTCGTATTCTATTTTGTTGCCTTCTAGCAGTGAACGAAAAGGAATTATACTTCTTCGTTTCTTTTTTGGAGTCAACAAATCTTTCATGTTAATAGTGTTAATCAAGTCCGGTTTATTACTGTGAGCAGTTCCTGAATTGATGAACATTATATTGAGAAAGTCACTACCTTCAACGCAAGGTATTATCTCATCATTACAACTATGCAGATCCCCCATGAAGAATGAGCGCAGATTTGCTGAGGTCAACCCATGAAGAAATGGGAAAAGCTTTGTACATTCCTGGATCCTTTTCGATTTGTACAATGTTTCAGTTGAAAGCGTACCTTCAAATCTTGAATTATAATAATAGTGTAACAAATTAACCAATTGCTCAGTGCTGGATAGTATCTTAATATTATCATGATCAGGAACAGATGGTAGCGTTGAATTGAATTGCTCAATCCACGGTATTGTAAGAGTTGAACTAGCAGATTCAAAGGAAGTAGAAGGAGTCTCTTCATACATTAATGACAGCGAAAGTGACGAAGACGATGACATAGAATATAATGTGGTTTCATTCTGGTCGTCTCCAACACTACATTTCCTTAGGATATTAGGCAAGTGATACCTGCTGTGTTTATAACTAGGAAATGCCCCAATATCTTGAAAAGCACTAGATGCTTTGAGAAGAGAGTCATCACTGGCACAGACAGAAGATGTATTAACCGAATGTGTAGACGCTGAGGGTGTAATACAGGATCTTGGAATAATTGAACGACTGCTAATAAAATACTTTTCTGGACTACCAGTTTGCGTAGACGCCACAAACAATGTTGCGGTATTTAACGAACGATTCGGAAAAGGCAGTGATATCGTGGGTTTAGGTGGTTGGCCTTTGTCACGAGGAGATGTTGGAGGAGTGGTTTTATTAAAGTTATAATCAGTCAGAGCCATTTTTAAATTTGTGCCAAACCAAGTAGAAATATAGTTTGAGAAAACTACGATGACATTTTAGAGAAATATATACAAGAAAATAGTTTCTACACCCCAGGGCATGAATCTAGACCATTTCCAAAAAAAGCTTAACAGTTGTCGAAGCAAAGGTGAACTAACCACCTAAGAGAAATGAAAAAAATGTGGAGCAAGTACGCGTTGAGTGAAAAAGGCCAATTGAGGATATTTTACGGCGCAGGAATGACCTCATGAACCAGAGACTTGAATACAAGCCACTGATAATATTCTTATCGCAATTCTCTGTGCAAACAAACGCCCATTAATCCGAATACAATTAGGTGTGAACTCACAATATGATTTTAGTTTGTACAAATATAAAGGTATTCCGTATGGGGATACAAGTAATATTCCCGCCACAAAAAGAGGTTCAAATTGCCTCTTTTGGGACAGATTAATTAGACGATGTACCAGTATTTAGGCGACAGGGAATATGCCCCTGCGATAATAATCAGGTACAAAATATGTATGCAGGCGACCACAGTTATTTTTCACCAGGGCACCATCCAAATACGAGTTGTCAAGCACTTCGGCATTTAGATGACTCCCTCAATGAATGTGCACATGAAGTTTAATTGGGAGTTTTCTAATATGTGGACCCCTTATTTTTTTCAAAATACGGAAATGATATAGATTGCTTTATTCCAGATTGAACCTGTCAAAAAAGCAACATTGTTAACTTTTCTTGTCTTCTGCTCCCTTAAACAACAGGGAAAAGATTCCCCCACAAACTAAACGTGGTCTTACAGGAAATTCGTCACCATATTGTTAATATCGTTGCGGGTTTGTATTGTCATATAATTACCCGGATAATTATAATCGCGCCTAATGATAGTAGAATGCAGTATACAGATACGAGATAGTTAACATTCGTTACCAAGGATACAGCCATGAAATTATTCATAACTACGGGAGCAACAGTGACTTTCACATCCTTATTGGAAGAAATTACTAAGGCAGAATTTCTTAATCAATTAATTACGTTGGGGATTGACCAGTTGTCAATACAATATGGAAATGAAAAAGGCAAGAGCGAACAAGTATTCAACCAATTAATTGAAAAAAATGACCTTATAACCAAATTATCTCTTATAGAGGAAGAAAGCCACGATTCCCAAACTACCGAAGAGAGAACTTACAGGTCCACTACTACCAATTTTAAGTTAGTTGTATTCCCTTTTTCTAATGACATTAACAAGTACATTCGCGTAGCCGATCTTGTCATTTCACATGCTGGGACTGGTTCTATTGTGGATGTTCTTAGACTCCATAAGAAATTGGTAGTGATCATAAATCCCGACCTAATGGATAACCATCAAGAGGAGATCGCTGAGGAGTTTTCCAAAGCAAACTATTGCATGTCTATTGACGTAAAAGATTTGAAGAAACAATGCTTTAGCAAAAAACTTAAGAAAGTATTGAACAATGAAATAAAATTTGAAACCTTTCCAGTCCAAAAAGCTCAAATAATAGATTCAATAATTCTCCAAGAAATTATGAGGTAGCAAGTGAAAGAAATTGCTTATATTAATCAAAGTATTATCTTTGCAACACAGCTATTGAATTTACTTCTACAGTGTGCATACAATATGCATACATGTACAACATTGCCTTCAAAAGATAAGGCTACTGAGTTAGCACTTGATCTCTAAAGATGTCGCCGTGCATCGAATGTGGAAAGAGAAACTTGATTACCTGTTTCACGAGGTAATTCTAATTTAAAAGAAAACAACTCCGGTTTCTCAGTTTTACCATGACCCCCTATTACTATTCGTAGAAAATATTAGTACCTTAGTTGAACAGAGTCGCAGATAGCTAGATTATAAGATGATAGAAAAGGGCACGAAAGTTCTCTAGTGGGAATTCGACGCTTATTATGACACGCCAAAAATACCAATGTAGGCGGCTACGATTTGATATTGCGATTTTTTTTTGATTGGGGCTGATATAACTTTGACACCTTGCTTGTCCAAATGTTTTCAAAACCAATTAAACATCTATCTGTTATTTGCCTCTAGTTTTTGTTCTGTTTGTTTCATGGAAATGACTAGTAGCATTTATCTCTGGCTTTAGTCTACGGTGCAGTTCTCTAAAATTTTTGCGAAAAAAATCCTATTCACTCAACTGAAACCCGCTCACCCACTATAAGTTGATCAACGAACATCAATCATAATCATAGGGCAAATTAGAGAATGTCAGAAGTAAGTAATCTTCCGAGTGCATTAATCTTGTTACTTGGATTAGAAGATGATTGGAATCAGAGATGGAAAGCTGTAAACACTCGTTGTTTATCATGTGTTGACGTATAACTAACCATAATAGGTCAAAAGAACTATCAGAATAACCACTGAACAACACATCTTGAAAGATGTTCCACCTGTGGAAAACTATCCAATGAGACAATGGTCTATCCAGGTTTCCATGTTGGACAGTAATGGTAACGAGATATCTGCTAACATTTTGGACAAAGTCACTTATACCTTACATCCTACATTTGCCAACCCAACAAGAGCCATAAAACAATCTCCCTTCAGAGTTGAAGAACAAGGTTGGGGTGAATTTGATATACCTATTTCGTTTCATATTTTGGGCTTGAACGGGAAAGCCGGTGAAAGAAAGTACAATCACGACTTGAACTTTTTACAAGAAAAATACGTCAATGACCATGTTATTAGTATTCCAGTCAGCCCTACGAAGAACCAAGTCTTGAATAAACTTTTATTGGAAAGTGGTTCTTTACCTTTTGATGAATCAGGTGCAGTTATTGGAGGCGCAAAGCGTAAATTGGGTGAAGGTAACGGCTCTGCTGGCGATGCAAACAACAAGTTGAAGAAGCTGAAGAACAACGGTTCTGCTGTAAAGGGAAATATCGACTTGGAAAAGTTAGCCAATGGTATAACAAAGTTGAACGAAGATGACCTAATTGTTATCGTACAGATGGTTACTGATAATAGAACGAATGAGATGAACATCAAGAACGATGTTGATAATGGTGAATTTACTATGGATTTATATACTTTGCCGGAATCGCTCTTGAAGAGTTTGTGGGATTATGTGAAGAAACACACTGGAGAAGCCTAGATTTAGGCACTTGCTGGAATAAACACACAAAACAGTAGGACACCATCAAAAGCACGAAAATGAAATAGCGAAGAAAATAAATGTAATAGTAACTCAAATTTCAACCCTTCCGTTAAAAAAAGTATGTAACAAGTAGTCAAATAATTATAATAATACATACATCACTTCAGTTGAACTGATGGAACTGGCGCAGCTGCAGTCTTCTTCGACCTATTAACACGTTTTGCACCTCTACTCTTATCTTCTCTTTCCAAGTCTCCCGTTACTTTTTGCAAGTACGCTGGAACTGGCAATCCACTCTTTAAAAAGAACATCTTCCAATTTCTGGCCTTATCTTTCAATTGAACCTGAGTTCTATTCTTCAAGGCTTCAGAAATTTTACCCCCATTTCCAAATAGCTCAAGGATTACGGACCATTGTGGTCCCTTCAATTCTAAGGCATGTCTTAAAGCTTTTTCTTCCTCTCTGCTCCATGGTCTTCTAGGAATACTCTTAAGACCTGATGCAGGATTTATGCAAAGATGTATTTGTTGCTCCAATATTTCAGATGGTAGCAAGGCATTAGTAATATCATTGACTTCCTGACTCCGACGCTCAGGGTCAACAGGATGCTCGTGACTTTTTGGTTTAGAAGGCGTATCTCTTGCCCGGTTGGCCTCATGTTCTTGTTTGGATGAATTCAAGAGATGCATGCTATGTGGATTATTTGTATCCGACTCTTGTTTAGATACTCTTTCTCGAGTATTTCTTCCTTTCTTACCCCAAATCAAGAATCCCATGTTCTTCGAAACAAAATCAAACAAGTCTTTCAAGAAAGAAAACCATTCGTATTCCTCACTTAAAGATTGTCCTTCAGGATAATTAAGCAAGGTTTCCTTTCTTGCCTTACAACGGTCAATGAAATCTAATTCGGTAGGAGATAATGTCTTCGTTCCTCTTCTAGAGAGCAACACTTCTTCCATATTAAGAGGAAGAATATCCTCCAAAATTTCCTCACGGGATCTCTCGCCAGCGTCAATAGCAGATATATAAGCTTGGGTCTTCAAGTCCAAATACAATACTGCCTGAGGCTTCAATAACTTTCCAACTTTATCGCCAACTGTCGTGTTAACACCACTTTGCAAACTTAAATTGGATGATCCCATATTGGATAAAGCGTTGGCTGGATCCAAGTTGTTTGCTGGACAGAATACATCCAAAAAAGACTCGTTCAAGTAGAAGAAACCAACCTCAATGGTACCCAAAGTAGCAGCCAAAAAGGTGGCCAAGTTCACTTTTCTCAACGTTGATTCGATACTTTGTTCCCTACTGCGGAAAATGCTGGGTGTAGCATCACCTTCTTTCCACATACCAGGTGCAAGATGTTCAACTGTCAAAAAAGGATCTTCTTCAGAGTACAATCTCTTCGTAAACTCAAACAAAGAAGTTAAGTCACGGTATGTTGCCCCTGCAGGGGTTTCTTGATTGGATGCTAAGTCGATAATCTTTTGGTACGGGCCAATAGCCACAATACGAAGGAGTTGAGTAGCTAAATTGTCTAATGTCGGTAAGGTATTAATTAACAATTGAATTCTGGGAGGCAAGTAATCTGGAGCAACAACAGGTAATGGCAAGGCAGCAAGATGGGCATTTGTTAGCACGGCCAATGGTGGCATCTGACTGGATAATGCATTATAGGCAGCTAGGGCAGAACTGGTATTCAAGAGTTCAGAATTAGCAGGAATGGATATCCCTTCGTGGAGAACACGGGGTGGATCAACAGAATTGCTATTTGTTGGATTTTTCTTGGTTTCGTCACCAGATTTATTAGAATCATTTTTTGGATTCGTTTCTGGCTTCTTGTTTGCTTCAGTTGCTTCTTCAAACGACTTGGCAATCATAGCAAGGTTCTCCTTCTCATTAATAACAGAATCAGAAGTATGCGAAGACTCAGCAGACGCATTGAAATTATCAGATCGTACCGTTAACGGTGGTCCTGGTGTTTCGATATTTTGGTCGTTGCTGGTATGCTTTGGTGGAGACGCAGGCGGGTTACTTAATTCGCGATGATGGTCTTCGATAGCTCTCTCAAATTGTAAATCAAGGTCATTTTCCTTCAGTACTCGTGGTCTTTTGGATTCACTTAACTCTTCTGGACTCGATCGTTTTTCTCCAATCGATCCAGATAACATCTTATCTATTTCTAGTAAGTTTACATCTAGATTGGAGTCCTTATCTTGGTGTTGGGTATTGGCATCGCCATCTGATTTTTCTGTAAATCCAATATTGTTCTGTGGTTCAATATTCATGTTATTTAGTTCAACGTGAATGTCAGTAGATGTAGACTCCTCTGTCATTCTAAGCGTAATAGTTTCAATTCACGCCCTGTTGTTTATCTCATCTTTCAAAGAACAACTTTAAAAAGTAACCCACGCTATATACAGGAAATTGAAATATCTCTCACCGGTAGCCGCTAAGAATGCGTAGATTTAAATGTAAACGAGTCAATGGGTGACTTGAGCATTAACCATAGTAATGCCAAGATTATAACCGTTCCATGATTATGAAATGTTTCCAATTTTTGTTAGGGTTGGATAAACTGAGATTATAATAACTGTCTCTAATGAAAAGGTTGTGGTTTAAATAGAACCCGGGATTCGAATTCCACCTGTCCTATTTTTTTTTTTAACAAGTTACTCCTCCTCCTACTCCCCTTATTCCGATGGCCAGTTTCTACAATGTTATACAGTTGTATCGACCAATGTTATTTTTATCTCTACAGTATTTGTGTGGGTGTGTGTGTGTGTGATTATTTTTATGTACAACTTTTGGTGAAGAGAAAGGGGCGACGAAACGACGTAAAGCCAGTACCGATTCCATAGAATTAGCGACGCAAAAAAAGTACGAATCTGGATCAAAAGTCGGCTTTACATATTTTTCTTCAGGGCAAAAAAATACAAAATAGAAATAATCCCGCGGTGTATCCTAATTGGGATTAGCCGCCGTTAGGAAAACCAGGTATCGATTTACCCATCCCTATAAATTGAGAGAGAATTCCCCGAAGGTTCCAGTTTGGGTTTTCCTTCTTTCTGTTAATATACTTCTTCATTCTTCAATAATGTCGATTGCTGAACAATACTTTCCAGATGAACCAACTGCTCCAGTAGTTGTCACATCTGAATTCCCAAGCGCTCAGGGCAAGGCTAGTATCGAATCCTTAGGCAAGGTCTTCGATTCTAGAGCAGCTTACTTTGTTGCTGACTACGAAAAGTCCACTGGTAACTACCTTGTTGATGTTGAAGGTAACACCTTCTTGGATGTCTACGCTCAAATTGCATCCATTCCATTGGGCTACAACAACCCGGCCTTAATTGCTGCTGCCACGTCAGACAAGATGATTAGAGCCATTGTGGACAGACCTGCTCTCGGTAACTTCCCAGGCAAGGACACCGAAGAAATTCTCGAGGACTTGTTGGCAATTGCTCCAAAGGGTCAAGATAAGCTCTGGTCCGGTTTGTCCGGTGCTGATGCCAACGAATTGGCCTTCAAGGCCGCTTTCTTCTGGTACCAGTCTCAAAAGAGAGGTTTCAACACTGCTTTCACTGTCGAAGAAAACACTTCTGTCATGAAGAACGAAGCTCCAGGTTCTCCAGAATTGGCCATCTTATCCTTTGAACGTGCTTTCCATGGTAGATTGTTTGCTTCTGGTTCCACCACATGCTCCAAGCCAATCCACAAGTTGGACTTGCCATCGTTCAAGTGGCCAAAGGCCGAATTCCCATCTTACAAGTACCCATTGGACAAGTACGAAGCTGAAAACGCACAAGAGGACAAGAGATGTTTGGATATAGTTGAAAAAATCTTCCAAACCTGGAAGGTTCCAATTGCTGGTTTATTGGTTGAACCAATTCAATCTGAAGGTGGTGACAACCACGCATCCAAGGAATTCTTCCAAGGATTGAGAGACATAACCTTGAAGCATGGTGCTTTATTGATCATCGATGAAGTCCAAACTGGTGTTGGTGCTACTGGTAAGCTTTGGGCCCACGAATACTTCGAATTGTCTCCAGCTCCAGACATGGTTACCTTCTCTAAGAAGTACCAATCTGCTGGTTACTACTTCCACAACCCAGAAATTATTCCAAACCTTCCATACCGTCAATTCAACACCTGGTGCGGTGACCCAGCTAGAATGGTCTTGGCTGGTGCAATTGGTAAGGAAGTTGTCAAACACGACTTGCCTGCCGTTGCCCAAAGGGTTGGGGGCTACTTATACAAGAAATTGGAAGCCTTGCAAGCCAAGTATCCTAAGTACATCAAGGACTTGAGAGGTAAGGACAGAGCCACTTTCATTGCATGGTCATTGGAAGATGCAGCTGCCAGAAACAAGTTCTTGCACGACATGAAGTTTGTTGGTGTCAACATTGGTGGATGTGCCGAAGACTCGGTTAGATTGAGACCAACCTTGGTTTTCGAAGAAAAGCACGCCGACATTTTGATTGCTGCCATCGAAAAGGTGTTGTCTGGATACTAAGGTGTATAGTTTAATGTCATGATGCAAAACCAAAACAGAAAAAACAGAAAGAAGTATTAGAAAAACTATACAGTAGGAGAGTAGAACGTTACCATGTGATAGTTAAGTACAATTTGTTCCCCCCCATGCCTGAGGTGAAGAAGATGTAGGCAGTCGTTGTAAATTGTGGATACCTGGCGGTTTCTTGTGAAACAAAAAAAAATTCCGGAGTCGGATACTCACGAAAAAAATTATAGACAGCGATAAAAAGCTGCTTTTTGTATAATTTATTCTGACAGACTCGAAAAGCAATTGATAGCCGTCGAGAACGAAGAGTGCCGATGAATAGCTCTTCATTAGAAAGCTTATACTGCGAGGTTAAAGCATTCATCAAACAGGAGTCAAATGCCTCGTTTATATCTGGAGGAGCTGCGGGTGCGATATCACGAACGGTAGTCTCACCGTTTGAGCGGGCCAAGATCTTGCTCCAGCTCCAGGGACCTGGATCCACACACACATACAATGGTATGTTTCCCACGATTTTCCGCATGTATCGAGAAGAAGGTTGGCGAGGATTGTTTCGGGGAAACCTATTGAACTGTATCCGGATCTTTCCATATAGTGCGGTGCAATATTCGGTGTTTGAGAAGGTGAAGGAGCTTCTTCTTAGAAGGAAGCCAGAGGGCGACAAAGAGTTGCTTGTATCCGAACGGTTATTTGCAGGATCAATTGGTGGAACTGCTTCTGTATTGGCGACTTATCCGTTGGACTTGGTGAGGGCACGAATCACGATCCAGACAGCCTCGTTGGCCAAGTTGGATAAAGGTAAGCTTGTACGAGCTCCCACGGTCATGGAGACGTTGAAAGATGTCTATAAAAATGAGGGTGGTGTGCTTGCATTATATAAAGGTCTTGTGCCTACGACTCTAGGAGTAGCACCATATGTGGCTATCAACTTCGCGTTATACGAAAAGCTCCGGGACTTTATGGACTCGCGGCCGCAAGACTTCCACAACCCGATCTGGAAGCTTTCTGCGGGGGCATTTTCGAGTTTTGTGGGAGGAGTCCTCATTTATCCGTTGGACTTGTTGAGGAAACGGTATCAGGTTGCTAGCATGGCGGGTGGCGAGTTGGGGTTCCAGTACAAGTCGGTGACGCAAGCTCTTATTCACATCTTTACTAACGAAGGTTTTTTTGGGGCCTATAAAGGTTTAACCGCCAACTTGTATAAGATAGTTCCCTCTATGGCCGTCAGCTGGTATGTGTACGACAACTTGAAGGCGGCTATCCATTTCTGGTAACTGGTTTTCAGAGGAGAAGAAACCTTGGGGCTCGAGCTGCCAAAAACCTAGAGCCATTTAGTAGGATTGCATACAGGTCATATATTTATATAGACAAACAATGACAATGATAATAACAACGACAACTGCAAAAAAAAAGACATACAAGATAGAAATCAGACAACCTCTGTCCACGTGACTATTCACATGATGTACCGTTTAACCAACCAAAAAGATGCAAAATCAAATTTCCGGTTGAGACTTCCGAGGGTGGTCGTGTCCCGTTGGTCAACCAATGGTTCGATTCACGATGTGCTTTTTTAAATAAACCCAGGTCCATTTTGTTTCTCTAAAACATTATTAATATCACAAATGAGAGCCTCCCAGATTTTGTTAAACGCTGCCAAGAAGAGCAGTAAGCCTACCACTTCCATCCCAGTGGAAATGTACCCATTGTTTGCTGCTGTTGCTGTTGCCGTTGGCTCAGGTTGTTACTTCACCTACAGACACTTTTCATACGACAAAGAATTAAGATTGTGGAAGAACCCTAACTTGTCTGCTTTGGACGAAGTCTTGATTAAGGCTGAAAAGGAAAAAGAAAACTAAATTTCTACGACTAACAATCGATAATCCGTTGATGTCAACTCATATGTATTCTGTTGAACCAGAATAGATGTTACAAAAATAAAAATAATTCATGCTTCTATTGTAGCTCTTCTTACCACTAAAAAGTGGGAGAAGAAAGGAAGACGTTTCTATTTACAGAGTTTATTCTTCTTTGATGTTTGTCCAGTACTCGGAGACATCAGCGATGTTTTCCAAGCCTTCCATGGCTTTCCTGAACCCTTTTTGGTATTCTTCGGGGAAGGAAACTTCATTGTCAGCATCGGCAATGTATGCAGTAGAGGAGTCCTTTAATTTGTATCCCTTTTTCGATAATTCGTTGGTGATACTGAAAAGATCTGCTGGGTCCGTTGTAATCTTAAAGAGCTTTCCTCCATCGTATTCGTTGGATTCGTCAACGAAATCAGCCACATCTTCGGCACCAATATCGATAGCAACTTCAAGAAGATCATCGAGGGTCTCGTCAGCATTCAATGCCTCGATAAGGATCTCTCCTTTACGTGCAAACAAGTAATTGCATGGACTTAACAGCGCATTGAACTCCTTCATAGATGCCTTTACCAACGATACTGTACGTGCCTTGTTATCAGTGTTTGCATTGATAATGAATGCCACTCCTCCAGGACCCATGAATTCGTACTGGACTTCTGCTAGAGCAGGTCCATCTTGCGTGGCTTCACCACTGCCTCTCTTAATAGCACTTTCAATAATCTTTTTCGGGACATTTAACTTCTTGGCCTTCTCGATAAACGTTTCCAACTGTGCATTGGCATCCACACCTCCAATCCGTACACTTGTCTCGATCTTTGTAGCAAGCATAGAAGCTTCCTTCGACTTTTTGGCATCGTTCTTGGCCTTGTCGTGTCTGATATTGGCCCACTTTGAATGCCCTGCCAATAAAGTACCTCTAGTGTGGAATGCAGCAGCAAAACGCACCTGTGATACCGGAAACACTCTTCTTAACATGATTTCCACTTCACTTAACACACAGCTCCTGTCAAAAGTTGAAAAGTCTATATATCCGAAACAGAAAATCGAGACACGTGACTAGACAATATCTCACTTGTCACAATCTTGAAACAAAACGACGTCTCGATCCTCCTTTGATAATAGTAATTATTATAAAATGAGTGAGGTTATGGCTAAACGCTCGTTGTTGGCGGCAATCGCTGATGAAGACTCGGTCACGGGGTTATTGTTGGCTGGTGTTGGGCAGGTCTCCTCCGAAGTTGGTAAAGAATCCAATTTTCTCACTGTCGTGCCTGGCAAAACCACCGTCGAACAGATAGAAGAAGCGTTCGATAACTTCACTTCAGGACGTGAAGATATTGCCATCTTGTTGATCAACCAGCATTTGGCAGACTTGATCAGATACAGAGTCGAAAACTACACCAACGCATTTCCAGCCATCCTCGAAATTCCTTCCAAGGACCATCCATACGACCCGGAGAAGGATTCCGTGTTGAAAAAAGTCAGAAGATTGTTTGGTGAGTAATTGCTTTGGTGATCGTGGTTTTATTGTTGCAATACTTTCATTCTTTTTTATTAATTCTTCTCAAACGAAATGCTTCGAAAGCACGTTCAAATACACGTTACTAAATTCCTAGCTCAATTTTGTATATATTGGGGTTTAAGACTCTCTACTTCTTGTTCTTCTTTTTCTTGTTCTTCTTTTTGGTCTTGGAAGTAGAAGCTGACGTTGAAGTTGAAGCTTGATTCTTACTTTCACCTTCACCTTCACCTTCACCTTCACCTTCTGCTTCCTCTTCTTCTTCATAGTCTCCGTCTTCCTCTACATCAGCTGTTTCAGCTTGAGGAACTTCTTCTCTCACAGCCACTGGTTCAGCTTCAGCCACTGTACTGCCATTTTTTTCTTCCTTAGAAACACTTTCAGAAACAGCTTCCTCTGGAATTTGGGCAATATCTTCAGATTCAAGAGGAATTGTTTCCAACAGCGGCTCAGGCTCATTGGTTTCCTTAGCATCTTCTGTCACATTTTCAATTTCTGGTTCCTTAGAAGCTTCTTCTGGAGCAGGCACTGCGCCAAGATCTTCTTCAATAATTTCCGGAACTGATTCGGAAGCGGGTATTTCGTATGGTGGTGCCTCTGCAGGTGGCTGGCTGTCCTCTACCGGTGTCTGTCCAACAACCTTTTCTGAAAGTTTTGGTTTCTGATCCTGCTGATCATGAGATAAATCGACTTCGCCTATTTCTTCTTGAGCTGACTCACCGACTTCAGGATTTTGATCATTTACCTTCAATTCAGGAACACTTGCAGCGTTCGAAACAGGTTCTGGCTCCGACTTAGCCGGATGCTTAGGTTTACCATCATTTTGCCAATAGTTTTTAGCAAATATCTCGGGTAAAACACAATCCTTGATATAGAAATCTCTGACCCCCACGATTCTTCTCTCGCGTTCACATGCCTTCAACCATTCAGGTCTAAGAATAGGAATATTCATGTCGCCGGCCTTGACGTATTCTGGATTCTGCTTGTTTTCTCTGGTACAGATGAAATGGGTTGTGTTGACCTGGACCTTGTCTTGGGTAGGGTAATTAGCACCCATGTTCTTTAATGTTTCTTCGATATCGGCCTTATCAAATGGATCATTCGGCGAAAGATCACCCAAACAAACTGTAATACCCGACAAATCGGTCATCTTGTGAGTGGTGACCTCAATCGTGTCAGAAAAGTAAACACCACCCGTGGTGTCCAATCTCAATTGGAACTGGAATGTCTTGTCGATCGGCATACCTGACAATTTGGTTGTCTTGTTTGTTAATGGTTGGGGAATTGCTCCCAACTTCTTGCCATCTTTTAACAAGATTAAGTTCTTCAAGTTGGCCGTACCCAACTCCAAGGAATCCCATTCCAAGACACACGAAGTTTGGGTGACGTTCTTGATCTTCAACACTGGTTTTTGGGGCAAATTCTTGCCGAAAGTCGTTAAGATTTCATCCTGGATCAGGGAAAAATGGTCGGCTTCTTCCTTCTCTGTCTCAAAGTCCTGGTCACATTTGATTTTAACAATCGAACCGGCCTTTACACCGTTCGGTAATAATATAGTCGGAAACTCTATCAAGTGGTGATCTTTAGTCAACAATAACGCCAATGAGGCGTCCAATTTGCCGACAGTCAACGACACTTCAACCATAGTCACAAATTTATGTCTCTAATTGTTTGTGTTATTTCGGATCAAACTTATCTAAGATCCCTGTGCAGACTGTGATGGTAAATATCCGACGTAAGCCACGTACCGTTTCCAACCAAATTTGTCGTCAGAGTGTAAGGGTCGTGCCAGACACAATACAAACAAATTAAAACCAAAAAAAAAATGGGAAAATTAAAATCGCGCCTTTTGCACACACGCGCTCGCTCGCTTGAGCCTTAAATTAAAATAGTACGTACATAACATTTACACAGGAGAACTATAAATTTGCAGGTGAATTATTATATCGGTATTCCCATTGCTTTCAAGTCCTCGTTGATTTCCTCATCAGTTGCTTTGCGGAGGAGAAGTTCAGCACACTTGCTGGAGTCAGGTTCTTGTAAGGATGCATTGATTGCAGCCGGAAATCCATGGAATTCAACTAACCCATTCAATACTCCCAATTGCTGATTTATTCTATTGCGGTATTGTACAAGCTCTATTATGGTGTTTTGCTTGATTGTCTTCTTGGTAAGAGGCTGCTGTACGGCCTCCTCAAATTCGTAGTTGATATTCCCATTGGTGTAGCCATTTCCTATGCTTGCAATCGGATCATCTATTGGACCAGCCACAGTGACGTTCGGAACTTGGGGAATCGCAGTGAAATTATAGTCGGGTACCAACTGGTCAAGCTGATTCCGCTCCTTGTTGATCTTGTACCATAAGGACGTCGTTTCAGTTATCATATCATTCTTGGAATCCATCAATTTCCGCAAAAAGTCCTGGTGAATCGATGTTCTCGTAGCAATAGTCTCTTTGTCGATACATTTCAAGTTATAACTCAAGTTGTAATTTGCAAGCTTCAAACTGTCCTGATAGAATCCATTGATCTTGTAATATATCTTTGAAAGCTCGGGATGTGAACCTTCCAAACACAATTGCAACTCCCTCTCAAGTATATTAAGCTTATCTTGATAAAGCTTATCCCTCAACTCAGCAAATGATGATTCGATCGAAATCAACTCTCCAATAGCTAATCTCCGCTGCTCATTCAAATCCACATCGTCCTCTTCGTTTTCGTCATTCTCCTCCTCCTCTTCTTCCTCATCACCATCACCCTCCTTATCTTCTGCTCCTTCTTCTTCTTCTTCCCTATCAGCCCCTTTTTCTTCGTGCTCTTCTTGCTTTACCTCATCTTCACTATTGGCCAGTTCCTTGTCTGGTTCCGATTCCTTGTGGACATCCGTCTGGTCTTCAACGTCTGCTTCACCAGAATCAGCATCGATATCAGCCTCAGCATCGACATCAGCCTCAGCCTCAGGTTCGACTTTAGGTTCAACTTCAGCCTCAACCTCAGGTTCGACTTCAGGTTCGACCTCAGACTCAACCTCAGCATCACTAGCGTTGCCTTCAGTGTCGACCTTTTCTGCAGAGACAGTGGATTCGTGAGGAGATTCTGGCTGAACACTTGGATCCTTAACGGATGTAGTAGTTTTTATTTCAGAAACATCTATTTTCTGTTTCTTGCTGTCGCCTTCTTCTGGTTCTTCCAAAGTTCGTTTGCCGTGTGAGGAGGTGCCATGCGATGATCCGGAAGTTTCCAAAGTAGCAATGCTTTCCAGA
Organism: Teunomyces lycoperdinae; assembly: GCA_030574955.1. NCBI lineage: Eukaryota > Fungi > Ascomycota > Pichiomycetes > Serinales > Debaryomycetaceae > Teunomyces > Teunomyces lycoperdinae. Next base: position 42,313 of record JAJMFY010000008.1, read on the forward strand.
ATGCCTGATGACTCTGTTGTGGAAGTGAGCTTATCTTGATCCAAGGATTTGTCTTCGATGTTCGAGATTTCGGCCGAAATACCTTCGTCGTCAAAGTCGGATTCGATTGCGTTAAAACGTGCCAAGTCTGTTAATTTCGATAAAGTCTGTAAGTCTGAGTCCTTGCCAACGCTTGGATCATCTTCGTCCTCTAAAAAGTCCATTTTGTCGGTTTCGGCTTCCGAGTCGACCTCGCCGACATCACTAAGTTCCGAGCTTTCGTAGCTGTCTTTGCCCGACTTATCGGGCGAAGGGGACTGTGGCTCGTCAACTTGGTTCAACAGGAGATCGAATGGTGGCGGAGACGTCGCTATATCGGTAAGAGGACTCTCTTTGGAGATGGTGGTGTTGGCGGCAGCAAAAACAGAGTCCTGGCTGGCAGAAATTGTAGCCGCTGAACCCTCTTGTGATGCTGTTGCTGGCGTTGGTGCTGGAGTTGTTTCAAGAACCTTGATGTTTCCAACGTCACCACTAGCGGTGACTACGTTTGGTGACATATCGTTATCAACAACTTTTTAACTGGTTGGCTCGTGGTAGTTTATTCTCCGGTGCTGAAGGGGAGAGGTGCGGTGTATCGGTGTGAGTATGTGCAGGTCACACAATAACAATGTTACAACTGACTAAGATGAGCTGGTTATATACAGGTATTTCTACAAGATACTTACCATTGGTTTTGGCTCTGATTTGACAATGGTAACGACAATAGAACCCCACAATAAGTAACAATAGGTTGAATAAAGCTGTATTTGTTTCTGTAAACTTTTTTTTTAAAGAAAAGTTAGTGTTGTTTCTAATTTCATATATAGATGACCATATTGGTGAACATTTTGCAACCACACCAGCGTAGCAGACCAAATTTATAAACCACCAATTATATTTAAGTTACCCATTCTCAAACAACAGGGTCAAAAAATAGATAAGTGTTTTTAATTAATTTAATCACCTTGTCTTTTTTTGGGACCAAACTGCTGATTATATCAACATTCTGGACCACTAACCATACCGCCCGCTCCAGTAGTGGTATGGGGGCCAGGTCGCGATGGTGTATGCAGGATTCCTATTTTTTTTCAGCTCATCTCGCTCAGTTTGTGGAGTTAGATATATCAACCATAAGATGTCGAGTTTCAGTTCTCTCTTTGGAGGTGCTCCAGTTGACAAGACCGTGGAAAACTTATTTAAAAGTGATGTAGGTCCCGTTACCAGAAATGAGTTGAAAGCAAGAACTGTTGTTGAAATTCCAGAACGTGAAGAAGAAAACCAAGAGTCTGAGGATGAACCTGAATCCGAATCCGAATCTGTGTCCGAAGCAGAACAAGAATTAGTAAAAGAAAAGAAAAAGAAAATGAAAGATGCCAATGATGACTTGGAAGCAAAGTACTTCAACAAGTTGTTGAAAGAAGAAGCCAAGGAAGCTTCCAAAAATGCTCCAGCTAAGGAAGCCAACGAACAAGAAGTATCCGGAAAGGCCGATTCCAGACCATACAATGACGAGGAATCTGGATCTGGATCTGAATCTGAATCTGACTCTGACTCTGAATCTGAATCTAAGAAAGCCAAGGCAGCCAAGACAGTCGATTTAAAGGAAGACGAATTGGAAAAGGCAGAAAGAACTATCTTTGTTGGAAATGTCATTTCCGAAGTTATTGGATCCAAGCAAGTTTACAAGAGATTTAAGAAATTGTTCAGTCAATTCGGTAAAATTAGTTCTATCAGATTTAGATCGATTTCCTTCGATGAATCCTTACCTAGAAAGGTTGCTTTTGCAAAGAAGAACTTGCACAAGTCAAGAGACACTTTGAATGCTTATGTTGTGTATGCGGAAAGAGAACCATCGAAGAAGGCTTTGGCATTGAACGCCACTTTGTTTGATCACTTCCACTTGAGAGTGGACCATGTCGCTCATCCAACTCCAAAAGATAACAGAAGAACCATTTTTGTTGGAAACTTGGATTTCGAGGAGAAGGAAGAAACATTGTGGAGATACTTTAATGCTAACTCTGATAACGACGTTGAATCTGTCAGAGTTATCAGAGATGCCAAGACCAATATGGGTAAGGGTTTCGCTCTTGTTCAGTTCAAGGATTCCTTGTCGGTGAATAAAGCATTGTTGTTGAATGAAAAGCCACTTACTTTGGGTGACGACAAAAAGAAGGGCAGAAAGTTGAGAATTTCAAGAGCCAAGTCTCATGCTAAGCCATCGATTTTATCGCCAAACCACTTTGATAACACCAAGAAAGCATTTGCATCAAACAAGAGCAAAAGTAAGTTATCTGAGCAACAAAAGACCAAATTGGGAAGAGCCACCACCATTTTAGGTAAGGCTGATAGAGCTACTGCTGGTAAGCAGATTATTGAAGGTCAAAGAGCCAAGAAGGGTGCATCCATCGCCGGTATCAAGGGATTAAAGGGTGGAAAGGTCAAGAAACCAAGAATAAGAGATAGATCCACTAAGTTCAAGCAAGAGAGAGATTCTATGAAGAAAGAAGCAAAGAAGTAAGTAAAGTATTGCATACATTTTGTAAATTATAAGTTCACCAATTACATTTCGCAGCCATTATTGAGTATTCCGTGTAGAAAAAAAAATTAGATCTGATCCTTAACACATTCAATCACTACAAGTAATCTGAATCCAATCATATTCAGGTATGAGAACCTTATCGGGTCAAAATAAGCACTAAGTATTACAATGTTACTGGCTTTTTTTGTTTGTCTCTGATGAAAAGAAAAATGATGCTTACGCCACACGTAACTACTACGGTCCCGAGCCGCACTTTTATCCGTTACCAAGGGACGGCCCCGAATTCCGTTATCTATAAAAATAGGAGGCGGATCCCCCTTGTATATAAACTACCCCCTTACTTATTCTTTGTTGTTTTGTATTAAATTGCAATAATTGATATGGGTGCTACTACCTCTAAGGAACCTACCAACGCTGCTGGTACTAAGATTGCTGCAACTTCGAGCCATGAATCAAACCTAAATGAAAAGACCGGCCTTCCATCGTATGATAAGGATGATCTCGACCAATACTTACGGGGTCTTGATATTTCCACTGGGTCAAGTTCAACAGAAAATCGGATCACTACAGAAACATTATCTGCATGGGAAACCGAACTCTTGGAGGATCCTAAAAACAGATTGGCACAAAATGCCTTTTCTCGGAATGAAATTACGTCAGTTGTGGGTGAATCGTCCAGTAAGATCCAACTCAAGGACCAGTACTTCTTCAATACCACAATTGATACCATTGGCTCTCCTTCATTCTTCAATAATCAAAAGAGTTCAGGCAGATGTTGGATCTTTGCAACTTCCAATGTGTTAAGGGCACATGTTATCAAGAACTATAATTTGAAGGAAGACAGTTTCCAGCTCTCGCAGTCGTACCTCTTTTTTTATGATAAGTTGGAGAAAGCCAACTACTTTTTGGAAAACGTTATTGAAACTTATGAGGAACCATTGGATTCAAGATTGATTCAATATTTGTTGAGTAATCCTGTCAGTGATGGAGGTCAATGGGATATGATTATTAATTTAGTCAACAAATATGGTATTGTTCCTCACGAGGTTTTCCCAGACAATGCACAAGCTACCTCTAGTGGATCATTGAACTATATTGTTACTGAGAAGTTGAGAGAATATGCTTTGATTCTCAGAAAGTTGCTTTCTAAAGGAGTTCCCAAGCCCGTTATTACTCGTATCAAAGATTCCATGAACAAACAGGTTTACAACATTATTGCCTTGGCATTGGGAAACCCTCCTAAGCCAACTGACTCTTTTATCTGGGAAATAACCGACAAGGACGGTAAGTACTCGTTCTTGTCAACTAACCCCTTAGATTTCTACAAGAATGTTGTTCGTTATGATGCCTCCAAGCAATTCTCGTTGATCAATGATCCAAGAAACCCTTACGACACGTTGTACACTGTTGATCGGTTGAACAATATATATGGAGGGAAGCCAGTTGAGTATGTCAATACCGAGCTTAGCAAGTTTAAGCAGGTTGCAATTAGAATGTTGAAGGATAACGAGCCAATTTTCTTTGGTTCGGATGTTGGTAAGTTTCTTAACAGGACTACTGGTGTCTTGGATACCACTGCTTACGACTACAGCTTGAGCTTTAACACCACATTCAAATTGGATAAGGCCGAGAGATTGAGAACTGGATCTTCTCAAATGACCCATGCTATGGTAATAACTGGAGTTCATTTGCATCCAGTCACCGGAAACCCAGTGCGTTGGAAGATTGAAAACTCCTGGGGCGATGAAGTTGGGGACAAGGGTTACTATGTGATGACTGACGAATGGTTTAACGAATATGTTTTGCAAATTGTTACCAACAAGAAGTATGTTGATAAGAAGACATATGCCGCTTACAAGGGCAAGGAATACAGTGTGTTACCTTTCTTTGACCCTATGTCTTCGTTAGCTTAGTTATGAATTTATCTCTTTTTATGGAAATTGTGAAATATTATGATAAAAAAAAGCATTAAAAAAAATTCTTTAGAAGAAAAACTTTGAAGCTCCTTTTTTTTATTAAAAAATTACTCTCCCATCACTTTTGCTAATATATTCTAATATAATGGGGGTATTTTACCCAATAAAGAGTAAATATATTTTGGTAGAAATGGATGCAATAAAGAATATACGTCCTTGAAAATGTTGCGAAAAAACCTCTGGTCTAGATTTTATATACACAACGCGACTTTTCCAGTTTGCACCAACAAAAGACACCAAATACAATTCCAACAAAGTTAGTGGATCCAAGAACAGGCGTTGATGTTCAAAAATAGTCAGTTGTTTATGTCGATTAGCGACACAGAATTGACACGGACCGTCAATGAGATCAACGAATCTTACAAGGCAGCCGCGACGCCCCATGACATACAACAACTCATCAATGAAATAGACAACACCACCTCCAAAATCGACCATGATCTCAACCAGTTTGTGGCTTTGAAGCTGAAAAAACATCAGAAAGAGATTGCCAACATAGAATTGAATAGAGCTACCAAGTTATCTTCCACAATCACGACATCCAACGAGCTTGTTGGCATATTCCTGAGCACCAACGATTTGGGACACTCTTTAACGTACAAGATCAAGCTGTTGGAAGAGGAAATTAGCAACGTCGAAAAGACACTTAAATTTGTAAACGATATTCAATTGTTAAGAAAGAACATAAATCAAGCCAACTACGCCCTCGAACATTCTAACTGGGAAGTGGCGGCTCAATGCATATACAAAATCAGCAAATTATCTCCAGAGCTTATAGAGGGTAAATTTTCATCAGCAGTAATTCCATCTACTGATATACCCGAATTACCCAATGACTCTATCCAAAAATGGAGAGAGAAATTGACGGATATCTTCAAAGTGAAGTTCACAGAAGCCGCTAAAAAGAGAGACGTGGCAGAATTGACAAAGTACTTCCAGCTATTCCCATTGATCAGTCAGGAAGAAGTTGGCTTAAACTGCTATTCTAAGTTCATTTGTCAGATTATTATCGATACCCTGAGAAACTTGGTAAGCACTACCAACTCGATCCAACGTGATGCCAAACCGGGGATTTTCTCCAATATGACAATCCAGTTGTTTGAGAGTATTTCAATGATGTTGGCTCAACACAGTCCATTGATCAAGAAGTACTATGCTGCTACGTATCCCAATGCGATAAACTTGGTTATCACCAAAATTCAGCATGAAATTGATTCTCAAATTGGTATCATTGGTGATACTTTCTACGACACCAGAAGAATTGACAAGCTCTTCCAAGATATAAACTTATACAGCTTCCCAATTTTAACCAAAAGAACTCAAGAAGTCACTAATCAAGTTGTTGAAGACAGAGAACATGTCGTTGACGACGACATCATCTCGATTGTTGAGGTTGGAGATTATATTAATGAACTTGGAACAATTTTCCATCACTGGTCTTTATACTGCAGATTTATCACCATCAAGTATTTGAATGGGAGTGATAAGGATGAATTACAGTTGCCACAAATCATCGTCGATTCAAATTTCACCAAGAAGATACAACAGAAGTATTTACGAGCATTTGAGACATTATACTCGTTTTATTTCCGTCGTTCTCTAGAAAAGGCGATTGTCATCGAAGAATTGCCATCTTTAGACTCATATTTGGGTCACCAGAACACCAAGCACCCACTTATCCTCGAGCAAGTACCATGTTCTTCGGTCATCGAGGATATCACCTTGATTTTAAACACCACTATGAGAAATGTAATCGATTCCTCGATTACTTCGACAGTAAAGAATTTCGTGACAACAAGTTTTCAAATTATTCAGCATGACTTAGTTAATGGTTTCTTCATCAAGCAATTAAACGAGAATCGACCCAAGTATAATCAAACTTTATCGTTAATGAATCCTGCGGTTAATGGCTCACACAGCAATATTGGAACACCAGGAGAAACCAGAAGCAATACGCCAGATCCATCTTCTGGAATGGGTTTTTTTAAGGGTGCATCAAGTGCGTTAGGAAACGTTGTTGGAGGCACAGCAGCAGCAGCAGCCTCATCGCTTAGTGCTCTCAATACAGTTCCTAATCCACCTAAGTTGATGAACTTTATAATTTATTTGAATACCGTTGCCATGGGACAAGAATACTTTTCCAAGATTTTCGATAACTTCTTAAAGAAAGATAATACTTTAAAGAACAGTTTCCCATTTGCCAAGGACAGTGAAAAGGTTGAACTGATCTTGAAGATTGAGTTCTTGGATCCCTTCATTAGCATTACAAACAAGATTATTTCTGATAGCTTGGTCAATCTCTACAATCAGTCCTTGAAGAATAGATTGTTGACCATCGTGAGTGACTTGTTCCCAGAGACTAATGACTCTAATTATGTTATCTATTCGTCCGCTCTCTTGAACGATACCTCGTTATTGTTAAAGTTTACCAGTAACTGGCAGGCTTTGATACGGCCATACAAACAAACATTGCATCAATCGTTAATTTTTAGCAAGTTGTTGCGTTTACTTGTCATCAATTTGGCAAACATCATTGAGAAGAAGTTGCATATAGTCTTGAAGAAGTTCAAGATCAACGAACTTGGATCGATCAAGATGGAGAAGGATTTGTCCTACTTCATCAGTGAAGTTTGTGAGGATAATTATCAATTGAGAGAAAAGTTTGTCAGAGTGACACAATTTGTCTTATTGGTTGGTATGGACGACGAAGAGTATGATGAGAGTATGCAACATTCCAACCAGGTGATTGAAGAGGTGAATAAATCTCAAGAAGGAGACAAAGAAACCACAGAAAGACAGCAAGATGAAAACGGAGAAGAAGAAGCAGAAGAAGAAGAAGAAGAACAGGATTTCATTGGCATCAACTGGGTCTTGACACCACAAGAACGTAAACAGATCAGAAGATACAGGGTATAGGATATAAATGAATTTATAATACTTCTATGTACCTATATATATATATTTGTATATATTAAAGTTCATTAGGTCATGCAATAATCGTGCCGGGATTAGGTAGAAGTGTCCAGTTCTGATTCCTTTGTTTCCAGCTCATCTTCAGATGTTCTTACTGGGTCAGGCTCCATTCTGAGCTTTCCTATGACATCGGTGAACTTAGGATGACTGTATTGACACTCTGGACCCTTTGGACAGAATCCGGTGATGTAGAGAGGACATAAGATCTTTCTAATATGTCTTCTAGGACACTTTGGACCTTCGGGACAAAATCCCTTCATGTAATTGGAGCATTCTGGAATTTTCAGCTGAGGATCGACGTGGAGATAAAGACATTCTGGGGTTTGGGTACAGAAGCCGTTTTTGGAGTAGAACAAGCATTCGGGCATCTTTCTCAAGTTATACTCATGTAAGAACTCACAGTGGTCATTTTTCTTACAAAGACCTCTCAACCAATGCTTACAAACAATCTTGTTATTGTACATCTGAGCTACATGTTTGTTGGGGCATTGATTGCCGTTGGGACATGAGTTGAGAGGTTTCTGAGGATTGAAGAACTGGCACACCGGCCTGTCTGGATCAAGACCAAAGTTGTATTCCTTACGAAGAAACGTTTCAAACTTGAATCTCTTGTTCTTTGTATCTGGATGTATCACTGGGTTTAGATGGAGCATTATGATTATGATTGTGATTGGTAGATGGAGGTGTTTTGTTTGATTATGTGATATGATTAAAAAACCTGTGTTAATATACAGGTCACACACAAGAAACAAAGCATGGATTTATTTGTTGAAGACGATCAGCAGATGACCAAAAATTGAGAAATGGGTGTAAAAAGCAGTAGAGAAATAGCGCTTTTTTTGGGAGAAGGGGGGGGGGAAGAAGTAAAGTAAAGTACAGTGGAATTCAGAGAATAACGCAATGACAATGTTGTTGATAAAAAGTAAAGAACCTACCCCTGTAAACCCAGGAAACTAAGTTTGAATAACGAAAAAACACGATTACAAACAAAACAAAATAAAGCAAAACTGCTGACAGGCAATGAGAAGTTGATACATAAGTTTAGAATATCATTAAATCTACAATTAGGCATGATGGTAATTGTCTCCAAATAAAAAAAAAGAGGCGAGCAGGAATTATCAACCCATTTTTTTGTAATGTATTGGGGGCCGAAGGTCGCAGACGGCTGCAAATCTCCCGCGACATCAAAAGCCGCCTCGTTCGCGCAAGTTGCTTGAATTATACAGGAAAGAATACCCCCATCAGCTGATTAATGAAGTACAAGAACGGGGTAATCTCCTGTGAATATCGACTGATGCTCCGAGGAGTTTTGCTTCTAAATATTCACGATATTTCCTTGCAAATTTATTTTTGTTGCTGCGTTACTGGCTCTTGTTTGGATGATACTTAGAAGTCATCGCGATAAACCCGAAATGAAAGACGCAGTTGTGATTGGAACCGGCTTGGCTGGTATGAGCACCACTCTCAGATTATTGAAGAATGGCTACAAGGTCACGTTACTTGAGAAGACAGATCGACTTGGAGGCAACTCCATCAAGGCATCGTCAGGAATCAACGGTGTTCCCACGGCTTTCCAGCCTGGCGGGGTGGATTCGATCCAGACATTTAAGCAGGACACTATTGCTTGTGGAAAGCGAGAAAACAATGAAGAATTGGTTGACATTCTCACCAAAGACTCGAAGGAAGCAATTGAGTGGTTGACCGGTCCGGAATTCGGAATTGACTTGTCTCGTGTCACCCAATTGGGTGGCCACTCCCATCCAAGAACTCACCGTGGTAAAGGAAGATTGCCTCCAGGGTTTGTCATCATTCTGGCTCTACAGAAGCGCTTATTGGAATATCCATCACTGGAACTTACAATCTTGAAGAATGCCCGTTTCGATAAACTATTGCCCAGATCTAGCACCTATGTTCGTGGTATTGAATACATCACGGGTGAGGACAGAAAACAAGTATTGGCTAACAATGTCGTTTTGGCCACAGGTGGATACTCTGCTGATTCTGTGCTTCTCAAACAGTTTCGCCCAGACTTGCTTTCTTTCCCAGTAACCAACGGGGTTCAGACTACTGGCGATGGCCAAAAGATTGCGTTGCGTGATGTGGATGCAAAATTGATTCAGATGAACCACGTCCAAGTACACCCCACTGGATTCCTCAAGCCAGGAACATGGGACGATAAGTTTAAGTTCCTTTGTGGTGAATTAATTAGAGGCGTTGGCGGTATCTTAATTTCTCCTAGTGACGCTAAACGGTTTGTCAATGAGTTGGGAACTAGAGACCATGTAACGGCTGCAATTTTAGACAAGTGTCCTAACGGTATAGCACTAATTATTGTCAATGAAGAGGATTATCGCAAGGCTCTGAGCCATATTGACTTTTACGTATCACTGGGTTTATTACAAAGAGGCAATATCCAGCAATTGGTTGAACTGGTTAATGAACAATTGCACACCAATCTCGTTGCCGGTTCAATTTTAGAGACTTTCGGTAACTACGATAACCATCTCCAAAGCAACACCGATATATTTGGACGCAAAGAGTTTGGTTCAGGATTCAGCGACTGCGAAATCTATTACATGGGCTTTGTGACCCCCGTGGTGCACTTTACTATGGGAGGCATTGCCATTAATGCGAATGCCCAGGTAATCACGCAAAACGACAACACCATAAACAACTTATTCGCGGTGGGAGAAGTTAGCGGTGGCGTGCATGGCGCCAATAGACTTGGAGGTTCAAGTTTACTTGAGTGTGTGGTATTTTCGAAAGTAGTTTGTGATGTCATTTCCAGTAAATAAAATACATAACTAAAGATTTTATACAATGTTAAACAAAGACGGTTTTTAAAATGACATGTATTTCTCTTTTGGTTGTGGACCCAGTAGGAAACGTGATAACCCCTTTATTAATTATATGATTTTATACTATTAACTTAGATGTTAGATGGGTACAACATGATTCTGACAGAAGCACCGAAAGTCTTAGCTGGTAAGTTCTTCTTGAAGTTGGCTCTGACGAGACCGTTGTTACCGTGGGTTCTGGTGACCTTACCCCAGATAACTCTGATCTTGGAACCTCTGATTTCCTTTTGGGCTCTGTAGACGTAAGCGATTCTCTTACCCAAGTAGAACTTGGCGTCTTGTGAAGCTTGGACACCTTCGATTTGAATCAAAGAAACGTTTGGGTTGTTAACGTTCTTAGAACGTTGGTATGACAAGTGTTTACCTTTAACGTATACTAGAAAACTGTTAGTAAAATTGAACAGACATGCTTTGAGATTGGAAAGTATGGATGATGAATGATGATTACAATATGAGTCAATCATGGAACCATGGTGAAAAATTCATCCATTGTCAATAGGATGGACTATCTTGTGTGGTTCATGGTTCTTGTAGTGGTTTATCATACCATATCCATTCCATTACTTCATGTGTACATACATCTGTGAGATTCAGCCATTGTATCTTGTTTATCTTATGGTGTGAAAAAGAGTAAACCTTTCGCTAAGTATGTTATAGAATGAAATTTTTCCCCCAGCGACCTTTGCCAAAATTTTTTGGTAACACAAAACCCGCGCGGTCCTGGTCGGAAACCGTAACGCGAGCCCTAACAAAATACACGTGACAAGCCCTAACGTCATTAAAAGATAAATCACATGACTTTACATCACTCTAGGATGCTTATCATTGGATATTAGTAAATCACCATGGCCATTAGTATATAATTATGAAATATAAACTGATATAGAGTTCATTCAACAACAACAGCAACAACATCAAACAAAAAACTAACAAACTTATATCTTGACTTCTTTCTCACCTTCCCATTTCTTAGGGTTGAATCTCCAGTGCTTGGCTTCGCCAGTATCGTATTTACTCTTCTTTAACGAACCACTAGGACCGTTACGGACAGATAAGTTTGATAAGTTGGTCAAACTGACGAAAGGATCACCTTGGTGGGTAGATTCATCTTCGTAGTCCACCAAATCGAACCATCTGGTTTCCCATTTAGTGCCACTAGCATCTTCCTTTTTTCTCAACTCACGCTGGTTGTTTTCAATCAACGACTTTTCCACGTTGATCTGGCTATAGTTCTCTTCCTTGATGGCGGCCGCGACCTTGGCCCATGCACGTCTCGATTCGAGTTCGTGTTGTTCTTCAACAGGTTTCACGGTCAAGTGTTGTTGTTGCGTTGCCTTTGCGTCGTAGAATAGTTCATCTGTTTTGGTGGGGGTGGTGGAGCCCTTGGTAATGTAGGACTTGCTGTCCCATTGACCGGCGATGGTGACCAAGGCGTTTTCCTTGGTGGCTGAGGATAATTGATCACGGAATATTCTTGCCTTGAACGTGTGTTTCTTACCGGAAAAGTAGCCTTTACCGCTGTAATCGATGGTAACAAAGTATCCGTTGGAGCTCTGGATGTAGGAGGTGCCTTCCAACTCGACGTAGGGTGAAGCCGAGATCAAACCTTCGATGTGTAACGGAGCTAGGGTGACCAAGTAAGTTTCGTCCAAATTCTTGTATTCCAAGATAGAATGGCCGTATTGCTTGACGTTGATGGAAGTTGCAGACACATTGGCACCGACTCTAAAGTAACCCTGGAGATTGGTATTGTTCTTCTTGTTGTTGATGTTGAAGGCGGTGATGGGAGGATGGTGGCTGACTTGTTCGGTAAGCAACGTGGTTTCGCCCAACTTGCCGTCCAGGGACAAGTCCTGCCATTTTCCCACAAAGAGTTCACCAAGGAATGGGTTCAACTGTTTCTTTTCCGAACCCAACTTTTCGTTACGGGAGCAGTATTGTGAGCGGAGGGTGGCGATAAACCATCTGGTGACCGCTATTACGCGCTTGAAGGCCATGGCGTCAACATCTGTGGCTGGAGCGTCTTTATCGGCTGTGATGAAGTTTGGTTCGATCAAGAGTTCGGGATGTTCGGCCCAGTACATGGTGAACTCCGTCAAGGACTGGTGGGATAAGATGAAAGGGGGCGCAGTCAAGGACAGCAAGTCACCGTTGTAGCTGGCAATAGACTTGAGGAACGAGGACCACGAGCTCAGAGAAGCCATTGACATGATTGAAGGTGAATAAAGTACGTTGCAACGGCGCGTAATTGACAACGAACAAGGAACGAGTGAGGAGAAGCGGTGTGCGAGTGCGGTATTTCAAACAAAATAGAACGTAGGCACAGAAACGAGAATGAGGACGAAAACGAAAACGAGAACAGGTAACCAAAAAAGATTAGGAATGAGAACAACAAAAGAACAAAGAAGAAAAAGAATTCAAAAAGGTTGAAGAGAAATGAATGAATGAATGAATGAATCAATTAATTAATCAAATAATTTAAAAACGGTGTATTAATGCTACAATTTAATGTAGATTTTTCTCCTGTCCAACTCTACTGCCACCAAGCATATTCCCAAAATGTAAGCAGCAACAATGGCAAACGCCAATGGGTCTGAAACCACCAATGTATTGATTGACATGTTGATGAGTCCTGTGGCCAAATTGGCAACCAAGAAAAGGAGCAAGCCATTGTTGTTGATGGCTTCCAAAAGTGGCAGTGGCCGAGTGGTTGCAAACGCCAGATCTACAACATGGTAGCCCAACAAAAACACTGCGTTGTATGAAACCACCCACAAAACATACGCTAAGTTTGCCAAGCGGCGCGAGATCGGCGCAACGGCCGCCGTGCGCAGCACCACTGCGAACGCGAGTTGGTACGCTACTGCGGCAATCACGAGACCGCGCGTGGTGGTTACCGTCAATTTTCCGCGAGTTTGGCCGTGGCGGTGGTGGAGGTGGTGGTCACGCGCGCCACTGACGCTAACCAAATTGTTGCGCGTAGGGAAACCAGGAAGCACAAACAGTCCAAATGACTGGCCAAAGATAAAGATACTGAGATACCCTGCAAACGACACCAAACCCTCCTTGTTCATGGTAATCACCGAGTCCATGCGGTTGTGTTCGAGCAACACGTAACGGAGCACGTCTTCGCGCGACAACCAGCACTCATATAGCGCTGCGATCGCAAACGCTACCGCGAACCGCGGCACCGCGCGAAGCACAGGGTCCAACACCCCCAACACCACCGGCAAAAGACCCAATGTCACGAAAAAGTTCCAGTGGACACCATACTCAGTGACATGTTCGTGGTAATCCAACAGTTTGACACTCACAAGACGGATGAGGCCGAGGGCGAGGAGCGGGGCCGATTTGCGTGCGCCGTCAACAATCACCGCGAGGTAGCGAGACGTCGATTGCGGTTTCTGAGTCAGCTTGAGAAGCGTCCGTGAATGCACCAAGCCCATGGAAAACACAAACGAACCAACTCCGAGATCCATGAGCGAAGTTCCCCACGTTTCGACCTTGGCAAACCGCCGAGGAAAAACGTTGAAATCCACCGCCAATATCGCGATACACGTCACTATGAGCATGTGCGCGCGGTACACCGTCAAGAAGTTCTTACGGGGAAGAAACTCGATACTTTTAGTGGTAGTGGTGGTGGTGGTAGTAGTAGTAGCAGGAAGCTTGTGGTTCAGCACGTAATACACCACGGCCGGCACGAGAATAATGTACTGGAGCGCAGCGACGTTGCGGCTGTAGATCGTCACCGCGGCAAGCGTGCACAAGCAGTTCAAGAGAAAGTCGACGTAGACGTGTTCTGTGGTCACTGAGCGTACCATACAAAAAGCAGCGTACGCTGTAAGCAGCACGGAGGTCACACGGTAGATTTCCAGCACCGTTCCGCCAGCCAATCCCGAAACAAAGCCTTCTTTCTGCTGCTTATGTGACATGGTGGAAATGAGAATATTGAATTTCTACGTTCCCAAAATAACTTCGCACCAACTAAAATATACAGAAGAAGCCCAAAACTTGTTGCTCTCACTAAATTTCTCACTAATATTCTCACTAATATTCTCACTAAATTTCTCACTAAATTTCTCACCAATTTCCCCCCAAATTTTGGTGATAGTTTTTTTTCCTTCTTACCACCACCACCGCTGCTTCTATGAATGACGAAACACCGCCGAGTCTGCCACTGAGCGAACCACGTACGCCCAGCAGTGTCACATTTGCCGATCCAGCAAAAAATACCGCCCAAACTGCGCCTCGGCTGCCGCCATGGCTGCCTGTTCTCGAGCCCAGCGACACCATGCTCCCCATTTACGCCAGCGACGACTACGCCATGCTGTCCGATTCTGACGGTGCTCTGCAGAACCGCACCTCCAAAAGCGACGAAACTCCTACCCCAAAACCCAAAAAGCGCTTGCGGCGCCGCTCAAACCGCTCGGACGCCAGCGAGAAGTCGCATCGCTCGCTGCTCCACATGGGCACCGGTTACACGTCAATGCCGACCGCTGGCAAGATCTTCCGTAACTTATTGATCTTGGAAGAAAGTCTCCGTGAACAGGTGGTGCAACAGCGGGCACTCAGACGCAAGTACTTGACGTTTCTTGCCGTTTTATGCCTGCTCATGGCCTCAATTGCCCACCACTTGTTTCTCACCGACGCCGCCTATACGTCTACAGGACCCATCAGAGTGATTCTCCAGTTCACATTGTTGGCATTGGCCGTTACGCTCATGTTGTACCACTTGCTGGGTGAGTACCAGAAGACGATTGTGCTACCGCGCAAGTTTTTGAGCTCGACCAACAAAGGGTTGCGGCAACTCAACGTACGTCTTGTAAAAATCAAGACATCATACAGTGACCGAGCCATCGAGCTCTTACGAGAACTTATCTTGGGTGTCACCACCATCTGCTTGCAGTGCTTGCACAAGGTGTATCCACTGACGGCAAATAATCGCGACTCGCGTCTCGAAGTATGGTTGATGCTGGCGATCCTGCAGTGCCAGCCCCGAGTGGGAATCACCGACGTAAAGTTGGTGCTTAACGCCCGTGTGTTTAACACCGACGTCCGGGAAGGCTGGGAGCTTTACCGGAGCGAGTTTTGGATCCATGAAGGTGTGCGTCGCCGGACACAGATGATGGCATTTGCCGAGCCTGCGAGCCCTCAACTGCAACAGCTACAATCGCAAAAAAAACTCAAGAAAGTTCGTCGTGAACGCCGCAAATCGGTGGCTACAGTTCCGGAAATTGCCACTCCTACACCTAACCGCTTGAACGAACAGAATCTCCACAAACTCACCCATGGATTTGACCTCAAATCCCCCAATTCTACTAGAAGTAATACTCCGTACGATTAATGATTGATACCCCAAATGCTTATGTACAGGCCCGTAGAGTTATTCAAAATTCTTTTTTTTTTCCTCCTTTTCTTATTAAGAAAAACGAAGAAGCTCATCGCATATTCAAAAAAATTCCATCGATGAGCGAGCCCAAAACGAAGAAACAGCCCTCGAGAAAAGGCAAGAAATCGTGGAGAAAGAATGTGGATATTGAAGATGTTGAGCGTGGCTTGGAAGATGCTCGTGAATACGAACGTTTGACGGGAACAAAAAGGTCTGGTAATGAAGAAGATGAAGATAACGATTTCGTGATTGATTCGACGCCAATGGCCCATAAGCATGAGGCGACATTGAAGCTCAAGTCGTCCGAGATCCTTGCCAACCGTTCCAAAGTTCCAGGAATAGTGAATGCCAGAGCTGCAGCCCACGAGGAGCGGAATCGCAGCAAGGTTCAAGGTGTCAAGCGTACTGATTTGTTGCGGTTGATCAAGTTGAATGGGGGCAAGTACAAGAGTGAGTCGAAGGTACTTAATCGTATTGAAAGTGATGGCTTGATTAATGCCGGAAGTAAAGATCTTTGGGGTAGCGAAGAAGTCGTTGCCACGCCGATTGACAGTTTTTCGTCGACGTCTGGTGTGACACGGGCTTCGGTGGTTCCCAAGACTTTGAAGGAGGCTCCGATCCGAATGTTGCACAATGACTTGACCAAGAAGATAGTTGATGCTGGAAAATCGTACAATCCTTCGTTGGAGTCGTGGAAATCGTTGATCAACAAGGAGTATGACGTGGAGTATAAGCGTGAGTTGGCCCGTCAGCAGATGGAAGAATACCGTGAAAGAATCCAGGAATTGATAGAGACGTTGGATGATAACGAGGTTTCCGATAGCGATAACGAATCAGAAGCAGAATCAGAAGCAAAAGCAGAAGCAGAAGCAGAAGAACAAGAAGAAACAGACTACAAACTTTCGCTCAACCAGCCAACTAAACGTAAGATCAAGACCAAGGCCAAGAGAAACAAACAGGAAAGACATAAGGTTCGGGTTGAGTTGGAACAGAAGTTAAAGGACTTGAAGATGCAGTTGAAGGACTTGACGGACTTGGACCGTATCATGGCCGAAGAACAGAACCAGGAACTTGCCAGAACCGAGAAGAAACAGAAGCCAAAGGCTATTAAGCCCAAGAAGTTGTTCAAGTACGATGCGATTGAGCAGCCGTTGGAAGTTAAATTATCGGACGAGTTGACAAACAACTTGAAGAACTTGAAGCCAGAAGGAAATCTCTTTTATGACCTGATGTTACTGTTGCAGCTGTCAGGACAGATTGAGACCCGTGTGCCTGTCCAGAAACGGAGAAGATACGCTCCAAAGATCACCGAGAAATGGACCTACAAAGATTTCAAGTAAGTTGGTTCTCCATTCCCTCCTTTTTGCATTGTATAGTAGCCCTCCCCCCCTCCAATGAACAGAATAACGTAAGAAAAATCTTCAATAACGTGAATAATGTATTCGTGAATAATAATATACTAAACTAAGCGATGCAAAATAAAACCTCCATAATCTAACTGAAGTCCCAGTTGCCAGTGACATAACCTCTGTACAATCTTTCTCTGAGCGAGAAGAACTGGTCTCTGTATGGAGTGTAGTATCTCTGTAATCTGACTTCTGAGGTCTTGAAGTGTTCTGGAGCCACTGGCTCGGCACTCTGGCCTCGTTGTACTCCGGTAAGAAGGAAATCACGGTTCATCATTCTCTCGTCCCATTGGTCCAAATCAAATCTGTCCTTCTTCCAGCCGTTGTCCCAGTATCTGATAAAACCAACCCCGTGGCCAGCAAGACCAAAGAACGCCGTCATAATGGCGTATGGCAATAACCCTTCGAATGGAACTGGCATGGTTGTTGTATGGTTGGTATAAAGTTGAAAAATTTGTTTTCTGATTGGTGAGATTAAAGAGACATTTTTTTCCCTAAAAAAAAAAAAAAAAAACAAATAGGGAGACATTTGTACATCCTTGCCGCACTACTTAAACCCTACTTTTTCTACATCACTTCCGCAGTACAATACCTATGGAAATGTATGATTTCCATCAACTATTTTTATATTTCATCCAAAGAGTCACCCCATAATCTGCGGACAAACTTGTCCATTTTCACCGATACCAGCAGCTGTCCCACGACCCAAGGATGGTTCAACATCTGTCGGGGACTGGGTCTTTCCTCCGGGTTTTTCTTAAGACAAAATGAGATGAAGTTCTTGAAGGAATCGCTCCAGTAGATATCTTCTTTGGGGATATCTTCGAGTTTGGGTTCGTATTCCAAGATTAACGACAAGAGCTCAATTGGTCCCAAGCTCAATAAGTCGGTATCGTTCGGATTGAATGGAAATTTGCCAGTAGCGACTTCCAAAAGTGTCAATCCCAACGACCATATATCACATGTTACGGTATATGGCTTGCCCATGATACGCTCTGGAGCCATGTAGTATTGTGTACCGACGAATGTAGTTGCCAAGGAGTTGACAACGTCGCCACTGACGCCAAAATCGCACAATTTGACGTTACCGCGGGAGTCCAATAAGATATTTGACGGTTTGATGTCTCGATGGATGATCCGCTGCTGATGCAAATAGTTGAGGCCCTTTAAGATCGACTCGGCGATCTTTCCCAACACTTTTTCGTTTATTCGGTTGGTGGGGTCCATTTCGATCACTCGGTGGTAGATTGCGTCCAACGATTTACCGCCCATATATTCCATTGCAATGCCAATCATCGACTGTTTCTGGACCAAGAATGTGCCGTGGTACTTGACAATGTTGGGCGAGTTGCAGAGCCGATTATATTGGAGTTCACGGATGATTTGTTTCTGGATATCGGGGTTCGGGTCGGTGTTGATGAGTTTCAAAGCAAATACCTCATTTGTGGTTGCTAGTTTGCATTTGGAAACGCTGCCGCCGTTTCCTTCGCCCAATTTGCTGAGCTCTATGATTTTGTTCGTGTTGGCGATATCGTTCCAATCATCGGGTGTCAACTGTTCCAACAGTTTGCGTGAAACGTCAAGCGAAGGTTGTGACGTTGGAGTGTCGGCTGAAGATAGTATTTCTAGACTCAGTGCCGAGCCAGGTGACTTGTCGTTCAGACTGGCAAACGAATGGGATCCCGAGACCTTCAGGAAATCGATTGGTGGTGGTTTTCTCTTGAGTTTGGAGCTTGTGGTGGTGGTGGTGGTGGTGGTGGTACTGCTAGCTGGAGTCGTAAGGGTTGTGTCGGAGGCTGACGAGGGATGGTCATAGCTGCGGTTGTTGTGGGGTACTGGCGTGGGAATCGAGAGTTTCGGTAACCGAGAGTAATTGGAGCTCTTTGTGTTGGCCACATTGAAGATTGGGTTCGACATGGAGACGGAAATTGTGTTAACGATAGAATTGGCGAGAGTAGTTGGTGGATTTTGTTGTCGTGGTGAAGATGATATTTGATGAAGATCAAGCAAAAGAGAGAATAAATGGGATTATGATTCGTAATTTATGATTTTTGGTGATTTGAATTAGTTTTTTTGTGGATTGATTTGATCTGACGTATGGTGATGGTTTGAAGGGGTATTGAGGAGCGGTGATTGTTTGCTTTGGTTACCGGTTTTTATTTATATTATAAAGATAAAGATGGAGGGGAAAACAAGAGGATCAATTGTTTTTTTTTTCCGTCGTGAAACACAATCGGTGATGGGTTTAACTGCTCTATCAGGGAAGACAGTGCGCTGCTTCCAATCAGAAAACGTTGCGTGGTTGTTTTCCTTTTGACTGTTTGGCTTTGCCTGGCTTTGAAATTAAAGTTTAATTTTTTTTTCCATTGAAATATGACACGACTTTGTGTCACCGTTGGTTGGCCGCACTTTTGTTTTTTAATTTCTTGTCATTAAAGCCTGCAGGAAAATTGCATTCTCATTTTCTCATTTTCTTAGTCTTTTTTTTTTCTCCCTGTAAATATTTCTACTGTCTACTAAAAATGATTGGTTTGTAGGTTAATCTTTTGACTTTGGGTTTGACTTTGGCTTTGGCTTTGGCTTGGCCGTAGATTTAGCTTTAGCTTTGGTTTTAGTTTTGGCCCGTGGCTTGATTTCCTTGATAAGTTTATCTTTCTTAGAATCAATAGTATCGCTAACTTCTGCTTCGCCTTCGTCGTCTTCGCCGTCCTGCTGCGTGTCGTCCTCAATCACATCTTCGTAATCCACCTTTTGCCGTTTTGCACCCGCACTCGCGCCATTTCCTACCGAGTTTCCGGCACGATAAATCGCGACCGGATGCGTACGGTTATTATAACGCCTGGTAAATGCAGTCTTCACTTTGGTGGGAATCTTCTTAAGTATAATATCTCCACTGGAATTTCCCACTCCAAAATCCACCACTGCATCCCAATCTTCTTTGGTCATGTAGTATTCGTCCATCGTAGCAATCACCGTATCAATCCCATCTTCGCCATCTCGCACAATCGGCACCGTCAACTTGTCACGGAACAGTGCCATGTAATCCAACCGTAACTCTTTCTTGTCTGTAGATGTCCGCAACCGCGTATGATACTGCAATTCCTGAAGAAGACGCTGGTACTTCATCGTCTTGGAATTCTTCCCCAACCAACCAGCAAAGTTGACTCGGCCCGTAAGCCGTCCAGCAACTGCCAGCGACGGACGCACCGCCAGCATCACTCCATGAAATGGCAAAAGACTCCACTGCTGCTCACTGGACCGAATAAGCTGGTTAATTTGGTCCAGCTGCGAAATATCATCGGCTGCCGAAGCAACCCGCTCCAAGTGCTCGAGCGCACTGCTGCAGTTCATCGGCAGAGTATTTAAGTAGTTTTCCTGAATCATCAACGGTGAAAAATCAATATCGTTAAAGTACAAGTCGATCTTATCGTTCAACAGATGCTTCGAGCCAGGAAGATAGATCTGCCCGTTCAACAACTTGCCGGTGATATCAAATGGCTTAAGCACGGTCTGTTTCTTCCAGCTTTTCGACACTTCACTCGCCTGCTCACTCCCAATCACTTTCTGCGTCTTGGACACCGTGGATAACAAGTTGATCATTTGCCGAATATCGTTGTTGGTGGCCTGAACCAACTGGCCAATCACCAGTACATCCAACTTGATCTTTTCCCGTAACGCAATCGACATCAACCGCGACCGCACCTCAACTTCAGATGGCCTCCGGAACGACAAATCGTACGTAACGTTATCGAAAGTTCTCATTTTGGGAAGCGATTTGTCGTTACAGATCAAAATCATCGGCATCTTCGTGATCCGACAGAACGCAGAAAGCGCACCAGCACCACCATGGTCCCCACTCAGCATCCCATCAACTTCATCCATTATAAGACAAAACTTCTTATCGTTTGCCAGACTTTCTTGGACCTGATGCTTAAAGAAACCCACAACAGACGTGTTGTTCAATACCGACTTGATGTTTGAGTTCAACAACAGCTTCGATCTCACGTCCAGGGCATTCTTTTCCAAGATATCGTACCCAAGACTCTTGGCCACAAGATGTGCTGCACTTGTTTTACCGATCCCAGGAGGGCCGCTGATTAAACAGGCACGGTAACTGGACGCTTCGTCACCACCTTTTTTGAAATCGTACTTCGCGTACTCGAACCAGTTGGCCAACCACGTCCGTAACTTCTGGATTTGCCCTTTGTTACCACACAATTGCTCAATGGCTGCTGGAGCATACTTGACTGTCCATAACTTTTCGTCATTGGAGATAATTCGTGGTTGTTCTGGAGGTTTTCTATCGCCAGAAGATGTAGAGGTAGCTTTCTGACAAGCAGCAGCAGCAGCAGCTTTTCTCTGCTTTTCTTCCTCTTTACGAGCCTGTTTTTCTTCTTCTTCAGCCTGTTCAATCACCTTCCGTTCCTCTTCTTCACGCTTTTCCTTCGCCTTAACAGCAGCAGCGCCATCTCCTCCTTCAAGTGGCATGCTCTTGATAAGCTGGATAAACCCATTTTCGTCAATTGCCTTGATTTTGAACTGCTTGATCTTCTTGACCTTCGAGGGACCAGCCTCCTCTCCAAGGACGACCACCGAGGTCTTTCCCGAAATCGATTTCGTCACTTTGGCACCATAACGTTTGGCCAAAACTTCAGACTGCGTTCTATCCAACCGTGGTAATTGGCCAGTGAACACGATCGTGAGTCCCGACAAACAGTTAGGCTGCGCTTCGGGAATTTCCACTGTTTCGCTCGATTCTGGAGCAGCAGCAGAAGCAGCAGCAGCGCCTTTGGCAGCAAAGAAATTGAACTTCTTACCTTCGTCTATTTCCGGCAATTCGGCGTCAGGGATCGAATCCAATACTTCTTGAGCGGTTTTGGCGCCTGAATCGGCGGCAGATGGAGCTGGAATTTCCACCTGTTTAGGCGATGAAGCATTGCTGACTCGTTTCTTTGTTGGTTTGGAAGATTCGAGAGGCGTGGCTTTCAGTTTTAGGGGCGATTTGATTTCTTGTATGCCATCAAACGCGTCATTATCATCATCGATGTCAAGGTCGATGATTACTTGCTCCCGTTTAACCCGTTTTGCAGGGATATTGACCGGTTTCTATAAGTTAGAACTAAACTTTCTTATTGTTCAATTAAACAAAACACTTCAAATACTTACACTGACTCTCTTCTTATTGAAGAAGTCGTCAATGTTCACCATTGATTTTCTGGTTATTTATTCAATTAAAGAATTTGGATCGGTGTGTTTTTTTTTTTATTTTTTTAGGAAAACGCGATATTTTTGGTGCACACTACTTTTAATGTTCTTCTAATATATATAGACTATAATACAAATGCAAATAAATGTAGAGGGTTATTTCCCACTGGATTCCTTATCTAAGAAATCTGTCCATAAAGAAACAAAACTTTGACGTCCTTCTTCGTTTTTACTGGAGCTCGACGATGTCTGGTGACTCAATCCGGCTGCAATCCGTTTCTCTTCGTCCCACTCAAGTAACGCACTGATTAACTGTAACGCCTCAAACTTCTTGGTATCACCACGATTGAACTGAAGAAAACTCACAATCACATTCGAAATAAGTTCTTTATCAATCGTTTTATTCTCTCCTCCATGCTGCTTCAACATCGTAAGCGATTTCGTAAGATGCTCGTTCAAAATAATCGCCTCGTGACGCAATTTGCCAATCAACAACTGCTTACTGTGTACCTCGGCCTTCAAGTCGGCTATTCCCTTGATTTCTTCCTCCATTACCTCTATTTTGCTGTTTTGCTCAGCAATTTGGGTTTCTAATGCACTTTTTACATCGCTGATAGCAACAATCTGTTGCTCCTTGGCCTCCACCCGCAAATCAGAATCAGTCTCAAGCTTCTTGTAAGCTTCCCTTTGGGTGTGTAACTCTTGTTGCAATTCCTGGACGCGAGTTTCAAGTTCTTTGACATTCTCATCACGAGCACTAACTTCACTACCCAACTCGTCGATCTTCATCTGTAATCGTTCTGATTCTAAGCTCATTTCCTCTTTGATCAATCCAAATTCATTCATCTCCACTTTCTGTTCATTAATCTTCTTGGAAAGCTTTGAATTCTGGCTCTCTAAACTATACTTTTCGTCCTGTAACTCGCTGATTTGGGCCTGGCTTTCTCTCCGTTGCTTGGTCAACAAAGTTGATAACCGTTCACATTCGTTGTTCGAATCACCATTGACTTCTTCAAGCTTTTTCTTCTCGGATTTTAACTCTTTAATCTCCGATTGAAGTAGCTCAACTTCGTGTTTCGAGCTTCCGTTCTCCTTCAATTCGTCACGTTCACGAGTCAACTCTTCAATTTGTTGCTTTGCCTCATCAAGTTCACTTTCAGCAGCCTTCATCTTGCTAAAAATACTCTTCATCCCCGATAATTTGCCCACCAACGAATCGTACGACGCTTGTATTTCATCACGTTCGTTCTCCGAGGCTGCAAGTTTGGCTTCGAGCTCTGTTAGTTTCAGATCCGCTTCCGATGTCTCATGTTCTTTTGGTTCCAATGTTCCAGCTTTTTCAAGCTGTATTTTCAACTCGGTAATCTCGTTTTTCAATGCCGTTATCTCATAGTCGTCGCCGCTTTTGTCGTCGTCGTTGTCGGTGCCATTTGCTTCTAAACTCGCAGTTTCAACAACAGTTTCTTCGCTGGTAGTGACAGGATCATTCTCTAAAACACTCACCACCGCTGATTTCGGCTTCGTGGCACCCTTTTTCTTGTTTTTGCCCATCCTTTTCTGGTATGGTAGCCCTATTTGCCAGCTGGCTTTCACAACGATTATTGGGTTTTTGATATCACGTGATACGATCCATTCATCTAACTTTATTCCCAAAGCTGAAAATGAAAACTTTACAATAAAACAATGAATATTATAAACATTAAACAACCGGAGAGAGAGAGTGAGAGAGAAAAAACATATGTTTTGATCATAACTTAAAGCATCTACTACTGATCGGCTGTTTCTTTTGGCTTTGGCTTTGAATTTGAATTTGAATTTGAATTTTTCCTTCGTTTGAGTAACCAATCCTGTACATAAGCACAAATAACCTTATAAAGAAACCATTAAATACCGAATCAACTTTACCAGCTCTCAGCATGGATTTCATAGATTTCGACACTCTTCTGAGTGATCCCACTAAAGAGTTTGAGAAACCACAACCGGAATTATTGCTTCCAATTACCACCAACCTTGGGAAACAGTTTTCCAACTTCAGTTTGGCACGTAACTTGTTGAAGTTGGATGACAAGACCGAATCGAAAGACGAGGAATCGAAAGACGAGGAATCGAAAGACGGTGGCATTGCAGAAAAGTATGCCAAGTTGTCGTTAAATGAGCTTGAAAAGCAAGCAACAACTTCACAAGACGTAGAGGGAGACGGAACAGAGGTTGGCACGCCAGATCTCAAAACGAGCTCGTTGTCCACAAGACTTTCACGGGCCTTGAACAACCAATTGAGCGATTCCATGATCCGTGATGTATTTGCCAACCTCGAAGATAAGTTTTCCCAGCAGAATTCGTCACAAAAAACTGGTTTAAAGCAGCTTATCGAGCCTGGATTTGGTGGTTCCATCGCACGCAAACGATTACGTGGACGCATTGAATCAGAACTCATTAAAAACCAGAGCTTGATTCTCAAAGAATACCAACCAATAATTAAGCATTTAAAGAGTTTGGACGAAGGACTCCAGAAATTAAACACAATCACTTCAGGCATCACCAGCACAATTAACAAAAACCATGAGATCTCGAGCGATTTCAATACTAAGGTCGGCGAAATGACCAACGAACGCAAGTTGATTGCATTAAAGAAGAACCTTTTGGCGAGCTTCAAAGATAAATTTACATTGAACGAGTATGAAGAATACGTTTTAAGTTCTGAAGACATCAACGACGAGTTCTTTGTGGTGTTAAAGAAAGCCGAATCCATCAGTGAAAATTGTTCCATCTTACTTTCGATTGATAATCCACAATTGGGCTTGAAAATCATGAATAAGATCAACCAGTTGATCAATAAGGCGGTGGAGAGGATTTTAAACTTCACCAACAAAACCTTAAACAACTTGTACTCGCTTAACACCAGACTGCGCTTGGTGACGTTGCACCAGTGTCTCCGGTATCTCAAGAGCAAGTTGAACTACTTGAACTCGGTGATCTCGAAGTTTACTGAACTGAGATCGAAGACGTTAGTTGACGAATTCTTGAGCCAAGTCTCGGGAGACCTTGAAAACGGCAGCCGTGCTGCTTCGGGTAACGCCAGACCGGTTTTCGTCACTGCTCACGATCCAACGCGGTATGTCGGGGACTTATTGGCTCACGTACATTCGATTGTCGTCAACGAATTGGAAACCATCACCGGCATCTTTACCATTGAAAAATTGGATCCACAGGAAACACAGGAGTTCCAGGCGATTATTAACGAGATTGTTGAGAAGATCTTGAAAGGATTATCGCGTCCTATCAAATCGAAGATCGAGCAGCTTTTATCGAGCGAAACAAAGCTACTTACCATTCATTCCATCTACAATTTGGTGGAGTTGTACACGCTCATGCTCTCAAAACAGCTTGGTGAAGATAGCGACTTGTTGGCCACAATCAAGAAACTTGTCAAGACTTCACAAAACAAGATCTCCAACCTTATTCTGAACCGGTTGGCGACAGCGAGAAACAGTAATCTGGCACAACTCGAGCTCAGTATCGACTTGCAGCCTCCTGAATGGATCATAGAGTTCTATTCGGACATTTTGCCGATGGTAGACCAGACAACAGGTGATACTGTGATCAATTTACTGCAGCAGGACCATCAGCAGTTCCTTAAGATGATCGTCGACGAACCAATTGAGGTGCTTGATGCACATATCAAGAGCAACAGCAAGTTGTTTAGCGAGAAACGCGACCGGATCATTCTTAAACTCAACTTCCTCGACTTGATCTTGTCGAAAATCGTTCCCGTGGCGTTGTTGAGCGATAAAGTACTTGAAGTCAACGCTGTAATGTTGCAGCTCACACAGGAATTGACAAGTCTCCAGCTCGACGAATTGTTGAAGGAATCAGAGTTGTACGATTACTACAATATTATCAATATGATATGTGCATTTACGGACGATTTCTTTGAGGTTTCGGTTTATCAGCCGATTACAGAGAATAAATTGTTTAGTGACGAACAAATCCAGCAAAAGATCGCCGTTATTGAAACCTTCTTGCCCAATGCGCTTCTTGAGATCCAGCTGTCGCTATTGAAGTTAAATGCCCCACTGATAGTCAGCGATGTTATCGTCAACTCGTCCCTCGAGTACGTCAAGTTCTACTATAAGTTCGGCCAGGTCGTTAACGAGTACTTGAGCACGAAGTTTACGTGGTCCGACGTCGAAGTCGCCACGTTATTGGGTGTTGAAGAGGCGTATCTCGAAAACAAGGCTCTACTCAACTAATTCGGCGTGGTCTGGCACGTTCCCACGGCCGTAACCATCCTTAGAGTAGTAGTCCATCGGATAGAACTTGCTGTTCCACTTGGTATCACGTTCCATCATCACCATGGCTTCGTAAGGTGTGAGCAACGGCTTGTTGAAGGCGTAACCCCAATCGATGGAGAGCCGAGGACATGCCACTTGCACAAACGCATCGACATCATCAAACATTGCCAATTTCAGAGGAAGAATCTCGCTAAGAATGATCTTGACAACTTTAGTACCCCGTTCTGAAAATGCAAGTTCCAATTTATCCAAAGTTACTGGATTTCCCTGGCGACCCAACGCCCCAAGAATCAAACCGACTTTACGGGCCTTCAGGGCTGCACGCACGGCATCTTCACGGACATCCAACATCTGCTGCTGGTCATAGAACTCTTGTGTGAACTTACGCGAGTACGGATCGTAGCGATAGGCAGGAATGTCAGGATTGTGGATCATCGAACTTTCGAGATGGAAACGGCCATCTCCAATATATAACATGCCGGCGATCTGGTCGGGGTTGAGTCTTGCTGAGGTGCATCCCAACACTTCTCCCTTGGAAAGCGGCCGAGTTTGCGGCGGAATGAGATAGATTGGTTTTTCTGGATCTGATTCCAACTTGGCCTTGATGCTGTGGATTGTGGGATTGAACTGGATGGTGCCAAACACTGCCAATTGCGTGCCACGCTCGAAGTTGAGCTTGATTGTCTTTAGCAAATGTGTTTCGTCGATGTTGATGGTGACAAACACGTACAACACCTTGATATCGGTGACATCTATAGGAACAAGACAAGAATGGGCATAATGTACAATGAAATCGCAATCCAAAGCCCGTGCAGTGTAGTCATCGATGCAGCATGCACCGTAAGAGACGTCTCCCATCACTACCGTCTCGACATTGCAGAACTGTTCCAAGATATCGGCGATGATAAGCGAATAAATCAATAATCCCTCGGGCATTTGAAGTGCCACACGTTTGGCACCGTTTTTGCGGATATTCCAAACTGTTTTGTGGATCTCGAAGTTGTAGTTTGACGGAAGAAGACGCATTGCTTCGTTCAAGTCGGCATCGTGCACGATCTCATCGGGGATCTGGTTCATGATCCGGCCCACGTGTTTTTTACGGTCTGCAGTTTTGACCAAACTCTGTGCGTTGGTTTCTCCCACAACTTCTCCATTAGGCTTTTTTCCCACGAACTTACGTCTTTGTCGTGGCTCCATTACGTCCGATAAAGAAAGTAATTGGTGAATTTGATGACATTTCAATTTTTTTTATCTGCAGTCGCGCGATGCTCATTTCCCAAATCAGGGTTTACCATTAATTGTAGAAAGTAAGTGATGATTACGCCGTTTTTCAGTATCTCGCAGGACGATGAGTTCGTGTATATTGCGGTAAAGATCTCGCATGCCAAGTTTAGTTCTCAAGGAATTGAAATGGTGGTGGAAAACGAGCTTTTTATCTTCTCATTAAGCCCATATTACTTGCGGCTTCGGTTTCCATACGAATGCGTTGACGACGAGCGGTCACACGCCGCCTACGATTCGAAAACCGAGACTGTCAATATTAAAATCCCGAAGGCGACACGAGGCCAATTTTTCCCTGATTTGGATCTTACCACGAAACTTTTGGCCCGAAACACCGCTACCACCAACCTGAAACCGTTGATTGAAGAACTCGATAAACCTACAATTGCAAATGCGAGTACAAATGCAAGTTTAAATGCCACATCAGCGCTTGTGGAAGGAGAAGAGTTTGATTGGGAGATTGCACAGAGTGCAGCTCCTGATCCAAGCAGCGTGCTTGGAGCCAAGTATGGTTTCAATGATGAATACGATGGAATCATTGGTGTTTCTATATCAAACGGAAACGATATCAATGAGTTGGGAGATCCCGAAAAGATTGGGGACGAGGATCGGATTATCGAAAGGTTGATCAAAGAGAATATCAAATTTGATGTTGAATACTACGCAGCTGATTATCTTATGGAGAAATATCCCAGTGACGACGATGACAAGACATTTAAGGAGTTGCTTGAATGGACGAATCCCATCACCAAACAGTTTTTGCGATGGTATCGCGCGCAGCAGCAGAAACCGGAGCTGGAACGAGAACTGCTCATGTCGGTGGAGTTTACGCAACAAGAACAGGAAAAAATGTTACAGTTGCCACGGAAAACGTACCTTGTTGATGCTGAACAGCAGCAACGGTTATTGGTGCTTGTGGTATCGCTTTTATTTGGTTATCATTACGAGATGCGCGAATCGGCTGGCGAGCACTGTGTCGAAAGTGCATGGACCGTCGGCAAACTTGTGGCGCAGATCGCCTGTCTTGATAGTCGTCTTGTGGCACAGGAAGGTCAGAACCGGCTCCATGCCGCAGTGGTGACGCTGCTGCGGCGAGCTTTGGCATATCCGTTGCATCGTAACTTTCGGATTGTTGAGAAAGTTTGGGACGATGTCTACTTTACCTTGAGGGGCGGCCGGCGGTTGGTACTCCGTGTGCTTCTTGACCTCCGTGAATTGTTCCGTTTCCATGATGTCTACTACGTTTACGACAAAATCTGGCTCCAAGACGTTTGTGCATGGCTTATGAGCGACACGGTTTCTGAATCGATGGTACGGATTCTTGCTCATGACGTTAAGCGTACTGCGGCTTCCATCAAAAATGATATTACGTTCGAAAAAATCACCAACGACAACGAAAACGAAAGCGACGATGAAAATGACGATAAAATGACAGTGCTTTCGTTATCAGATATAGAAACTATGGCCGAGGCCCTGTACGCAGAATACTCTGCTTAGTCCTTTTCTTCTTTCTTTTCTCTTTTTTACTATTTTAGACGAACAATAGACAATAGATATTATATTTTGTTGTTGTTGCTGTGTTCTATACCGTCATCCACTTTCTATAAAAATGTAATGCATACCTCATCGTGTATAAGGAGCGAGAATGTCGTGTGGATACCTTCCAACGTTCAGCAGGGTCCGGTTGTGTCGCTTATAAGCTGAAGATGACTCCAAAATACTCTCGCTAGGCTCGTCTCCCGGCATCCCCTTCTCCCCCACGCTCTCGGTCACCGACGTGTCCATCGAAAGATCCTGTGTTTGTTCTTCGTCTTCTTCTTCTTCTTCTTCGTCTTCCTCATCATCATCATCTTCTTCTTCTTCTTCTTCCTCTCCTTCACGATTAATGGTTTCTGTGGTTGATTTATGACGTTTATGCTGATTTTGCTGCAATTGCTGCATTTGAGGTTGCTGCTGTTGCATTTGAGGTTGCTGCCTGAATGGGTTTCCCTGGCCAATTGAAGGCCCAGAACCGTCTGGTTTCCAATGATGAAACTGAATAATGTGCTGGAACGATGTCATTGACTCCTGTGACGGCGGCTGGCTCAGTCGGCTCTGTTTGTGCAAGGGTTGTGCCGGCGACGGCCGCACTTGGATGGTAGCCGTGGTACCCAATGACGGTGACCGCTGGAGATCTGATGGTGGTCCTGGGGGTGGAGGCATCAGGTACCCCGACATGCTCTTTTTGATAAGCGTGCTGGCACGCCCGGCTTCCGCAGGCATCGAGTAATGGCGCTGGTGGCGCGGTTTGCGCACTGCCAGCGACATCTGGCGGTATGGCGTTGTGGGCGTGGCCAAATTTGCTACGGCAGCAGCTCCGATCTTGGCTGGCGAGAGCGGACGGCGTGAGTATGGCTGTTGTTGTGGTGGCGGGACGCTGATGCTGGTGTTGGTGGTGGTGCCTGTGCTGCCGAATCTATAATTTGCGGGTGCCACGGACGATGAACTAAGCAGGTCAGGCTGTGAAAGGACGGAGCTGCGGCTGCTGGAAGCCTTGCGGTGGCCCTTTTGGAATTCTTGCTGTTGTTGCTGTTGCAGAAGGTCGGGCGGGTTGCCAACACACATCAATGGGATCAAGTTTACGGGAATCTGGGCGCGGAGCGCGTTCTGGAGAATGGCCAAGTTCTTACTGGCAATCTCGAGCCGATAATAATCCTGTTTGGTGCGTTCTTGTTCGGCACGGAGGCGCAAGGCTTCAATATATGCTTGTTCGGAATATGGAAACGAGGTGACGGTGGGTCCAAGCAACGAGAGAAGTCCAGTGTTTTCGAGAGGAGTTTCTTGAGGATTCTGTGGTCCTTGTTGTGGTTCTTTTGATGGTGGTACTTCTTGTTGGTTTTGGTTTTGGGTTTGGTTTTGGGTTTGGGTTTGGTTATGGGTTTGGTTATGGGTTTTCTGTCTTTGTCTTTGTCGTTGTGTTTCTTCTTGTTGTATTTCTTGTATTTGCTGTATTTCCTGCCGAGGCTCCTGCCTTTCTAATAGCGAGTTAACACTCATGTAAGACATTGTTGCTGGAATTTAGTGGCGGACAGAAAGGAACATTAGCGGCAATGCGTAGATGAATTTTGTGTTTAATATTTTCTTTTGGTTTTTGGTTTTTGGTTGTAGTTATTATTTTTTTTTTTTTTTTTTTTGAAAGGGGCCTTTTCAAAAAAGGACGTTCGCAGCAACACTAACGAAACGGAGAAAATGGTTATTTGGTTTACATTTTTATCGTTTATTCAGTCACAATCTCAACTTTAACTGTAACCAAGAAACCAATATCAAAAATAAATTTGTGGTAATCAAACCTGATCGGTTTTAGAATCATCCACTTAACCAAATCAACAACATTAACCACTAAATCAATTGTTATATTGACTGTTGCAAATATGGCGAGATTCCGGCGACCCGCGCTCACCACCGACGCCTTTTCAAGTGCGCACGACGTTTTCCCTGTAGCCCTGCGCAACGCAACAATTCTAACCCTTTTCAAAGATCGTTCCCTGCTTCTTGTTCCTCTTCTTCTTATTTAATCGATTCTTCCCTTTCCTACAGATTTCTGCTCTAATATTCATTACTATGACTCTAACTCAACAAGTTGTCGATCTTCGCGACTACGGGACCCTCCGACTCCAGCAGCCAAAAGAATCGACGAGATGCCCCGCGTCTCGCCGTCCTGCCGGTCTTCTCCATCACCACTCTCAGAACTCTTGGGTGACCCAAACGTAGCATACTTGGGCGATGCCTGCACCGATACACTCGAACTCACAGAACTAGTCCTCAAAGACTGGAGACACTTGGATGCATTCACCATATCCATCATCTCGTGTAATTGACTGGGACTGGTGCTGGTTCCACATTCACTCACGGGAGTCGGTAACGCCTCCACGCCACCGATAGTCGGTGGTGTCGCAGGCTCAAGCTCACGCTGGATTTGCTGCTCTTTAGTCTCACTCACCTCAATCTTGGCCCGTTTCACCGCTATTTCATCTTCTTCTGGCCCTTCACCCATCACATTGTACCCAAGATTAGCAATTTCAGTCAACCTCAACTCACCAAACCCATGATCCCCGGGTTTCAAGCAGTACTCGGGGAAATCGGGCCCAAAAATCGGTATCAACTCGTACCGAATATGAAAACAGAACCGTCTCGCAAGAATCCGACACAATTTATATGGCATCCACGTTCCTTGGATCTTGAGAAATCCACCCCGAATCCGCTTGATGTATGTATGGTACTGTTTCGGCGTGGAGTTGAGGAGTTTCACAATATCGGCCTTGAGCGAAGCACTCGACACTTCTCGCTCGTTATGGTTTGCGGGTGCCGATAACGACGCTTTCCAGATCCCCGTCAAGTGCACAAATCCGGTCTCGTAGTCCCAAATGATCCATTGGCCATTCACCAGATATTCATATACTGTCAAGTAGTTGCGCACGGTATCGATGGCCGAGGTCAGATACTTTTTTACCTCGATTGCCGCATATAATCCGTTTAAATGGTCATGATTCACCCCAGAAACACCTTCTAAACCCTTTACCGGATAGTTTATTGTGCTGCTTGATATTAGAGTCGATGTCAGCTCCTCATTCCTGCTATATTTCGCGGTGGCTGGCGCTGACATCGGCGCCGTACCTGACGAAACCCTATTCTGCTGTGAATGGAAATTGGTGGCGACAAGATTCAGTCCGTTAGGGAGCGATTTCGTCTTTCTGTGCCGCTTGCGTCTGGTTATGTCGTGTTGCTGTTGCTGTTGTGGTTGCTGTTGCTGTTGTGGTTGCTGTTGCTGTTGTGGTTGCTGTTGTTGTTGCTGTTGTGGCTGCGCTGGTGTGGAATACTGTGGATAACGGAACTGTTGCAGAACCTGGGGAAGATTTACATAATGGTACTGCGGTGAAAAAGTAGGAAACGCAACCGTGTGCGCAATCGGAATAAATGTGGGTGGGGCCTGTGCATACTGAGCAATGGGCGGTGGAAGCTGGTAACCGATAATCGGAGATGATTTGGGCGAAATGGGACCTTGACGGAGAATCGGAGTCAAATTCAACGGACTGGGCCGAATGGGGATCCGGAATGGTTGCTTTGCATCGTAAGTATACGGTGACGCCAACGATCCTGGAACTTGGTGTGAATTTTGGGGGTGTCTGGGAGTGGTGTGCTCGAGTCTAGGTATCATCAAGAAAAAAAAAAGATGTGCCTTTGGTAACGTTTATATTCTCTCTCTGTTTCTGAAATGGCCCTTGTTATGGTCTTTATATATCGTTATATATATAACCAGGTTGCAAGGGGGGGAGGGGGGGATTGTTTCTGTCAAGAATGATAATCTCTAAAATAACTAAAAAAAAAATTTAGCAAGGGCAACCAACAGTTCGCCGGTGGAAATAGTAGACGTTTATATATCTACAATATGGAAAATTATTCAGGCATAAAGATGATGCAAAGGGGTAGTGGATGAGGGAGGGGGGCTGCCAAACCCAACTAGGAATAAAGTGTACGATTGTACAACAAAAAATAAAATAAAAAAACACTAAACTTGCTCCGAGATACAAGGAACGACTTGAAGAGGCGGCGAGAAGTCCCGTTTCTAGAAACAATTTAGACACTAAGAAAGAAAAACCGAGTTTTTAGATGTGAGGAAAAATAAAAAGAGTGTTCCGTTCATTATTAGAGAACTTGGGTCTCCTCCTTTTTTTAAAATAAAAAATGCCTACTAATTCCAAGTTTCTGGTTTCCAGGTTAAACCTAATTTTATAAGTACAATTTAGCTTTAACATCTAAAATAATCATCCATGCATCATGAAAGGAATGGTTTTCACTTGAGTGGGCGTCATGCAAAAGTTGATGGTCCACGATTAACGAGCACATTTAGCCGAGTTTTTACACGATTCATCGCGAGCCAGAGGCGGGTAGTATTGGGTTGTGTAAGTGACATTGTCGGCTTGTTGGCTCATTCATTTTGTTAGCAAAGAAAATTGGTGAATCAAAAATACCCACGAAAAATGCACTTATAAAATATTAATTTTCGTGCGAAAATAAATTCTTTTTTTTGGATCCCTAAATCTTATCTCTGGTATATTTGAGGAGATATTTGGCGTTAAAGGTGGCGAAGATCCAGGTTACTTCCCAATATAGCTACTCTCACTGACCCTTTGACTTAGTATCCCCACTTGTTTCATGATTGTCGTAATTTGCTTTGCCTTTTCTGTTCTTTTCTTCTCTTTTTGTCTTTATTGTTGGACAAACAAGTGGTGACTCTTTGTTGTTCTCTCGAAAAATAAGTAGCCCTGTATCCCTGGGCGGGCAAGATCCTGTGATTCATGCCGAAACCACAACGAACGTCAAACGTAAAATAAAAATCCTAAACACCTACACGAGGAAGAGCCACTTTCAGATGTACCCATTTAGAAATGTCCATACAGTGGCAAGGGTACAACTTATTGTTTTCCGTAGAAACAATCTTCAAAGCATCTTTAATTTAAAATTTTTTTTTCTTTCCTTGTCTTTCTATTGCCAGCGAAACAACGCATTCAGCTCAAATCGACATAGAAGTTTCATCGACCTCCGCATTTTTATGTTTATGTATAAGTTGACGTGCATGCACGTCGAATTATTTTTAAGAGTATTATTATATTGTATTTTTTTGTGTAAATATATTTTTTATTGTTCTTTTAATGTGTTGTGTTGTTATTTCTTTTAATATTGTATATTTGCGTTCCTGGTGGTACTTTTCTTGATTAGGTACAATTCAACAAAGATTGACGCCATTTGGAATTTCATGTCGGAGCTGTGAAGGTGTATTTCCCAGACAAAGGGCTTGTTCCCGATAACAATTGGAGTATCTGAGAACAATACTATCCAACTCGACCATCGGGAGATATTTAATCCAGATTTTTGGCATTAGGCGACGCCTTACTTGACTAGTGTGACTAAACCTACATGGCTCGTTCTGGGTCCAAATTGTTCGAGGGAAATTTCTGGCTGAGAATAAATCAGCTGGTATGCTTTGTCCATTCATATCTTGGCAAGAATCATCGCATCTTGACTCTCCCGGAAACCATGGCACGTCAAGGCGCACTTTTGAGATGAGGGGAGAGCAGAATCCAGGCAACCTCCAAACATAAAATCAGTGTTATTATACAGAGGCCGAGAATCTTTTGACAGCAACATGGGTTAAAGGAAATTGTCAAAGCGTGCATATAATTCGAGGTAATAAGGTGGATTTTTAACACGAATATTATCAGCATTCCGTCTTATTATACTTTCGATGGGCCCTGAGAGAAGCATCTTCCGGTTCCCCCGCAAACCGTGCTGTTATGGTAAACTGTCGGTGTTAAGTTGAACACCGATTACGTAATATGTATCAACCCGATCTACATTTCGCTACGGGATTTCTCTCTCATATTCTCGTTTAGTCAGAGTAGTGTAAAGTTGCCTGAATTCACCAGAATATCGTCCGCAAAATGCCGACGTACTACTATAAGGAAAAAAAAAACGAATATTTTCCGATTCCGCTCAAAACCTTATTTCTAATTCCGCTCCTCTGAGCTGTACCACACCTAAGCCATATTTGTTGTTTCTAGCAAGTAACCCGGTTTCCGGCATGTTACATTGGTAATTATTCCGCAAACTGGGAGGCGAGCGATGCTTCGCTCGGGGTCATCCGGATGCATGTAACTTGATGCATAATTAACGAAGTAGTGAATGCGCGCATTTGCCATCTCGCACTTGAACCTTGGAGTTTTGTCCCTTCCACTCCAAATCTGGATCTAACACCCCGCTTATTTTCATCAGCCTATCCATCTCTGCCAAGTGTTCTCGACCGTAACAAGTTAAATGCCATTGTGACAAGGTTTTGCGTCCTTATTCTTTTCTTTTCGTTTTTATTTTTATTATTTTATCTTGTAGTACGACAAGAGATCTACATGGCTGCTCAAAGCCAAGGCCTCTGTATCACTGCAAAATACATAATTTTCGCTACTGCCGATGTCAATACCGTCAATTGTTTCCTACTTGATTCTGTTCATCGCATCAACGGTTGCATTCAGCTCAATAACTGTGGGCTAACTTTGGCCACGACTGTCTACAACGAAAAAAAGGTCTCGGCATGGTTGCTGTTTTTTGCTCTGCGACTTGACACTATGAAAGACTGTTACTAGAACTGGTACGATTTGCAAATAGCCGCCCGTGCATTTGTTTTCTTGCTGGTTTGCACTGACAATAGCAATGGCACTGTAAGTCTCGGAGAATCGCTGCAAACGACCCCAACGATCCCAACGACTCCAACAGTAAGGCGATCTTTTCCCGGTGTTTTCTCGTTTCTCGTATCGAATGTTAAAACTCCGAGGATCAGCGACTATACGATAAAAGTCGCCGAAAAATATGGGTAATAGACGAAGCCTTCATACTCGGGTTGTAGTCATTGAGGGTTAGATGTTTTCTGTTCTTTTTTTTGTAGCCTTTTCCACGGATCTTCCAATTATAATTATGAGCTTGTGATTAAGTCTTTCTGCTCCTTATTTGACCAATTCCAATTTATGGTTGCTTTGACAGATGATTTACCATGGGGATGTTGCTGTTCCGAGGATAATCATTTAAAAATAAATAACGAATTTCATTCATTTCATTTTAAATAAACTTCATTGGTTCACACCATGTATTCAAACCATACCCCATTTCCAGATAACGAATACGTTTCTCACGAAAATGATAATTATCTTTTTAATTAATAAAGACAGACAGATGATTACATAATTGCTCTTGGTATCTCTGAAATTGTGTTTTGGGAATGGAAAAGCAAAGAAAAGAAAAAAAAATAATAAAACTAAAATAAAAATAAAAATAAAAGAAAGCTTCAAAAGATAGTCTTGTGAGGACGAAATTGTAAGCGAATGAAACGGGCATATTCTACGCAAGCGGTGAACCCACACGTAAGTAAACTGAACGGAACAGAATTCTGGAATCAAATGCTAATCAAAAAAATATAACAGGCAGCATTTTATCGTAATTTCAGCCGGCCGTTTCTTCGAGTCTGTGCCTACTCCATCGGCACTTACTACGGACTTGTTGCCATGTGGACGTGGCTCGAAAACGATACAAAGAAACAAAAAGGCAGTTCATTAAAATCATCATCATCATCGTGAGCATTTCCAGCTGCTACTGTCTATGATAGAAGGCATATATATATAAAGAAAATATACTTAAAATGTTGTCCTTTTCATATTTCTATTAAACCAGCGACTTCAATCTGTCGGCAACTGCGTCCAAGAACTCAGTGGTGGTGACATACGATTCACGGTTGGTCTTTCCTTGGGCCAATGCCAAGTCCTTGGTCATGATTCCGTCTACTTGGACCGTGTCAATGGTGGCCTTTTCGAGGAGATTAGCAAAGTTTACAACATCAGAAGTTTCGTCCAACTTACCTCTCTGGGCAATTCCTCTGGACCAAGCAAATATCGAAGCAATCGAGTTGGTGGAAGTTTCTTTACCTTGTTGGTGTTGTCTGTAGTGTCTGGTGACGGTACCGTGTGCAGCTTCGGATTCATAAGCCTTTCCGTCTGGAGTCATCAAAGCCGAAGTCATCAAACCCAAAGATCCGAACCCTTGAGCAACAATGTCACTTTGAACATCACCATCGTAGTTCTTCAATGCCATGACAAATCCACCCTTTGACTTGATCATTTGGGCAACCATATCGTCAATCAATCTGTGTTCGTACCACAAGCCTTGCTTCTCAAACTGCGAAGCGTACTCGGCATCGTAAATTCCTTGGAAAATGTCCTTGAATCTACCGTCGTACTTCTTCAAAATGGTGTTCTTGGTCGACAAGTACAATGGCAAGTTCTTGGCCAAAGCCATCTTGAACGACGAATGGGCAAATCCAATAATCGATTCATCAGTGTTGTACATCGCCAAACCGACACCAGGACCCTTATAGTTGTAGATGGTGTGTTCCTGGGGTTTGGAACCGTCTGCAGGCGTAAATGTCATCTTCAATTCACCGGCTTGTGGAATCACCAAATCGGTGGCCTTATACTGATCACCATGGGCATGTCTGCCGATAACAATGGGTTGTTGCCAACCAGGAACCAATCTAGGAATTCTTGGAATGATGATTGATTCTCTAAAAACAGTTCCTCCCAAGATATTTCTAATGGTACCGTTTGGCGATAACCACATCTTTTTCAACTTGAATTCGGCGACTCTGGCCTCGTCTGGCGTAATGGTGGCACACTTGACACCGACCCCGTATTCCTTAATGGCATATGCGGCGTCGTGGGTGATTTTATCGTCGGTTTTATCTCTGGCTTCGATCCCCAAATCGTAGTATTTGAGATCGACGTTCAAGTATGGATGGATCAATTTATCTTTGATACGTTGCCAGATGATTCTGGTCATTTCGTCCCCATCCAACTCAACAATCGGGTTCTTAACATTGATTTTGTTCAACGAACGGACGGAATGCGACAACTTGCGCGTAGCTCTCAACATTTTATGGAGTGTTATCTGCTGAAAAGGTGTTGGTGTCGGTGTTGGTGGCCGCGAGTATTTATATAAATTCTAATTTTTTTTTATTTTTTCGAGGACCGAAAACGGGCCTGTTCAGGCCGAATGAGTCAGAGACAAACCACCAACAACTACAAAATAAGAGAAACAAACAACAGAAACAAAAGAAAGATTCAATCAGAAACAAAAGATCCATAAAAGAAAACTTGTAACAAACAATTTTTAGAATAAAAAAGGGATGTCCAGTAAAAGGATAACTTGAAAGAGAAAAAGTTCCAACTCGTTTCGTCTTCTCACTAAATCAACTTGTTACTCGTTTTTTTTTTCTGTCTCTCTCTTCTCTCTCTTCTTTCTTCAACTTAAACAGTAACGCATCGTGCTGATGCCCTTGTAAAATGACGAATTTCGATAGCACAAACTTTCAGCAGCTCTTGACGAGTCTCACGATCAATTCTCGTGCGGTCATAGCCGAACTTACGGTGATTGCTGAGACCAACATCGACCATTGCAATACCATTGCCGAGTTGGTTGAGGCCCGTGTCAAGAAATGCTTGCCGCAACACAAGTTGCATGCCATGTACTTGATAGATTCGATCTGTAAGACCGTGGGAAACCCTTACAACGTCATCTTTGGCCGCAACTTGTTCCGCACCTTCACCGATACTTACTCCATCGTCACCGATACGCCCACGCGACAGAACTTGATTAACTTGTTTAAAACTTGGCCCAACGCCAAAACAAACACCGGAACCGAGTTGTTTCTGGCAGCCGTGCTTGCCAAAATTGAATCCTTCATCATCAAAGCCACATCTCTCAATGTGATAGCCACAACATCCGCCCCAAACGCCCCAGCAGCCGCAACAAAACTCTCCACCGAAATGGTATTTAAAGAAGCCCGTTCTTTGCTTCAGTACGTGATCAGTTTGGCGAAATTCGACCTGATTTTACCGTTGCAGTATTTGACCAAACCTCAGCAGCAGCTTATTCGTCGTAATGAGCTCCGTCAGAACCAGTTGGTGTTGATCATCAACGATACAACCGATAGTTTAAGCAATGATTTAAGGGTGGAACCCGATGTTCTGAGCAACGTTAAACGGTACCAAACAGAACTCCAGAACATTCGTCGTGAGCTCGACGAGCAGTTTGCCGAACAGGATAAATTAATTAAAGATAATAAGTTATTGATCCAGAAAATCCACAGCAAGACGAATACAGTGCAACTAAACATCACCGAACAACAACCAACCAGCAGTAATAAAGTGGAGCTTGATCCAGTGCCGGATAAACGGTTCTTTGCCAACTTTTCCTGCGATATAGGAACAGATCCGACGTTTTTAGAGGCCGTTGCGGCGTGGGGAAAACCTATACTTGTTCCTGAACCGGTGGAAGTAGTTACAGTGGTACTGGATCCAGAAATGTGCTTGAATTTTGACATGAATTCAAGTTTGGGAATGAATTCAAGTTTGGGAATGAATTCAAGTTTGGGAATGAACTTTTCTTTTGGAGGTGCTCTAGAAGAAAAGAATGGAGAGAAGAAAGAAGCGGAAGAAGTGAAAGAAGTGAAAGAAGTGGAAGAAGAGAAAGAAGTGGAAGAAGAGAAAGAAGTGGAAGAAGAGAAAGAAGTGGAAGAAGAGAAAGAAGTGGAAGAAGAGAAAGAAGTGGAAGAAGAGAAAGAAGTGGAAGAAGAGAAAGAAGAAATTAAAGATAAAGAAGAGAAAGAAGTGGAAGAAGAGAAAGAAGTGGAAGAAGCGAAAGAGAAGGAACCATTCAAAGAAGATAAGAAGGAAGACATACAAACAATT
Organism: Teunomyces lycoperdinae; assembly: GCA_030574955.1. Taxonomy (NCBI): domain Eukaryota; kingdom Fungi; phylum Ascomycota; class Pichiomycetes; order Serinales; family Debaryomycetaceae; genus Teunomyces; species Teunomyces lycoperdinae. The sequence continues at coordinate 82,573 of JAJMFY010000008.1, forward strand.
CAACCGAACAAAGAAGTTGAAGTTGAAGTTGAAGTTGAAGTTAAACTTGGAACGGATTCGTGTTCCGAGGACGATGAAATTGAAGTTTTACAAGGACGATCACCTGAGTATACGCCGACACTTGAAAGTGACGACGATTATACGCCGATGGAGCCTGAACGTGAGGCCAAAGTATCAGGACCACGACAAACGTTTCTTCGACTGAGTATGAAACGTCGAACGCCAGAGCATGGACCAAGACCCGTGAAACGAGTACGGTTTGATGTTGGATAATATACATAGGGTGTGAATAAAATAAAAAAAACGGACTGAAAATATCGTGCAATTGGCAATTGGCTATAAACAAAAGGTAACTAAAGTTACATGTCGAAAGAGCCGGCCTTCTTCAAGTGCCAGAAGGTGGAAAGGAAAGGGAAGGCAAAGAAGAAGCCCAAGACACCCCAGTAGTAGACGGCGAAGGGAACAAACTTTCTGTTCTTGATTTGGAATGGGAGGTTCGAGTAGACACCGCTCTTTGGAGTACCGAAAACGTCATTGCTGAGGACTCTGTTGGTAGACAGGAAAGTTCTTCTGAAGGAGGTCATGACCTGGACAGGCTTAATGGTTCTAAACATCATAATGTAATTGTATTGAATATGTGATTGAATTAACAGGCGATTCTTTTTTTTTGCTAGTTGTAAGAAAGTGAAAGTTTAGTCCTTTTTTTTGGTTTATTGGAGGTCACGTGTCACGCCCATGATTTTCAAATCGTCTCATTGGCTGAAACAGTCAAAAAAAAATAAAACCAGGCCATTTAAACTCAACTCAGGTTGTGCAAAAAACTACAAAAACTCCAGTTTAAACTATACTTTCCCATATTAACAAATAACTATGGCCATTGCTCCTATTACCGGCACACTCCGTAAAAAGATCATCACCGATATTACCATCGGATTTGGTTGTGGCTTTGTTTTGGCCACTGCTTACTGGCAATACGAACACAAGCCACTTGTCGCCAAAAGAGATGCCTTCTACGCCCAATTGAAGGCCCAAAAGGATGCCGAAGACGCTGCTTAAATATTATCTTTCTATCATAATACATATCATTAACTAATGTTGTTGTTTTTGTTGTTGAGCTACGTAGCAAAAAACTCCCATATACGTTGATGGTTGATGATGTTATCAGCATACACCACGACTTTCGTGCCACGTCCAGCACGCTCCATCCGCTGTTGAAGGTACGCAAACGTCGCCATCTCACTCCGAGTTACGCCTCCCACCACCACAACCACAAGAAACTCGCTTGCAGTCACCGTTTTCGCCGGCTCAAGATCAATATCCACCAATCGCCCGCGAAACATCGTATCAACACCCAACCCGTCCCAGTTCGGCCGGCGTTTGACGTTATTCACCGGCTTGTAAGCAAGAAAATCCCGGAAATACAACGATTCCACAAGCCGTGCAAGTAACGGTACCGTGTTGCTGGGAAGCCCATGCGCCGGATTCAAACCGGTTTTGCCAGTTGCTTGTGGCGCCTCACCTGTAACAGGGTGCAAGTGCCAAAACTTATCGATCAACGTGTAGTTGCTGGCATAAACACGGCTGCTGCGGCTGCCTCCACTGATTCCTACCGGTTTTGATATCGGTTCGGGCTCTGGAACCAGCGTAAACCCGAAAAGATCGCTGGATTCATGGCTCACATTCACCACTTTAAACTCCAACATCTTCTCCACCGTCAAAACCGCAGAAAGCCCATAATTGGTATGAATATCGTGCATGAGCCGGTCCAAATCCTTCTGCCTGATTCCATCATTGACCACAGATACTACCACCAACATACTAAGCACGCTTGGTTGCGTATAGTTGCGGTGCAAAAAGTCGGTGAGTGCGCTGATCTGCTTGCGATAATCGAGGTCCACGACTTCGTTCTGGAATGAAAGCACCGCCTCAAACTCTCCATCAAGCTTGGAAACAATCGATTCGCTGATCACCGTATGTTTCTTTACGAGATCCTGTTGTTGTGACAAGTCACCAAGTCCCGAGACCATATTCTTTATTTCGGCAATATCGCTGCTTTCCAGCGCCGTTTGGGCCCGAAACTGAGCCTGGATCAGCCTTGCTAGCTGGTTGAGGTGCGGACCCACCGTGGCAAAGTTGGCATGTTTGAGTTCGGCGTACAACGTATCGTTAGCCGCGACCGTTTGGTTGAGTTCGCCAATTTGGTTATATTCCAAACCCAACAAGTCGTCAATGAGTCCAGCGTACGAGAGTTGCGTAAAAGCCGGTGCAGCAAAGTCCAAATTACGTTCAAGCACCACCAAATCGGTGTTTCCTGGGCGTTGTTGCGTGTAGAATTCGGCTTCGGTTCGTGACATTGTCAGCAGAATATGCTGCGGCACCGAACTGGTGTAGATCTGTTCAGCCAAGGCTGCTGCGATGTCTCCTTTGGCATAAACGTTACGAAGCTTGATATTGTGATCAAATAGAAGCCGCGTAGTGCCCGCTGCCAACGTATTTATTGCTAGAAGCGGCCGGAGAAAGTAATCGGCCACCGGCTGCGAATCGAGCCAGATATCCGGCTGCAGTTCGATCTGAACGGGTCCGCAGTCCCAACGCAAGACTCTGACGGTGGTGGAGATGCGACACAGCCGCAATTCGTGCTGGAGAACCGAATTGAACCCGAGTTTGCCGCCAAACGTGTCGTTGAGCAGGTAGAGAAACGTCCGTGAGAGATTGCGGACAATAACATGGAGTTTTTGGCGGGAATCTTTAAGAGGAGTCAAATCGGAGTTGTTATCTGCAAGCACAATTAGGGTGGCAAACTGTGCAAGCACTTGTGAAGAAGGAAGGGCGTCTAGCCATACCAAGTTGTCGAACCGGCCCGCGGATTTGAGGTCCAGAAACAGCACGAGAAAATTGACCAATGGCGAAAGCCGACGGTCAACAATGAGGAGATTACCGTCAACATGGACTTTAGTCAATGTGTCTAGAAGCGATTGTCGTGCGTCCATAAACAAAAGATGCAAAATGGTGAATTGATTAGAGAGAGAGAGAGACGGAGAGGCAGAGAACGATTAGTATGAGAATGAGAATGAGGTTAAGAGGGTGCAGGTTAAAAGTATTTGCAGGTTGTATATTTATAGTTTGTAGGTCTTTGCAGGTTATAACCGGGCAGTGTGTTCCAAGCCATTCATTTGGATCTTTCCTTCCTGTATACAGGTTGCCACATGTATACCCTTATCGTTATACATTTCACCTTCAACAGTTGCTCTTTGGTTCACATATCTGATTGGACGATACAGAAAACCCATCCATTTCGTGCAGTCGAAATCTTCATCATGGAAATAAATAATGTGATCGAGTGAAATCGAAAAGTAATGTACCATATCGTAATAATTTATGCCAGGAACCCGAAGCGACCGGGCCAATCGTGTCATAAACAACAGATCCAGCAACACCGCCACACCTACATACTGGTACATCTCATCCACCCCAAGTAATGGCTGGTGAAATCCATCTTCATCAATGCCCCATTTCACAAGCCATGAAATCCGGCGGTCGGTCACGTGCATATCCTCTTCTTCCGGAGTAAGATGGAGTTCGCCGAGTTCCGGCAAGATCTTATGATACGTCAAAATATCACGGCCACGGTCGTCAACAGGCACCAGCGCCAAGTCACGCCGACGAAACCAGTCGTGGTGCGGGGTTTGGAACTCAAACGGTTTATGGATAACTTCTTTGTCATCGTCTTCATCGTCTTCTTCTTGTTCATTTTGTTGTTGGTCTTTCTTGTACTCTTCGTACCGAGCAAGCGCAGCCCGGTGCGAATTCCGGTTGGTCAATGACACATTTGCGTAGTATACCAAACGGCCCTGCTGTGAACCACGAATATGCCGACTACAGAACGTTTTGCCCTGAGAAATCGTTTCCACGTCCCATTCGACCACAAGCAGATCGGAACAACGGCTAATGTAGAAGGAATGGATCGAGTGCGGCTTGTATCCGAGAGCCAGTTTCATGGCCACTAAAAGTGCCTGGCCGGCGATATTGCCGCCGTACGAACCGCGGGAGAGCGGCGATGGTTTGGTAAGGGGTTTCTTGCCGCGATAACGGCCCGAACCGAGGTCATCGACACCAAGTTCGTCGTCGATGTTGATGGGGGTGTTGGGCGGGTATTGCATCGACGGGTCAAGTTGGGTGTTTCCTAAAATGTGAAGCAAAATGCTGGTTGTGGGAATCTGTGGGTTTATAACATTATAAGACCCGCACCCCCTTCGGGGTCTATTTGCCGGGTAAAGTGCTTACGGAGTTGCTTGCATAATCGCACAACTCCGGCCGGATATTATTTCCTCTGATGTGGTAAAATATAAAAAATTAACAAAAAAAAAAGCCTCTTCCACTAAAACAATACAAAAATATTATGTAAATGTAGTATAAATTTCTGTATCAAATAAAACCAATAATAAATAATTTAAAAATAATAAAAAATTATTTTGAAAAATGCACGTTACAACTTGGAGTCCAACCGGTAGGCATTTTCAACCGTGTCTTTATCAAAGTAGACGAGTCCTTCCTGTACCACACTGGCAACCAAGCGTCTTTCGTCGTCGGTGGTGAAAACATTGCACTGGCACAACACACGGTCGTTGCTCAAGCGTGAAAAACGGTAGTCAACAAACATCCATTGCGTTGGATCCACATCACTATCGTGGAAATAGACACTGTGATCAAGACTAACCCGGAAAAAATCATTCTGTTTTGCTTTGTGATCAATGTAGAACTGTGGCATTGCCAGTCCTAGTGGACGCAACACCGTTGCCAAAAAGAACAGATCCGATAAAAAAGTGAGGCCCGTGATCCGCGCCTTGAGCTCGTCCTGCGAAGCCCCGAGATTATCGTTGAGCCGCATGAAATATCCGTACTCAACGCTTCCGGCAGCATTGAGTTGGAGTCGTTCTTGGATCCGAAAGTATTCGAGTGGCAAGTTCAATTCAATGTAAGCTCCGTTGGCATACGACATAAAGAGCCATTCATCGCTGAATTTCCCGTTGCGGAACTCGTTTATCAATGGATTTGGTTCCTTTTGAAACGAGATGGGATGGGCAATTTTGGTGGTATGATCGACCGGAGCGGTCAACACCTGTTCATATTCTTCCTGCCGAATCTTGGAGCTGTTCTTCTTTGTAAACAGCACCTGGATCAGGTAAAACAACTCGTTGGTATCGGAAAGATATCCGAGCACCAAACGGTTGGCATACTTTTTTCCATCACTAATCTTCTGCACTTCCCACCGGACAGGAGTCTCGTCGGAACCGGCCTTAACAAAATACAGATGGAGCAGATGGGGAGAATATTCGGGGTCCTCAACCGTGGCCCATGCCGCAAGCATTCCCTGACATGCCGATTCCCCGCCATACGTTCCCCGTCTTCCCGCTGCAAATGCCTGGAGGGGATACTTGCCCAAGAGGGTCACCTTGTCGCCGGTGTTGGCGATTTCCGTCATGCCAAACCGGGTCTCAAGCCTGTAGATCGCGTTGTTACTGTTGATTTCTTCCACGTCTCCCATATTTCTAGTGTTTGATCTACGTTTTTGTTATAGGGGCGGCGGATCGCCTGCTTAATATACTGGAGGGGACCCTCAAGCTAAAGGTCGCGCGCTTCCTCGGTACTTAGTTTTGGAACCGGTCTTCAATGCAGGAATCCTCGTACAAAAAATCACCCAGAAAAAAAAAAACTACAAAATACTCAACCGTTCTGCACACTTTTCAACTCTATGGTTTTTGCGGGGTACTCATTTGTCTACCATTTTTATTGTAATGACTATTAAAGTTTGGCCCGTAGTTCGTGACCGTTTTGGAAATATACCAATCCCTCCTGCACCACACTGGCAAAAAGTCGGCCTCGGGCATCGTAGTAGCCGGCCTGGATCATCACTCGGTTGTTGCTGAACCGCGGCGCCTTGAAACTTACAAATACCCATTCGCTCGGCTCAAACGCATCATCATGAAAATACACCGAATGGTCAAGCGACACCGAAAAAAAGTAGGTGCCACGTCCTCCACTGGCCCCTATCGGAAGCCCTGTTTCCTTCGTCTTGGGAAACTTGAGCACTCGGGCCAACGACGCTAAAACGATCGAGTCCGACATCATCCCGAGTGCCGCGTACCGAAACTTGGGCGCTGGCCGCCGTTCCCCGCGGCTACGGATCCAGAACAGCACTTCTCGCTCGCCGGCAGGCATATTGTGTTCGTCCACACTGAGTTCATGGTCCACAAAGTTGGGAGGAAACCGGTGCTGAAGCATGCCCCCGTAGTCAAGATGTGAATGCACCGGCATCTCGTGAAGATTGTATTGGTGGAAGGTGGGTGCCACTCGCCGCTGGAACTCGATGCCAGCTGTAGATGATTCGTGGCGCGCCGTGGCCATCGAGTTCTTTTTCGTAAGACTAATCATCACAATGTACTTGAGGTCCTGGTGCTGTTTCACCTTAACAAGCCGGTTGACAAACGTCTTGTTATCCAGCACCTTTTCCACATGATACTGGCACGGCACAGTATCGTCACCAGCCTTGATAAAGTACAGATGTAGCGAATGCGGCACAAACCCTTCTCCTACCGACTCCATCGCCGCCACAATCGCTTGAGCACAGAGATTTCCACCAAACACGCCTCGTGACTCGCGCGACGGTTTGCTAAGCGGCGCGATGCCTTCATAAATGCCTTCGCCAGTGGGTTTTACCCCAAAATATGCTTCTAATTGACCTCTTGGGACAGTTTCTGAAAGACTCATGTGCTCGTTACAAAAACCCGTCAAAACTCCGTCCGCTGGCCGATGGCAGATTATCTCGCTTAAATAACCATAAACTCCTATTCGGGTAATGTTTGTTCCGAGGAAGTACCAGAGATGAGGGGTTTTCAAGATATCGCATCTTGCATCTGCATCAAGGGTAATAATCACCACGTGCTAAAGAGGTAAGGTGCATTATCAACTCTTTTAGATTCGAGCCACATGACTTATATCATTGTGCATGTATGTCAAACCTTCTTGCACCACCGTGGCAATACATTTGTGGTGTTTGTTGAACATGTAACCTCGGATCAACGCCCGGTTGTTCGATAGCCGTTTTGCCTGGTACGAAAAACAAAGCCATTCGTGCACAATATCAAATGCCAGCGGCTCCTCGCCATCCAAATGGAAGTAGATATGGTGGTCGAGTGACATTGCGTTGTAGTGGAATACGTGCAAGATATTGATTGAGCTCTTAAGCAACTGTAATGCATTTTTGGACTCGTCGTACTCCTCGTCTTTGTGGTATTCTGTTGGGTTCCACGGCAAGTGTAGAATCCGTGCCATCGTCGTAAGCAATGCCGAATCAGACAAGTCTGCCAAACCAACCAAGTTGAAGATCGGATCTCCAAACAGTTGCTGATATTCACGGGGAATCACGGTGTGCGTTGGTACCAACAAGTCTTTACCGATCTCTTCATTAACCACCCGTTCGTCCTGGCGTGCGTGGCCCTGGAACTCATCTTTAGCCCGGTTATTGATGCCGCTCCACACCGTGATCCACCGTTCAGAAGGCAGAACCTCGAGCTCTTCGGGTGCGAGACTTGCGTCCACAAACTCTTCACTATAAGCGTTCCGAATGTAGTCGGTGTGGTGCACCTGTTTGAGGGTATCGGGATCGTACTTGAGCATGTACTGTGGGATCTTTGGTTGGATTTGAAACTGCAGCTCCAGCAGCAGCTCCAGCAGAAAGAGCAGAATCCGTTTCAGTAACTGACACAGAGCAGTGCTCCTTATTCTTCCATTCTGCACCACTTTTATCAGAATATTCACTGCAGACTCGTCGCCATATTTATCGACAACATACGTCATCACGGCTCGAGGATCGCCAGGAGACATAAAGTATAAATGGAATGAGTCAGGAACTAAAGTTGTGCCTGTTTTGGGATCACGGGTCGCTTCAATGGCCACCAAAAGCGTCTGGGCGACTGTATGGCCACCGTAAACTCCACGAGCGCCGCTGGCAGGTTTTCCGAGCGGGTGGACGCCTTCCCACGTCCTGGCGTCACGTTGGACCACTCGAAACGCTTCCTCAAAATCATCTATTTTCCTAGGCATTGTATTTTGAACGATTAAAACTATAAAAAGATACTACCATAGGCGTTTTATACATTGGTTTCCGGGGCTCCTCCTTGTTCATTGTTAATGATGGGCCAGGGTCCTGCATAATGCGAGACCCCACATAATAACTCGGGCGATATCTCGGCTGATGCTGCTGCGATGAGTAGCACATGCGCGCGGGCGCGGCTACAATTTTAACAGAGTGGTCATGTGACTTGTATATATCAATCAAACTCAAGGCCAAAGTTACGACTAAACTGGGCCCGTTCTTGGGGAGTTATGGTCTTAGTATGGACAATCTGCAGTGCTGCTGTACGCTGTATCATTCGGTACTGTTCTGGTGATTTGCTGGTAAGTTCAATCGCCCGGTCGCCGACAGTCTCGTACCGCACCGATGCAGATGTACTCAGCATCACCGACTGGCCGCTGTGTTTGGTGTAGCGCGGCAACTGATGCTCTGGCAGAGCTGTACTTCCTTCATAGCGCCGTTTTTTTATTGTAAGGGCCGCAAGTTCTTCGTCTTCTCGTTCTTGGAGTTCCTCGTTCCGTTCTAGCACCTCGTCAACCCGAAGCCCGATGAGTTTACGCTGCTTGTCGCTAAGCGGCAAGTCCTGACACTGATCCTGGCTCTTAATAAGTTTGAGCAGGGCATGCAAGATGTTGACGCAGAAAAGTGCCATCGCCAACCGCGTCACAACCGTAAATGCAATGTCTAACGTCTCCTCGCCCTTATCTGTACCAGCAGGGTGAGTATAGTGATACTCGTATGAGGACCTTTTCCTGATCCAGTACAAATGCATGAGTTTCGATACAAGCGATTTGACGAGACTGAAAATTATCACGTAAATAATGTTTTTCATCGCCTTTTTAATATAGAACTCTTTGTTGATCTGCCGCGATAATGCCTCTTTCATTATTGGACTCACCCACTCGCCTGTAGGATGCATGTTGACTTCGTCTTCGTCTAATTCGTCGGTATCATCATCGTTATTTCTCTTTGCATCCTTGTGGATCGCTTGCAATAACGTATCGCGGTCAACTGTAGGTTCAGGAGTGCTGCTGACTATCAAAGGCACTTTGTTGGTACTGGTTTTCTTACCAAGATCGACGTTTGGCGGGAGAAATGACCTGATTCCGAACTGTGTATCTCTGAGGTTTGATGATGGTGGCTTGTAGTAAATCGGCGGCGATTTCGTGACTGACTGGGCAAGTGGCAATTCTCGTTTGGCAAACCGTGTGCTATGCTTCATAAACGAGCCCAACGGCAACAAATCAGCGTTGGAACGGACCGGGTCGCTCTTTATATTGGTGTCAGGAAATAAGTGGTCGCGGTCCATGCTGGGCTTAAAATGGATATCACCAATCAAATTGATGGGAAGTTTTTGTAGTGGTGCACCTGTGGTGCTGTTATATGCAAGAGAATAGTTAACTGCATCTTCATAGATGGTGTCATCCACCGTTTCGTTCATGTCTTCGATGCAACTGTTTGTATAGAGTTTTTTGTTTCTTAAAATGGCTTCTCACGTGCGACAGTATGTTTCCTTGAATCGAATCAGTGGGCGTTTTAAAAATATTTAACAAACGTCAACGGACTTTCTTTTCTCTTTGTAACAATCTTGTTGATTCAAGAACTGCTGATTCAAAATTGTTGTATTTTTGTTCTCTTTACTGTTTTTTTTACATCTCAGTAATTAAATATTGTTTTCTTGTTTATTCTGTTTTTAGCACATTTTCAGACTTTTTACAATTATTTCATAAATTTTCAAAATCAAAGCAAAAACAATCACAGTAACAATTAAAACATCTTCAGCACTTTACTATGACAATGTAACTGCTTAGAATTCCTTTTAATTGTCTCCATTTTGAAAGTAATTGCAATTTCTTGCAATAACCCTAAAAATGTTACCCGGCCACACAGCGAAAATTTTCAGCCAATATAAATAACCAAGTAAGCCCGTTGATTTTTAGTTCATCAACAGTCAACAACCAGTAAGTACTGCTCAAACAAACACTACAATGATGAATCAAATGTACACAGACCTGTCCTGAGTAATGTAACTTGAAATTGCATTATGCCTGAACGACAACGACATGCCTCTTCTGACTAGTGAATGGAATATCCATCAACAACGTACTAACAATCTCAGCAGTTCTTAGTCAATAAACAAATTCACTGAAAAACAATATACTGTAGACATGTAAAAAAAGTACGATGAAAGCAATCCAAACAAACTTTCAGCTTCTTGATATCTTTAGCACTACAAGAGTCTTTAGTTATTGTGAATAGTTTGACTACATTGATAAAGCTATTCCAAAACGGATCGTGTGATGTATTGATTTATATGTATACAGCGGATTTCTCCATGATTACACGTTAATATTTCTTTTATTAAACATAGAAGATGAAAATTCTACAAGATGATTTACTTCTTAGCAGTCAATCTTCTCAAGTAGAAAGCCAATTCTTCACCTTCCAAGATGTAACCGTCACATCTACCGGATTGACCTGGTCTAGAAGAGATGGCAGCGTAAAGCTTACCGGAACCGAATTGAGCGTCGACGGATTGTTCGATAGAAGCTTGAGCAGCTCTGGCAGCCAACTTTCTTTCGACCTTGTTAGATCTCTTGACTTCTTCGTGGTCAGCCTTCTTCTTACCCAAAGCCTTACCGTAGTGGTTTTCGAACCATTGTCTGAATGGAGTAGCATCGATTTGGACGATGGCAGACTTGGTCAAGGTGTTGGTTCTAACCAATTCGTTATTAGATGGATGGTAGACGACACCAGCGATTCTGGTCTTTCTGGCAACACCTTCGGAACCCCAAGAGAAGTTACCGGTTTCAACTCTCAAAGCTCTGAATTTTTGGTTACCACCCCTGGTTCTAACAGAGTGAATTCTCTTAGCACCAATCTTGGTGTTGGCGGATTGTCTACCTAATTCAAACTTTCTCTTTTTTCTGAATTGGGCTCTTTTGGCACCAGTAGCGGAACGCTTGTGACGAGAATCTCTAGAAATACCCATTGCTATTACTGTTAGTAATGTTCAAAAGAAAACTTTTTCAACGAGGATAACATCAAGGGAAAAAATTGTGTTCATGAAAGATGGAATAGCAACAGAGTAGATACCGTGCTCTGTTCGTGTAGTTGGAACTGGTATGGCTTCATGTAGACACACAGTTATCCTCTTGTAGTTGTTTGGTTGGTCATATTACATACTTATTCACTGATATACAGAAGAAGTTATAACAGAAAAATTTCAGATAAAACTTTTATAAAAAGACCTAGTTGAAATTTTTTTCCGGTATGGGTCCTGGGTGGGTAACGGCCACAGGCAAATTTTTGGTGAGAAGCGAAAAAAATTGTATGGCGAAATGTCTGCATATGAAAACGAAATTTTCTGAATCATGTGATAACCTAGGGTTTATGCCCTAATGTCATATGTTGTATGTGTAATGTCAACGCACCCTAAATTTCTGGTTCCTTAAGCTTTTTTAAGAAATCAGAATCGAAAAAGATCAAGAGTCCGAAGCGAGGGTACAATCATGGAGACTATCTACGACGAAATAGAGATCGAGGATTTCACGTTTGACCCTGTAACGCAGCTCTTCCAGTACCCATGTCCTTGTGGAGACAGATTTGCTATTGCATTGGATGATTTGCAGGACGGTGAAGATATCGCAGTGTGCCCATCGTGCTCATTGATGGTACGAGTGATATTTGAGGAGGAAGATTTACAGGAGTACGTGGATCAGTTGAACTGAAGAAAACCACAAGTAGCAGCAAGTAGGGTTATTGTACTATAGGATCAGGCATATGCCTAAAACGGAAAATAATATATACATTAATGATTTAATTGGTGTCTTTGTTTCTGTAGTGTGTGATGAAAACTGGTAGATGATTCGCAAAAAATATATATATATCGACAACTGCAGGATTCGAACCTGCGCGGGCAAAGCCCAAAAGATTTCTAATCTTTCTCCTTAACCACTCGGACAAGTTGCCATTATGTATTGTTTGTTGGTCTCGATCTAAAGTCAGGCAACACGTATCGCATCCTATTGTATTGTTTAGTAGTTGTCCAACTAAAAAGGTTAATGAGACAATAAAAAACCAGTATTTTTAGTAGGATACTGACTACGGAATTATCGCCAGATCACTTGTCCAGGAACACGAAGAACTCCTTCTATTTTTGGGACTAAAGAAATATCGTGCCATCTCAGGGGGAGACTAATCGAAAAGTATAATTACAAATTGTGTGGGGTTCTGGATTAATTGGGGGGAGGAGTAGGGGGGTTACTCGGAGAAGTCACGAATTGACCGCGCCGTTAGGTCCTTACCTCTCCAAATATGGCAATCAGGTAACAGTTGATTTAGATGTGGGGTCATTATTTCTTATAATACTACAAAGTCGTATGGAATGTGCTAGATTAAGTTTAGCGACGTTTTCCTGAATGTTTTACAGGGGGTACAATTCGGACTCCCCCATCCCCCTCTAAAAAAACACAGTTCAAACAATAACGTGTGCACTGAAACGAGGGGCCAGGTGCAGATTCTGGTCCGAAAGAGATCATACAGTGACAACACACTCCAACAAATATTTGCGACGAACCTATGGTTCTTAAAATAGAAAACACCCAAAAAGCAGGTGATGAGTTATGTTGAGAAGGTATTCAAATTTTGGGCCATCAGTCGTTTGGTCCCAGCAATTCTCGAAGATACCCAAAGGATGGTCGCCAAGAAGCAAGTCAGGCTGTTACGAGGTTGAAAACCAATAATATTTTCCCTCTTTTTACTTTTCTCGAACACTTCGGCGACCTTCAAAAATAGATATTTTACACGAAGTAGGTTATCGGATGATTATTTGAGTTTTGGGCAGGATTGCGCGTCTTGATGGTCATATTCTATTTGAAATGCGAATGAAAAGAAAGGGCACGTACACATGATAAGATTGGGCAAAAATGCTTATCCCGAAACGTGGCTTGGCGGAGTCGCCTTTGTATGACAATTATTCTAATTGACAGGGCGGCACATGCTTGTTGACACTTTGGGCGTGACTTATGATGCAATGTAGGGCGGGGACCAACAGGTAGATTATGTGAGTGTCGGACTTTAGACACAATTCCCAATTCGGGAGAAATCATTAAGTTCGGCATCAATTTTTTATGTAGGCTTAAAAGTCGATCATCAATTTTGTGCCTGAGAAATTATTAGATAATAAATCGTTACCTGAATAGTGCGAGGTTGTGTAATGTGATGAATTTTGTAAATGTAATGTATTGACAGCCTCGGTCTGAGGACGTAGAGAACAAAGAACAGGGCGCAAAAAAAAAAGAGGTCAAAATAAAACAAAATGAATTATATTTTTGTGGCGGTTTTATATGATCTCTAATTTAAGGTTTTGCATTGGAGCCATGGAATCTTGCACACTAAGCGCGGAACACCGATATGGAATAGTAACGGCGAACGGTTTTGAAAATCAATGTAGCGAAGAGAGGGGGGGGGGGGTAGAAGAACTAGGCCAGTTCGAAAAGGTATGGTATCCGGCGCGGAGAAGAGAGGGGTTATTGATTGTGATAGTGAGAGATGAGAGGGAGGGAGGGTCGAAGAAAAAAAAAGCGCTTGTGAAGGGAGCATTGTTCCCATAGATTAGTTACAGTTCGATCCGGCAAAGGGCTGCCGGTCTGGACTGTCCTAAATGATGATGCGTGGTAAGTCCGACAATCTGAAAAACACTAGGTATCAATAACAAAAAAAATAAATAAATGATGACATGGAAACGAGCGTTTGCTGCGATACAGAAATAATGACTTTTTTTTCCACATGACGGATGCAGCAGCATCAATTATACGGTGAGGAGTTAAGGAAATTAGCGGAGGAAGGCGCGGCTGGCTTTGCAGATAAGAGAGGAAAGCAACCGGTGGTAAAAAAAAGGCAAATCCCCCTCTGTCCCCCCCCCAAAAAAAATATAAAAAGTGAAGATGATATACAAACCAGAACGAGGCGCATCGAGAGTTAAACATACCCGGCTATTTATGCCTTTTTAATTTATATAGATGCGGAAAGATGATTGGCACTTGCAGCATGACAAAACAGAAGCTGGCCAAAAAGAATAGAGACCCGACATAGGCAAAAAAAAGAAAGAAAGTAAGAATCCGAAATGGGAAAAAAATAATCAGAGAGTACAGGGCAGACGCCACCAGTGTCCGGCGTCAGGTCCCCCTCTCCCCCTCTTGGTCACTTCCTCGACCCTCCCCACTTAGCAAATGTAGCAGGCTAGAATCAGGCCGAAGAAAACTAGTAGAGTTGATGACTAAAAAAATACAATCAAACCGCAGTTTCGTTTTGTTCCGTTTAGTTTCGTTCTGTTCCATATCCCCAAACATACAAAAAAAGTAGGATCTTATATTATACCGAAAGTAGGAAGGAACGTATTTAGGTCAATAATAGAGAAGCGAGCGCGTTCCAACGTCCAACAACACGACTGTTTCACCTTAGCTGCAGAAACAGATGATACGGCGCCAAAATGGGAAGGTTAGCGCTGGCCAGCATCCAATCTCACTAATAAAAAAAAAAAACATAAAAATAAATAAATAAAAAAAAAAATTAAAGACGCGGGCAATATACAGGCCACATGGCCGGGGTGTGTGTGGGATTCTGTCACTGATTGTTTTTGGTGGGCTTTTGGCGACTATAAGTCAGTTTGTGACAAGTTCGTGGCCCTCTCTTTTATATACCCATACATTTCAGGCCCGATTCGTTGGTGGATTGTTTGGCGCTTTTGCAACTGACACATTTTTTTTGCCTTCCCCTTGATCATGCCAAGATGAACTACAACTACAACTATCCCGAACAACCGTACTATCACCACATCCACCATCACCACCACCACGCCGCTGCTGCCCAGCTTCCTCCACAACCTCAACAACCGCAACCGCAACTGCAACCGCAACCGCAACCGCAACCTCAACCGCAACCGCAACTGCAACTGCAACAACAACTGCCGGCCTCTGCCACCTCCACCTCGCTGCTGAGGCGCGGTCCGTGGTCCCCGTTAGAAGACAAGAAACTCTTGGAGTTGATCAGCATCTTTGGCCCCTCCAACTGGGTCCGCATCTCCAACCTGTTGGCCACCCGAACCCCCAAACAATGCCGTGAACGCTACCACCAGAACTTGAAACCATCCCTCAACCGCCTGCCCATCACCGTCGAAGAAGGAGAATTGATTGAGTCTCTTGTTGCCAAATACGGCAAGAAGTGGGCCGAAATCTCCCGCCATCTCAACGGCCGGTCTGACAACGCCATCAAAAACTGGTGGAACGGTGGTGCCAATCGCCGCAGAAGAGCCTCCTTGGCCACCTCCCACGAAGACGACAAGAACATACAATCACCACAACTGAATCCACTGCCAGCACATCCTCCAGCATCCCAATCTCAACCCCAATCACAACCACATACAACATCCACCGACGAACCGAGCCAATTTCCTCAGGTACCCCATCTTCCCCAAATTTCCTTCAACACGTCGATGTTCGGCCAGCCTCCCAAAACCGATAAATTGCCGCCCATCAAACCAGATTCCTCCCATACGCCTTCCAACCTTCCGTCGCCCAACCATTCTGGCGTGCTGTCACGCTCCGCGAGTTTCGATGCCCACCACATCACCACGACGTTGCCTCCGATCTTGTCCCTGAACAAACGCCGTCTTCTCGACGATCCCATCAGCAGAAGACACTCGCTGGCCAACTCACAGCCGGGATCCCAGTCGTTTGTCCACGCCAACTCGTCACACCCAAACCTCCATGCCCTCCAGCACCAGCACCAGCACCAGCACCAGCACCAGCACCAACACCAACACCAACACCAGCAACCTCCCCCGGGAACACAATCGCCGTCGTACCACGGACTGCCGCTTCTCATGTCGACCCTGGCAAGCCGCAACAACTCGATCTCGCACTTTGAGTTTCTGACCCTTAACTCGTCTGCCACCAACATGTCATCGCGGCGGTCATCGTCGATCGCACCCGATCTCTTTCCCAATCCGCTCAAAGACGTGCCGCAGACTCACAAGCACAACTTATCGCAGAACAGTGCGTTTAACCTGCCGTTATTGACACCGAACACACGGTTTCTGGTGTCTTCCACCACCTCTATCTTGAACAATCCGCTGCATGGTTCACAGTCGAGCCATACTTCGCCCAGCAGTAATTACCAGACGAAAAACGCAAGCACGTTATCGTTGACGGGCGAAAAGGACGAAAAGCCGGCCGAAAAGACCAAAATTTCTGTTTCATCGTTAATTGACTAGTCACATTTCGATAATGTGTGTAATAATATTAATAATACCTTGTATCCTTTTGGTAGACATTTTTGGGTTGCAGTTGCGCGCGCGACATTATGGTGATAATTTCTCTACCTTTTTTTTTTTTTTTTTGCGGCTCGCGCCCCCCAAAAAATGTCGTGCGCTTTAAGTCCAAATTTCTGGTAGTTAAAGTCATGATTAGCAGTGGCGAGCTGAAAACGTTGCTTCAAGGATGTCTTTCAAACATTGGACATCAATCGAATTTGATGAAACAGTGTTTTGGAAGTAACAACCTTTTGCAGGCTCTCAAGCATTGTTCGAACCTTTTGAACGAGCTTCGCACCAACCAATTGTCGCCGAAACAGTACTATGAAATGTACATGGTGACGTTTGATGCGTTGGAACAACTTTCGAACCATCTTTTGGCTTCACATAATCTGAAACAGAAACGGAAGACAGCAGAAAATTCTGGTGCCGTCGTGTTTTTGGCCGATTTGTACGAGTTGGTTCAGTACTCCGGTAACATTGTGCCCCGTCTCTACATGATGATCGTAATTGGCACCACATACATGGCCACTGCCGGTGCTCCAACCAAAGAGATCATGAAGGATATGATTGAGATGTGTCGTGGAGTCCAGCATCCGATCAGGGGCCTCTTTTTACGCTACTATCTTCTGCAACGTATCAAAGACTTGTTACCGTTGGAAACCGAGCTGGACTTTGATGGAACGGTCCTGTTTCTTACTCTGAACTTTGTGGAGATGAATAAGCTCTGGGTCCGTCTCCAGCACCAGGGCCATTCATCAGAACGTGAGTTGAGATACCAGGAACGAAAGGAACTCAAGATCTTGGTCGGCTCGAACTTGGTCCGTTTATCGCAGATTGTCGATGACCGTGTCTCCTCTCAATCCACACCGTACTCACCAATTGAATACTACAAAACACATATCTTCCCGGCTATCACTGAGCAGATCATTCAGTGCCGTGACCAGTTGGCCCAGACTTATTTGATCGACGTGTTGGTACAGATCTTTCCTGCTACATTCCATTCGGCCACCCTCAAAGACCTTTTAAACGACGTGTTTCTCAAATTACACCCAGCATTAAAGAAGAGCGAGTTGGTGGCGACGTTGGTCGACCGTTTTATCACCTACTACAAGTTTGAAGATCTTGCTGATGATATGAAACAGCTTTCCTTGAATGAAAAGTTTGATTCTCACCTGCTTTTCACTGTTTTCTGGCAGTTTTATACCAACGTGTTTGAACTCGAACCAGAATTACCACCAGAAGAACATTCTGTGATGCTCCAGTCGCTCGTGAAACTCTCATTGACGTTCGATCCAGAAAACTTTGGCAATCTCGACGAAATCTACAAGTTTGCCGCTGCAAAACTCTCACCAGACCAGCTGGAGTTATGGCTCGAGCTCTTGACAGTGCCATTGACACATTTCAAGTCGATCAAGACACTTTTTAGCCTTTCTTTCTTCTACGATCTTTATGACAAGTTATCTCATAAATCGTACAAGAAAAAGCTTGCGTTGGCGATCTTAAACAAAGTTTTGACCGACGGTGACGAGTATTTTGGCACCGTGGACGAAATCGACGGTATTTTCAAGTATTTCACTGTACTCATCAACACTCCAGCCAAGATCGATACCGCACAAAGTCTTGGAGTCACGAAAACCTTCAAGATCCATGGTGAACAAGTTTCTCAGGAGTTCTTGGACCACCAGGAATGCTTGTGTAAACTCTTGCACTTGGTTGAGACACAGGACCCGTTCCGCAACTTGTCGAATTTGATGTATGTACGCAAACAGTACTTGAACCGCAGCCAGGAAAACATTATCTACACGTATCCGACACTCGTGGCACGGATCTTGACCAAACTTCGAGTCGCTGGGCAGTACGTTACCGAGCTTCAGAAAGTTCGGGATGCACTGAACCTTGCGTTGTTGGTGACTTCTAACTTCAAGAATTTGTCGATGATTATTGATGAGCTTTATCAGCACCATCAGGAGAATCATTCTGAGATGATTTTGAAGCTTTATCTTACTGCTGCATCGACAGCTGACCAGCTTGGCCATGAACTGTTGAGCTATGAGTTATTCAACCAGTGTTTTGTGGTGTACGAAGAGAATTTGATTTTGAATCCCGGGTTGTACGGGCACCAAGTCAATCCATACGATGCGCTCAGTGGTGGACTGTTGCCGTACAAGTCGATCTTGATGATTGCAAACCGGATGCATGCGTTGCGGCACTTTAGTCGCGAGAACTACGAGAGTTTGATCACGAAGTTGACGCTTTATGGGTCCAAGTTGTTGAAGAAACAGGATCAGTGCCGGTCGGTGTATTTCTGTGCTCACTTGTGGGCTTGGAGCGACTTGTTGCACGATAAGGAAGAGTCCAAGACGCAGCCCAAACGGGTGTTGGAGTGTTTGCAGAAGGCGTTGCGGGTGGCTGATCTGAGCATTGATCCATACTTGCTGCTCAAGTTATTTGTGGAGATCTTGAACCGGTGTCTTATATTTAACATTTACGTGAATGTGATTGATACCAAGTATATTAATGGTTTGGTGGAGTTAATTCGCACCAATATCGATAACTTGAACGACGACAGAAATGAGAATAAAGAGGCGGTGTTGCTCCAACAAAGCCGTGATTACTTTGATCGCACATTGGCATACATCCAAGAAGAACAGATCTCCGAGCAGGGCTTTGAGGGTGTTGTTATCTAAGAATAAAAAGAATAAATAAAATGAAAATAAAGAATTAAGAATTAAAATTATAATTAAATTAAATTAAATTAAATTAAATTAAATTAAATTAAATTAAATTAAATTAATTTTTTTGATTATTTGATAGTATTATTTCATGTTAAAGAAAGAGCTACGAAATGCAGTGAAAAAACGGCTCGTGCAGCTCAGTGGTGAGATGGTGACGAGCCAATCGCATCTGGTGGCACTGCAACTTACACAAATGTCGCAGTTCCACGCAGCACGCCGCGTTGCCGTGTACATGAACATGCCGCACGGTGAGGTTGAAACCAGCACGATTCTTCTGGCATGTTTCGCCGCCCACAAACAAGTGTTTTTGCCCCGGTGTCTGCTGGAACCCCAGGAGGGCCGCAAAAAGCACCACATGACGATGTTACAGGTCAGTGAGACCGATGTGTGCCAACTCCAGCCTCAGGGCAAGTACGGCTTGTTGGAACCGACATGTGGCCGTGATATCTTGGACGTGGGCTCGCTCGACTTGGTGGTGGTCCCTGGCGTGGCATTTACTGCCAAGGGAGCCCGTTTGGGCCACGGAGCCGGTTACTACGATGAATTCTTGGACGTGTACACCCGGAAACATGGAACACGGCCGTTTCTCGTGGGCGTGGGGCTTGCGGCGCAGCTCGTGCCCGAAATCCCGGTACAACCCCACGATTGGCAGATGGATACGATATTGATAGGTATATAAAAGAAGATTTTCTCTCTAATGTAAAATGCCCACAAGACACGATTCCAACATGCGGTCGACCGCCACCCACGAATGGTATTTGTTGAAGAGTGCGGTGCCGTCGCGGCCGGCGCATTTGAGGAGTTCTTCGGCGCCTCCAGGGTGGTACTCGACGTATGGCGTGATGTTGAACACCTTGCCGTTGATGGCTGTCCAGCAGTCAGTGCGGGAATGGTGCTGTTTAAGTTCGTCGCGGGATACACGTACATATTGTGGTGGTGGAGTTTGGGGAGCGACGCCACGGAGCTCGTGCCGCGGCCGCGTGGCTGTAAGATGCGCCCAGTCAAGCGGCGAGTGGCCGGGCGCTAATGCCACCTTCTGTCTGGCACTGCTACCAGGAGATGCCCGTTGTGCTGAGTTTGGAGCAGGAAACGTGGGCGGTTTTAGTCCTGGCATCTCATTGATTGATTTGATGAAAAGATTTGATGCGCGATAACAAATGAAGAAACTACAACAAATCTACAAGAACAAGAACAAATCTACAAGAACCAGAACAAATCTACAAGAACCAGAACAAATCTACAGGAACAAATCTGAAGATAAATCTAAAATAAATCTGAAGGAAGGTGAATTCAAATAAATTAAGTTATGAATTTATGAATTTCTTCAATTAAATTCTTGTTACTTTTTTCTATTTGTAAAATTCTCAAAATATTCTCAATTTACTAAAACTATCAAACGATTCATATACTTCCGTTTACTCTTGTTTAAAACTTTTATATTCTCTATCTTTTTATATTCTCTTCTTTTATATCAGAAAGAAGTTTCTCTCTGGAAATTCTATAAATTTGTTCTTTTAATCTTTTGTTCTTATGTTCTGTTCTTTTAATCTTTTGTTCTGTTCTGTTCTGTTATGTTCTTATTCTTGTTCTGTTCTTATTCTCTATAAATACCACTCTCCACCATTCTCAAACCAGTAATGAATCTTCTATTCTTCTTTTTCCTCACCTCGATCTTTGCTCTTACACCTGCCTCGGTTCCTGGAGTCAACATCGACGTTCTCCATCCGCTCTTGTTCCGATTCATGGACCGTCGTATCCGTGAATGCCAGAACAGAATCAACAACGCAGTTTTGGCTGTCGAATCTGCTTCTACCCTCACCGACCACGTCTCTGTCTCCAGTCCTAACATTGCCAACTTTACTAAATTCGAACTCTCACACCGCTCCGAACTCACGGCTGCAAAATTATCGTACATGCTCACCAAGTGCCCGCGCAGCGTGATGGTGTTTCTCGACACCAACTCGGTGTTGGTACCAGACCAGCACCAGATTTTAGACGCTCTGCCACGCCAGGTCCACCACCGGCTCAAACACGACCACGAACTTACGTTCCACGAATTCAGTCTCGACGAGTTTGCGCAGCTACAACACGAAACGCTCTTTCCAGCAACCGCATGCTACACATTTGGTTCGGAACAAGGAAAAGGCTCCACGTCCTTTTCGTACGGTGTCGAGACCGAAACAGGATTCCTGGGCGAAAACAGTGTTTCTGTTCCCATCGACGTGCTGGCCGTAGCCATTGGCCTTGCGTTTGTCTCTAACGTCAAAGTTGCAAAATCCGCCGATTTTTCGGGGTCGCACTCGTGCTCGGCTGCAAACGGCACCACCGTCCGTCTTTTCTACGCTCCAACACTCTACGAAGTTCTGGCCCGAATCAGAACCGTGAATTTGGACCCTCGAACCCTGACAGTTACCAATTCGGTATGGCAAGACGTGCACAACCGGTATGTGGCTGCACTGTTACCTCAGTTCTACTGCGCAACCAAAGACAAGTTCAATCTCCACTGCCATCACTCGACACTCACGTACGCCGACTCTAACGGCCATATTGTCTCGTCAAAACTTATTTAAACTTCCTGTTACTGTTTGTGTGTTTATTTCTTATTACCTTTTTAGTGCTTAATCTGCTTTCTATCCACCCGTTCGTAGTATAACATGTACACACTCGTCGTTTCTCCAAGAACCGACGCCCGCGACACCTCAGTCACCTGCGAGTCACTGATCCGCCAGAACGGATTCTTGATAAGTGTAGGAATCTTCTTCATCTTGGTCTTTGTGGGATTTGTGTTTTGGCTAGCAAAAGATTTCTCCACGGCATTGGCAAGTGCTGGCGAAAAGTAATCGTTCGACGGTTCTAATTCACCCACCAACACTTCAGAGGGCGTTGCAAGCCCAGACTCAATGATTTCTTGCACGTTGGCATGAGAAGGATCGGCCTGGAACACCGAGGGACGCCGTCCCACAAACGTGGACAATTTCCGCCGGAATACACCACCACTTCTCGATTCCTCTTCGTTCAACAGCTTGAGCTCGTCTCCTACAATACCACCAATTCCAGCACCACCAGCACTACCACTAGAACCTCTTGGATCCCGAAGACCGTCGTCCGACAGTGCAGAACCCGTAGAATTCAGCCGTTTGGTGCTGTTGGCACGCGAGATCGAAAACTTTCTGAATCTGCCGGTGGCCGGTGTTGCGGATTCGTCAGAGTCGGCGGACTTCTTACGTGGCGCCGTTGACGCCTCAGGGACGCTTGGTTCATCTTCCACGGCATCGTCAATGATCTCTGGCGAAAGCTTGATAATGTTACCGTCTTTATCCTTCACATACAATGGCTTGCGCTTATAACACTCGTAATGGCCCTGGGTATGCGAACCGTGGTGTCTAATCACCGCCTTCAAACGGTACTTGTAATCGTCATTCTCGTTAAACTTAAACTTCTTGAAATGTTCCCGTAAATCATCGGTTTGGTCTTCGGTTATCGGCACATTATTGAGCATTTCCGGTGCCTTTCTCACCGATGCAACCGTGCTGGTTTTTAGGGTGGTGGTTGTCACTACCGATTCGGTGTGCGATCCATCAGTGCTGACTGAAATGTTATCGTCGAGCTCGTCATCATCATCATCTTCTTCTGTAGCGGTCCCGGTATCAGTAGACGTTTCTGTATCGTCTTCGTCTTCTTCTTCACCTTTCTCGTCAACATCTTCCCGTTGCACTTCTTCGTCTTCCATATCATTGACATCACGGGTCAACACCGTTGACTTGAGCGGTTCTTCGTTCGGATCATCATCGACAGACTCATGTGCAGTTGCCCTTGACTGGAACTTCTGTAATGCTTCATAATACTCTTTTCCAATCGATAAATGCAACAGATCTTCAAAGTTGACACGGCACAGGTTTCTTGTCACATCAATACCGTTAAAACTCGACCGAGAAAGGTGGATTCCAAAGATCTTGGGAGGTTTCAAGATCTGCGTCTTTCTAAATACTGTAGACGTCACTTTCGAGATATCGACTCCCTCAACGTTATAGTTCTTGATATATTCCTCCAACTCTTTTTCCAAGTCATCGTTGATGCATAAACTGGTATCTTCATGAAGCTGTAAGATCCTGGCAACATGTTGGGCTTCTGGCAGCTCCAATTGGCGCTGTAACTTCTTCTCGTTGGCCGCAATGTGGCCGATGCGGCATTTTAAGCACATGTATCCTTCGATCGATTCCGATTCGTCATTGAGCAACTTATCGAGGTTCGTCAGCGGGGATTCCGGAGTATGCAACGTCAACATCAAAAACGGCGAGAAACTTGGGGTCGAAACACCTTGACAGCCAAGACACCTCATCTGTGATAACACAAGGCCATGGAAGGGAAATTCTGGGGTCAGAATCGCCTCCAACTCGTCGTAGTCTTGTGGGGTGGCGATTTCGGCTATCAACAGGTGCAAGTTGGCCTTGATATGCGAGTAGAAGCCTTTGATCTTCAAGTTTTCGTGTTCCAACGTTTCGTTGATCAACTGGGTCAATTCGTGGGCGTCGTGTTGCGAACGGGAGATTTTGGCATTAAAGATGTTTTCCAATGTGTGGAGAAATGTCCATACGGAAATTGTTCTTGAGGTCATTTGAGTTTCCTGGAGTTTTTTGACGATTTTGGCCAACGCTATGTGGAGGGGAATATCGAAACTGGAGCTTGAACGCTTGAATTTGAGGTTATTGATGTTGGTCAGCGATTTGGAATTGACGACGGTTTCAACGGCGATGTTGTGGCGAACAAGAAACTGTTCGAGTTGTTTAAACGCCACAATAAAGCTGTTCAAGTAGTCGGTTAAGCCGGGAAGAGATGAGTATGCCTGAATGGAGGAGTTAGCAAAACAATCATTTCTCAAGTTGATGAGCCCAGTGGTATATTTGTCGGGTCTTTTGGTGAACATCTGTTGGTCCTGGGATGGAAAGAGGGATGGTGCGAATATATATACAGCAAGGGCGACGGCGGCTACTTGAAATGCGTATTTTGATGCAAATGGAGAAACAGGAACAACTGGTTTTGTAAGGGTGGCGGGGGTTGGAGTCGAAAGATCTTTATTTATAATCAAACACCTTAATTGATGCCACACGCTCATGCAATTAGGAGAAGAAAAAAGAGAGAAAGATAAAGAGACAGAAAGGTTGTGAGACTAAATTTCCCGAATGACAGGTTTTTGGTTCTGACCCGCCAAAACGGGGGAGGAAGATCGTCACGAGAACCAGCTAACCCCAAAGTGCGCCGAGGACGCAGTAACCAGCGTCCGTACCGAGCGCCCCGCAAACTCGCGCATATCCCCCATTTCGGGAAAATCGCGTCGGCCACAGAACTACTCCATAATACACAAGCGCCTTGGGCCAAGCGTGCGTCGGGAGAAAAGCACTGGGTTTAGTGAGCCGGAGTTGGGCTATATACAGGACATATCCTATACAGGCCCGAGGAGGGCTCCTCGATAATTTTTTATTTTTTTTCTTGTTCGTAAATCATGACGTCATAACGCACTACAGTCAGAAAAAAAAACTGGGATTGAACTCCATGTATTGCACCTAGGAATACATAATCTCTTACATAATACTAAGTATGTATCGAAGTCGAGGTGACACTGTTTCGTCTAGACCTGGACCATCCTTTTATCGTCTCGTCTCGTCGTTTGTTTTGTTCAGAAATTAATCAACTTCATCGTAGCATACCCCACAGTAACAATGATGACATAAGCAATCACACTACTAGGCACCCCACGCGTAATGAACGTGCCCACCGTCAAGTATGGCTTACCAAACTCGTCGGTCATGCAAATTGCCGTCACATTCGGGAATCCCGATGTAGGCAAGCCCATGGCTGCAGAACACAACAACGCACTGGCCATAATCAACAACCGTGGATGTGGCTCAGGCATGTTGTTACCAATCTCTGAAACAAGCGGAATAATGATCAACGCCGCCACTGTATGCGATACAAACGTAGCCATGGTCAATATCAAAAGACCAAATGTCAAAGTAACCCCAAACAACGAAAAGTCCTCGACTTGATGCTGGATTGTCACGGCAATCTCCGCCAACAACCCAGATGATGCCACCGCCTTACCTAAAGCCGTACCTCCCATCGCCAACACAACAATGTTCCACGGATAATTGTTAAAATCTTCGGTAGTAAGTAAACTCGAGCCAAAAAAGAGGATCACGGGAATCAAGGCAATAATACCCATCTCACCAAAAATCCCAGAAAGCTTGGAGGCTACACACCACAACCCAATGGTACCCACAGAAACCGTGATGATAAACCACTGGACACCGGTGAAACGGTCGTCAATGGTTCTGATGGGGACGAGGTGCGTATTTCTCGAGTTGCTGTTAAAAGTAACCAACAAAAACACCCAAATCAACAACAAAGATAAGACACAGACTGGCAATGCAATAACAAACCACTGACCCCAAGACGGTTGAGGATCCATGGCACCAATAGCAATCATATTTTGAGGGGATGCAATTGGCGAAGCCATTCCGCCAACATTAGATGCCAATGCGATACCTAAAATCAATGCATTTTTAAATTGCGATCCCTTGGGCAAAGTTCTCAACAATGGCTGGATCAACGAGAAACATAACACAGGAGCAGCGACGTTGGAAACCCACATCGAGGCAAACAACGCAATGCTCATGATTGTCAACAACACAATCGAAGGGTTTGTGCCTGCCTTGGACAACACCCATGTCGAGATCAACTTGGCAATGTGGTACTTCGACAAGGCCGCGGCCAAAGTGAAACCACCCAACAACAAGAGAATAACGGAGTTCCACATCGTCGACAAGATATATTTGGAGCTTTCAATAGCGTCCATGCTTGTGCCATCGTCGTTCTTTAATATATGGAGAGTCACAATCAATAACGGAATAAGCAAGGACGTGACAAACAATGGAATGGTTTCGGAAGCCCACAACAATGAGGCACAAATCAACAAGGCAAAACAGTTTTTTTGGTTGAGATCATCAAACGGAGACCACACAAGTAATGCTGAAGTCATGGCTGCAATAGCTAAAAGCTTGATTGTGGTGGTGTTCCTTACCGATAAGTTGAAGGTAGCAGCCTTGCCATCCTTTCCATCGTCGTTCTCTCTATCTCCGGTTGCAGCATATGTTTTTCTTTCTAAACCAATCATGTCTCTCCACACTGTATTTCTTTCCCAAACGACATGCTCACGAAGATGAATCGACAACTCTGACCTGGCGGTTTCTAAATCGTTTCCGTGGTTACATATCAACGCATAAAGTTTAACCAAAGATTCTATATGCTCGTCAACTTCTGCCATGGTAGAATCTTTAAAGATAAACGTTTTTACAGGCAACTTGGCCAAATAATCAGCCTTCAAGTTGGTATCCAATGATTTGTCAAACTTTTTGAGGGCCTTTTTGAACCCCGTGTAGTTTAATTCAATATATGACTTCAATTCCGAAAGAGTGGTAAAGAGACCAATGATCCTTTTTCTTAAAATGACTCTGGATTCCGAGAGTAATATTAGTTGAGGAGGCAAATTGTTTTTATCCAAGTTGTTCCATACTGAAGGGGATTTAGGAGACTTCAAGAAGTCGTCTATGGATTTGTTACGTTCCAAGAGGTTGGATTTAATTGCCAGTGCTGAATTGCTGCCAAACTGTTGGACTTCATCATCTTCCTCGTCATCTTCTTCTGCTTGAGTGAACTCGGTTTCTGGGTCGGTGGTGTTGGAGGGATCTTTTGGATGATTCTTGGCCGGCAACACAAACAGGTTAAATTCAGAGTTCTTTCTGCGAGAGGAACTGTCCAACTCACGTTCGAACGATTCCATGTCGACTATTAATTCATCGATACTCTTGAAGATAAACAGTTCTTGGGTCTGGTAAAATTCGTCGATCTTCTTCAACTCCGCGTCCAACGCTGCAAGAAATACTGCTGAAGCGCTTGAATCACCGTCCGACGTTGCCGAGTAGTTGTTGGGGATGAGATGAGCACCCTCCAAGTCATCTGAATTTCCCAGAAGGCGTTCCTGCGCCCTTAAACCGTCTCGTTGCAACGAGTAGATTAATTTCTTGAGGGTAGTATATGCGATGTATTTTGACGTCCATTCGGGAACCGCGTTAAACTGCAATGAATGAGAAAACTTCATGGATATCCGGAGCTATTCTTGTAATATATATAACAGTTTGTGGACAAAGTAAAGTTTCTAAGGGACTCTTCTTTTCTATATCTTTTGTGGTAGTAAGATTGGGTGGTTTCTGAACGTCAAGAAATTACCGCCCAGGAAGAGGGAAATTGCTGGTAGGGACACGCCGCGCACATTCACCAAGTCTCGTCCGCACCATGTGGGTTCGATGAGATATTCCATTAGAGGCTTGCAATTCACCAACCAGTGGATCATGGACACAATAGTTTTAGTTTGTCTAGTTGGAGAAAATGCTTCCTAAAAAGGATACTTGGATTCTTGACTTCAATTAAGACATATCCGCCCAGGGTACTCGGCGATTCGATCACTTCCCGCACAAGGCGGCGGCTAGCGGAAATAAATCGAGATTTTTTTTTTTGCACTGTAGTTCGGCTTATATTGTTAATTTTGCAACCGACCATGATTAGTTGCGAATAGAAGTTACTATTGAATTCTTCCTGATGTTTTCGGCAAATAATGTAATTTGTAAAGCACAAAAATGAATATAACGCCAATTTGAACTCTCTTTTATATTTTAAGTCATCGAAATATGAACAAAAAAGGAATCTTCTTCCATTGTTTGCTGTTTCTTTCCAACTTGAATGCTGTAAATTTTTGTTGATCGGGCGGCTTATTTTTCTTTTATTAAACACCAGTTTCTGGATATATTTTTTTCAGGGTCCTTAGTAAACTAGTCCTGGGGAGACATGTTATCAATCAGGCAAATATACCTAGTCTGTCATTTTTTGGTACTGTTGCGTCTTGCTAGAAACATCACATTACCGATTTAGGACATAATATACACTATACGACGCAACATTTCTCGCTTCTTGTATACTGCGTTGAGTTGTTGCGTCTTTCTACAGTCGCTTAGGCCTCCCATCATGACTTTCTATTTCCGTTACATGTCTATTATCTCTGCGAAAGGCCAAGCAAACCCAATTAAGGTTTCCGTTCCGGTAAAAATCACCCTGATTACTAAACAACAACCATTAAACCGACAAGTTGAGGTTGACAACAGAGTGTAGCCTGTAGAATGTATTGCAGAAAATACGGAGAGTCCTGCACACTTTACCAGATGCATGATTCTTTCTCCCTTCCCTCCCACGTTACCCCATACTTTTTCTGGGCCCCTTCCCAGAAGTGACATATTAAAGAAAAGAAAAATAACAACCTTTCAATATCCGCATTATCCATGTGTGGCGGTACCAGGATCCCTGGAATTGAATTCACCAAGGGAGATCAGACTATGTTTTGCTTGTACTGTTCTCAGACAAGAATTCTTGAAATCACACTAAATATTTGAAAGGTCGCCTGATCAAAAATTGTTTTTTTTAGCACTTCTCGCAGCCGTTCTTGCCGTAAAATGTCCCACACACAAGGCTGGAATCATGCATCCCTTCACTAAATACTCATAATCAGGTAAAAATATAATACGATGGGTGAGAACACTAAAGAACAAAACGCGTGATCCTGAGATCGCCATCGATACTAACCAAAATATACCATTTTGGTGTCCGTTGTCAGCTAGAACCCTAAGGATTTACCGATTTAACCGTGGTAATAAAATATGACATACCTAAATAACGCGCGTTTATTTTTGCCTAAATTCTAACAATTAGACAATAATTGGCTTTAACTCCGTAGCTTCACTTGTTTACTCTCACATAATCCGGATATCCGTTAATTGCTATACATTCATTAGAAGCTAAAATAGACCCTGAAACAGTCTAGTCGCAGGTAAAACCATTCCCAATCGGGGATAACTCTTAATTACGGCGTCATTTTTTTCCTCGTATGTTACCTGACCGGTAATATACAATGAAATTAATTGGGAAATAAGTATAACAACTTTTATAGAATTGGACTCTATATATAGGGGTAGAGCACTACCCCTATTCTGATTTATTTCTCAGTTTTATTCTATACATTAATTAATTTATTGAACAATCTCCACTTTTAATTATGGTTTCAATTACCGATTTTGTTCCACTCAGCCGTGCAGGCAATGAAGTTTTGAGAGTCAACCCTGTCTCTGACACAATTGATATCCATATTACTTCTCATGGTTCCGACTGGTTATGGGCTGCATTTGCTCTTTTTGCTCTCTTTACAATTATCCATGCTGTTATTTATGGTTTCACAAACGCAAGAACTCAAACCTTGAAGAAGACTTTGCTCATTCCAGCCCTTTATATCAACGCCGTGTTGACTTTTGCTTACTTTGTGTGGGCTTCCAACTTGGGTTACGCCGGTGTTCCAGCTGAATTCCACCATGTCACCACCAGCAAGAACTTGGGTGTCAGACAAATCTTCTACTCCAAATTTATTGCTTGGTTCTTGGCCTTCCCAGGTTACTTGGTGCTTGTTGAATTTTCCACTCACACCTTTGAATACTCAAACCAAGAAACTCCATTTTTTCAAAAGATTATCTGGTTGTTCCAAGGTTTAATTGTTAAAATTTTGGCTGTCTGGGTCTTTGTTTTGGGTCTTCTTGTTGGTTCCATTATTGAATCTACTTATAAGTGGGGGTTCTTTACCTTTTCCGTTGTCTTTTTGTTGTTCCTTATTGCCTTGATTATTGGCAACATTGTTTCTTCGTTCAAGGCTTCTGGTGGTAAGGTTAAGCACTTCTTTATTGCCTTCCAGCTTCTTGTTTGGATCTTGTACCCAGTCGCTTGGGGTTTGTCTGAGGGTGGTAATGTCATTCAGCCAGACTCAGAAGCCGTTTTCGTTGGTGTATTGGACTTGGTAACTTTCCTTATTGTTCCAACTGCCTTGACTTGGTTCAATGTTTCTTCTATTGACGAAGACTTCTTTAACCAAGTTGCTCACCCACTTTCTGGCCGTCACACTGAAAATGAAAAGCCTGTTGGTGAACCCACTCCAAGACACAGTGGTGACACTGCTGTTCCAGGAGCTACAGCTCCTCAACAAGAAGCTCAAGAGGCTGTTTAAGTGTGACCTTATCTAATATCTTCCCTGGTCCTAGCTTTCACTCTTGACAAGTGAAACACTTTCGACTTGATCGTTCTGATCTTTCCAAATATTTTATTCTACTGTTTAATGAGGCGACTAATAAAATCGACCTTTTATCTTTGACCTTATTATTGCTTAATCTCTGTGTATCTCTCCTTTTTTTTCAATATACGATCTTTGTATAATCTGTAAGCAAATTTATTTGCAAAGCATGGGTTTTGTTTTGTAATAAAAATGTCATAATAATTTTTGGCTGCGATATTTTTTTGGGGGCGAGGCTGTTGCACCCTCAGATTTTAGTTTGTCTACTGCACGGTGCTGCAAGCCACCGTACGCACGTATTGTTGCAGTGACCTGCACTGAATTGTGTGGCGCGCAGCAAAGAGGGGAGAAAGAAACTCAAAGAAGGTTTCACAAGGGAAATGTTCACGTGACCGAGGACAGGACCCAAACGACCAAATAATTTCTTTGTGGTCAAGTCCGCTTCGGAACGAGAAACGCGTTATTATACTCTTATTGACATGCCGCCATCTAACTTCAGACCGCAACCGGTGTCGCAACAATTACTTACCTTGGCCAAGACCCAGCAATTCTATTGGTTTCTCGGCCATGTGTTTGCACTTTTGTTCTTTGGCTTCAACCAATTCTTCTCCGTTTTGGGTAGTGCCAAAGCATTGAAGTACTACCGCTTCTCATTGTTATCGATACTTATCACATATGTGATTGTCATCAAGCAGATCTACTTTAGAAAGTTGTCAGCATCCAAATTGTCTGGTGCCAAGTTGATCGCCGATGAGAATGTACAGTATTTCTTATTGGCCACCGTGTTGTACTTGTCAAGTTACAAAATCGGATCGCTTGTTGGCTCCCTCTACTCATTTGCCATTTTTGGCTTGTTTCATGTGTTAACTTACTTCCAGAACAACTTGTTGTCGGTGCTTATCAACAGTTTAGCCACCCAACAACGTGTCAACTCCGCCATCAACCATTTTACCCTGAACTTCAACCAGCAAGCGTTGGTGATCGCTGCCAATGCCGAGGTAATCTTGCTGTTAACTAGCACCTTCCAATTGTTGCCCGGTGCGCTCTACTACTTGGTTTTCCGGCGTGCCATCGTCATCTCCTTGACCTACATTATTGTCTGGGCCACCATCTTGGTTTTTGTCAAATTTAGATTTGATTCTAACCAGTACACCAAGATGGTGATCCAACAGTTTGATGCCAAGGCCGATCAGTTCTTGACCAGATTGAACAATCCACAGGCCACTCACTTTTATACTGTGACTTTCAAGAGAGATATTCTTGCCAAGTACTTGGGACCAATCAAAGTTCCTAAGCCGGCAGCAAAGAAGAATTGAACCTTTGTGAAACCTATGGCCGTTTGCATAGTATTTCACTAGGCATTATAGTGAAGATATTGTAGTAGTATTAGTATTTTAGTATTTGTATGGAAAAGAAATATAGAGTCGTGTGCTTGCTGAAATATCTCGTGATCCTGAATCTACTCAAAGAAAAGAGCTGGGTTGAACCAAAACCTCATTTTTAACATATCACCAGAATAATAATGGCATCGCAGAGCTACAAGAAACAAGCAGCAAACAATGCCAGTACCTTAAATCAGTTGTTGCAATATGCACTTGCCATAAATGGACTTGTTATCGTGATACTTGCACTTTTACGCCGTCCAGTCAACTTCAAGCCGTACATTATCTTTTCGCTCCCTTCATGGGCCATCCACTACACGTTGGAAAAAACTGGCCGTCCCAAGTATGCCATGGACCCTGCTTCGGGTGCATTGAAATTATCTAGAGCCGGTGAAGATCTCAATGGTCCTGGATTGTACGAATACATGTTCGACATTGTCTACTTTACATGGATTCTTGACGCGTTGATGGTCATTTTTGGTTCCAACAAAGTCTGGTACTTGTACTTGGTGATTCCAGGCTACGCTGCTTATAAAGTGTCGCTGATTGTCATGCCATTCTTCAAGAAATCCAAATCCAAGCCAGAAGCAAGTACTGCTGGTGCCCAGGAACCCCAGGGAAAGAGCAAACGTCAAACCAAGTTGGAAGCCAGAAGAGAAAAGGGCCAGAATATCAAATATAGATAGATAATGAAACACAACTTATGTCAGGAAATACCAGCCATAATAGACTTTTAACCTGTAAATATTTTTTTTTCCGCTGTTCCTTTCGGTAACATGTATCTAGTAATTTTTCTCGTTTTGATCAATCAATCGAAACTTTTCCAGGACATAGAATCCTACAAGAAAACCATGCCTAGAATCTCCGATTTGGACTCGTTTATCGAGACAGCGTCATTGCTTCTTGAAGCACACCCAACTTCCACAACCTTATCCATAACATACACAAACATGCAAAAAAAAAGCGGCGAGAAAGTCGAAAAACCAAAGAAAGCTTCGCATGCTGTGTCGGTGAAGCTCTTTGAGCCCCATTCCGGAAAATGTATCAAGTACAGAACGTTCAAGATCAAAGAATTGTCCAAGATACTCAGTTTTATAGGCCCAAAGGAAGTCAACATAACCACGACACACGATGAACCCAAACAAGTGGTGGGATTGGCCAGTTTGATGACCAATGTTAGATATGACGATGAAGAAGTGACGGAAAAAGATGCCACGCCAGGACCCGAAGAAACTGGCTCTGGAACTGCTGCTGCTGCTGCTACTACTACTACTGCGGTACCGGTGGATACAACAGGATCAAAAAAGAAGAACAAGAAGAAAAAAAAGAAGAATTAAACTATTTACTAGATTATTAGTGGGAGAAATAGAAGTTACAAAAAACAACAATATTAAAGCAAGTAATTACCGGAAGTTTTTTATCAAAACATATCTTTTTGATTGCATGTAATTATTTGAAAAAGCTTCTGAAACGTGATATTAACGAATCGCGTTGTTTGGCCGGGCTCTGCGGAGCCAGATCATGGGTAGTTTCAGGGTAACTTCCTGGAACCTTTGGAATTGTGAAGTTTCCCGAAGAAGATTCTCTGGTGAGCGTAGCCTGCGACACGTTGGTTTCCGCAAGGTTCGTAGTGAATGAGTTTTTTCGCGAAGCACCATTGAATACAGACGACTGCGTGCTTCCAACGTCTTTTGCTGTAGCACCCAGTACGGAGGACGATTCAAGTGATGTTTTAGGTGCTTCAAAGGTAACTTCAGCCTCCTCATTCTGCGGAATATTAGGCACAATTTCGTCAAACTCATCTTGCGTTCCAAGAGAAACGGCTGCAAATGACGAGTTTTGGGTTGGGACCTGCGACAAGCGTGATACTGTTTCATCTTCGGGAGAAATTAACGAAACCAGAGACAGTTTCAACTCTTGATCTGTCTCGAAATCATGGAACTCCTTCAAATCAGAACCAGGAATCATATTATTTACAACCCCATTATCATCAGCTTCTGTACGGTACTGAGAACTCGTGACCCAATCTGAATCGTTGAGAATGAACTTAAACACTAAATCTTGACGTTCCTGAACCTTTATTGTTTGGATAAACACGTTGTTGTCACTTGAGATTGTTAGTTCAGGAAGTGATCTGGACCAGTTATCAAAGTTGCCCGTGACCTGTACGGATGAAATATCTTTAGAAGATGGCCTGTAAAATGGTTAGTTATGAATCCCTTTCAGATAACGACACACAAGGGCGGTTTTCTGATATACTTGCCATTGTACGTGGTACACAAACATTGGTGTGGGTTTCAATATTTTGATTTTTAGAGCCCTCAGCCCTTAAATACGATAAGCGCCAGGGGGCACGGCCAAATCGGGACAGATCAAACTTTTTTAGTTTTGAGGACTAGTCTGTTTCTGGCAACCCTCATTCACCCCAACTGTGGCAGGGTGGGGCACGCCATTGGCCAAAACACACGTCTGTGCAGTGAGTTATTTTTTTGTTAGTATTTATTATTAGTATTATTTTTATTTATTATCGTAATTATTCTTTTGGCTGTTGGTTTATTGTTGTGGTTCATTAGCAACAGTGATAATTGGTTTATTCTGTAAAAAGCCCTTGAGGCCGAACTTAAGCAAAAAAAAGTTCGATATGTGATACTGAACCGCTACCATAGCATTATGATCATATTAATCTTCAATACGCTTACTTAACTCTTCGGTAATCCTGAGAGGTTCGGTAATCATACTCCGTACTAGACTAATAAATTTGAAAGTGAACCCACTGAAGCAAACCTCAAAAAAGTTGGGCTCACAATATGAGGTACTTTTCCTTAGAAAATTCTTTATTTGCCCCTTAAGTCACAATAATATCGAATACTGACAGTATCTTATAACATACCATTCAAATCTATTTACCTCTTCCAAAATGACATATCTAATGTAAAGTGTTAAAAACCAATTAGAACAGCCCGGAGGGAGTGGGACGCATGTTATTGGTTTTGTACCAGCAGGTTGAAATCATGGGAAAGATCACCTCACAAATTTCACCCTTAATATTCTTGAACAATAATTGAAGTAACTCTAAAACCAGAAACAATAACTACTTAACTCGCTGTGAATAGAAAAAACTGATATTTGGAAACATTTTGTTTGAAATGTTTCAGCCATTTTTTCAATGAAATCATACCGGTGTGTTAAGGATCAATATAGGAACAGTTGGACTTACTTAACGCCGTTTCAAGAGAACAATTCGTTTAGTAGTTAACAATTTAACAAACATGACTAACTTTCAATTACCAGTATCCTACACTGAACAATAGACCAGCATTCTGCAAGATGTGATTGTAGTAGATAAGGAATACTGAAATATCACGTGAAAGGTACATGACACTTGCAGACCCTTGATCTGATCGAACGGTGCAAATACTGGGGCAATGGGGTAGGGTTCTATGTCAAGTATTAACATGAATATTATTAAATGCATTCCTATAACCTTTCCCCAACTATAAATAATTAGTTGTAGTAACGGACTCTCACATGGATCATAGCGACTGCCAACACTCTATAAATAATTAAACAGGCAATCGCTCCTCCAAAGAATGCGCCCAAGTTGACATCCAAATTGTAATAATTCAATACGCTGTCGCCCGAGTCCAAGGCACATTCTGCTAATGGAGCACAGCTAAACTTTTGACCTTCAAACCCCATCTTCGCAGTAATACCAACAACATACTTCATAGGGGAAATATAGTTAAGACCTTTAAAGAATGGAGGCATATGTAACGACATTGTACCACCCATGAAGATGGCTAAAATTCCCATTGCAGTGACAAGGTTAGTTGCAACTCCCAAATGGTTAAACAAGGTGTTAATCATAATGCCCAAAGATTCACCACAGTTGATGGAGAGGAAGCCTGTGAAAAACATTGCAAAGAACATACCAGCTGTCCGTGGCAAGCCACACACAAAAACAATCAAGGCACTAAAGAAGAGACTGGGAATAATCTCCACTGGCAATTCGTTGAGCAAGTACGAAACACTAAACTCAGTAACTCCATAAACTCCATCCTTATATTCCTGATAGAACAAGCCTCTTTCTTCAGGATACAAGGTAATATTATTAATCAATCCCACGAAGTAAAGATTCAAGACTTCTTGAACTAACCCAAGTCTGTTACTGATACCAGCCTGACTATTTTTCAAGGGTGCAAAAAACAATGTATGAATAATAGTCAATAAAATCGTTTGCCCAGTTCTAGAAACGATAACATCCTTGGAACGCATAGAATTAAGATATTGACGACTGAGGACTGCTGGAAATGTGATTCTAAATGGTAATCTTCGGTAAATGTACCTATTCAAGTCAACTGGATTAGGGTTAGAGACAAATTTGTTTTCTTTTGGATTCATCTTCCAATGCTGCACAAGCAGATTAATTCTCAGCTGGGTAACCTCGATTTCTTCATCAAGACCTTGAGATATTAAATCCAACATATAATCAGCAATGTTTAAATCAGGAGGGACTGGGTACCCAGCATTCTCCAAGTATGGAGAAACTTCGTCAGTGGCACCATTGAACACAATCCTACCACCACGAGCCAACAATAATAATGTGCCAAACTTGTAAAACATTTCTTGATGTGGTTGGTGAATAGTCAAGATGATTGTTGAGTTTGTTTCTTCACTCAATTGGTTCAATAACCTTAAGATATTCACAGAAGTGGTGGAGTCAAGACCAGAAGTAGGTTCATCAAGGAACAAAATCTTTGGCTTTTGTAAGAGTTGAATAGCAATCGAGACTCTTCTCTTTTCACCACCACTAATACCTTTAACAAACTCAGAACCCACCAACGTGTCAGCACAATCAATTAACCCGGTCTGTCTGATCAAAGAATTAATCAACTGGGGAATATTCTTGTGTTCTTCCGCAGGAAGACGTAATCGAGCCTGGTAATACAAGGTTTCTCTCACCGTCAAGTTAGGAATCAACGAGTTATCATGTTGTGTAACGTACGCAGATGCAGAAGCAAGTTCTTTCCGAGTCACCTCTTGAATTCCATTAAATTTTATAACTCCTGTAGCCTTGAATGTAGAAGACTGTGGTAACCTCTTAGATAAATAATTGAGCAAAGTTGTTTTACCACTTCCCGAGGGTCCCATGATAACATTGACTTTTTTAGCAGCAAATTTGGCACTAATGTTGTCGAGAAGTGTTTTCTCTTCAACCTTCCTTCCCAATATATTCTTGTTAATCACATTGAGAGTAATATTTTCAATTTCAATATCAACATTTTCTTCAGCTTGGTCAAGCAGAATATTAGACTTTTCCAGATCTTTGGTGCTTGGACTTCGGGAATCATTTAGCTGATTGTGTTCTTCATTGCCTCCTCCAATTGTGTTGGACTTAGTTTTAGCCATAGCAACATCAAATGACTTATAGTATAATGCAATGGCGCAGAGGAGATAGAAACCAATGAACCATGCAACCAAAATCCCGATTGGCTCTCCGATCCATCCTTTAGGGTAACCAAGAATTTTAAGGGTGTTGTCACCGGAGTATTCCAAACATCTCTCGTCATCTTGGGAGAAAGGACAATCTCCTCTCCAATTGGTATATTGGTTAGAAGTCAATGCTCCAAAAGCATACCAAAAGTACGCAATATATTTGGTCCATCTTACATAGACAGGCATAGTTGATGCATTGACAAAGTAACCACAAGCACTATTTTGCAACTGGTAAAATGCATTCATTACCAAAGAGGAGATGGCAAAATCAGGCGATAAAGCAAAGACAAAGAGTGCCCCACTCATACCAATAAGGTTAAGCAAGATACAAATTGCCATATAAATTCCAAAGTATGACGAATCAAAAGCACCTTCATCATAAGACTCAGAAGTTCTCAATCCCCACATAAAGTAAGTGATGGATGAGAAAATTACCGTGAGTGGCAAGTCTTCCAAAAAGAGCTTTCCAAGCCGTCTTGATATCAAAAACCCAGGAATAGAAACAAAATGTTCCAGATATTCCCTAAAGAAGAACACACCATCGGTAGACCAGAGACGTTCGATTTCAAAAAACATTGGAACAAAGCCAACAACTTCCATCATAACATACAAAGATGAAGTGATGGATCTGATACCAGCCAAATCAGGAGGAGGCTTGTAGAACATCCAGCCAGTAATAACGGCCATAATTGCCGACCCCAAATTTATTGAGAGCAACGAGGATTTATCTCTATAGGTCAAAAGAGTGGTTCTCTTTGTCAATACCATAAGTTCAGTCCAAAAAGGAATTTTGGACTCTTTATCTCTTTGAAATAACTTCACATTCTTTTGGAATAGTTCCGTCGACTCCTTGAGTGACATGGTGTTTGGTGGGAAAGGAGCGAATCGTTTCCAGTTCGCAACCAAATTAGCGATTCTTTCCGTGGCAGCAAGTTCCTTCTCCGAAGAGCTTGTATCCTTCACAGACAAGTCCATGATATATTCAAGGCATCTTGAATCAGGAACATTGGCGGTTGGAAGAAATGGGAGGTTTGCAAAGTAATTGCAACTGTCCACTAACGATCCGTAGTAAACAAGTCTGCCTCCACGAGTCAACAAACAGATTCTGTCGAATAACAATGAGATTTCCATTCTTGGCTGGTGTATAGACATAATTATGGTAACTCCAAATTCAGGAGATGCTAATTTTTTCAAGACCTGGACCAACTTCAATGACGAAGACGTATCCAATCCGGTAGTTGGTTCATCCAAAAACAAGATAGAAGGTTTTGCTAACAACTGGATGGCAAGAGATACTCTTCTCTGTTCACCTCCAGATAAGTTAGTCTTGTGAGTAAACGAGGTAATGATCTTATCGCGGAGATGGGCAAGTTCCAAGACATTTAATAAGGAGTCAATCAACACCAATTTCTCTTGCTGGGATGTCGAAGGAGGAAGACGTAAGTCTGCCTGAGTCTTTAATGTTTCAAACACGGTTAACCCTGGTAAAAATATATCTGTTTGCAACAAGTAGGCATGCTTGATCTTGGAAGTGGTGGGTGACGGTCTATTGAAAGCGATGCTTCCCTCAAACTGGAGTTTCTTGTTCGACACATTAACTCTTTGAGACAATGTATTGAGTAAGGTAGTTTTACCACTTCCAGAACCACCCATAAATGCAAGAAGTTGACCAGAAGGCAAATCGAACGATATGTCATCGAGGATTCTCGATGGATTAATTGCTTCTTGATCTGACGACAATTGTGACTTGACCGAGACTGTCAAGTTACGAACAGATAAGCCTACCCGTTTTTCAGGTTCAATGTATAAGATTGAACCATCCATTTTGTTGTTGTTTTGCAGTAAATGCTACAGCAAAGGAACGTTATTTATAATATAATATGTAGTGGATGAGTCAAACAGGAGCGCAATATTTCCAGAACGGTAAAAGTAGCTATTTGCACTTTTATGCAGCTGGAGACAAGAAAAAAGTGTCGAACGCGCAACTTACAAAACAGGCGCGCAACCGAGGGAAATGCAGCAAAATACTGTAAGGGGAGCGCAAATTCATTTCAAGGGCCACCACCACAGAGACTAGCCAGAGGTAGTTATTGAGTGGCTGAGTAATTGTGTACAGCAACTAGAATGGAAACGGCTTTGCTTAGTAATGATGCCAACGGGAAAATAGAGAAGTGAAACGATAAAATTAGCTGGGTGGGTAAGTTACAGTTCGTATTCAATATCAGTATCAGTATCAATATCAATATCCTATTTGATATATTAATTTAGTTACAAAATGGGAGTACACGTGAAGGTACTAATGTTCTAGGAGTTGAGTAAAATCAAGGGCAAAAAAAAAGAGAGTGATAAATAGAATAAAGAAGGAAAAAAAATTTTTAGAGACTTGAAGGATTTCTTTATCAGTGAGAGTTGCGAACATTTCGGCAGAAATCACCTGAGGATGTTGCCGCATTAGTCGTAGTGCGATTTTCGATTTTCTCTTCCCTCCCTCCCCCCAACTCGTGTTTTGTATGGCCAGGTTTTGTCGCTCGCGACGCGTAATGAACACCCTGGCATCCTGCATGCGACCGAAAAAAAACAATTTTTATTTACCACACCCACAAATCGGTTTCCAACACTTCACTTTCTTAGACCTGAATTGAACCATGGGTAAGTCCAAGACGGCGACCAAGAGTGCTGCCAAAAACGCCTCTGCGTCTCCAGATATCTTTGCCATTGATCCAGTCGTGGATCCGGTCTACTCCAAGGGCGTGCTCCGGCCATACCTTTCCACCGCACCACACCCAACCTTGCTCCTGCGCCGCCAGGTCACCTCCACCAAAGAGTACTTGCTCATCGCTTCATTGGTGATTGTTTCTCTCTATGTCCGTTTGTACAATTTATCAAATCCTAATTCTGTGGTCTTTGACGAAGTCCATTTCGGCGGCTTTGCCAAAAAGTATATCTTGGGAACGTTTTTCATGGACGTCCACCCTCCATTGGCCAAGATGTTGTTTGCTGGAATCGCCAGTCTTGGTGGCTTCAAGGGTGACTTTGATTTTAAGAATATTGGTGACGTGTTCCCAACTTCCACACCATTTGTCTTGATGAGACAGTTCCCAGCCGTTTTGGGTGTCGGTACCGTCGTCTTGTTCTATTTGACGTTGAGAAACTCCGGTGTCAGACCCGCAGTTGCATATTTGACCTCATTTTTGCTCCTCATTGAAAACTCCAACGTCACCATATCCTCATACATCTTGTTGGACTCACCTTTGCTCTTCTTCATTGCCCTGGCCATCTACGCCTGGAAGAAATTTGAAATTCAGATTCCCTTCTCGTTTGCCTGGTACAAGGCCTTGTTTGGTACTGGTATTGCCCTCGGGTTGGCCCTTTCTTCCAAATGGGTCGGTTTGTTCACCGTTGCTTGGGTCGGTCTCTTGTGTGTCTACCAATTGTGGTTCCTCATCGGTGACTTGTCATTGAGCCCTAGAAAGATTATCCACCACACGGTTTCCAGAGGTGTTGTATTGTTGGGTGTTCCAGCCCTCTTGTACATCACTTTCTTTGCCATTCATTTCCAATTGTTGTACAAATCCGGGGATGGTAACTCGTTCATGTCCAGCGCCTTCAGAGCCACCTTACAGGACAGCAACATTCCTACCGATATTACTGCTAATGTCGGTTTGGGTTCGATTGTTACCATTCGTCACTTAGACACCCAGGGAGGATACTTGCACTCGCATGACCACTACTACCCAGCCGGCTCCAAGCAGCAGCAAATCACATTGTACCCTCACATCGACAGCAACAACAGATGGTTGATTGAGCCATACAACGACACGATTCCAGATCATTTCGTTCCATTGACTGCTGGTAGCAAAATCAGATTGAAGCACGTCAACACTCACAGAAGATTGCACTCGCACGACGAAAAGGCACCAGTCAGTGAACGTGACTGGCAGAAGGAAGCTTCGTGTTACGGTTACGAAGGTTTTGAAGGTGATGCCAATGACGACTTTGTCGTTGAAGTTGTCAAGTACAGAACCCCTGTTGATGCCCAAGAAAACGTCAAGGCCTTGAAGACTGTTTTCCGTTTGGTGCACGCGATGTCCGGCCACGCTCTCTTCTCACTGGAAGTCAAGCTTCCAGACTGGGGTTTTGAGCAACAGGAAGTCACCACTGCCAACCAAGGTGTGCGTCACTTGACCCACTGGTACATTGAAACCAACATCAACGACCGTATTTCTCCTGAAGAAGCCGAGATTATCAACTACCCTCAATTGACCTTGTGGCAAAAGGTTGTGGAATCGCATAAGAGAATGTGGAAGATCAACCAGGGATTGACCGAACATCACAACTGGCAATCGAACCCAACCGAGTGGCCTTTGTTACTCAGGGGTATCAACTACTGGGCCAGAGAAAACAAGCAGATTTACTTCTTGGGTAATGCCGTTACCTGGTGGGCTACTTCTGTTTCTATTGTTGTATTTGCATTCCACTTTATCTTCTCGGTATTCAAGTGGCATTTGGGCAAGTCGATTGCTACTGACAAGAACGTTTACCACTTCAACCAACAGGCTTTCTCTTATGTGTTGGGCTGGGCATTGCACTACTTGCCATTTTTCATCATGGGCAGACAATTGTTCTTGCACCACTACTTGCCAGCACTCTACTTTGGTATCTTGACTTTGGGCCATGTATTTGAAGTGATTTTGGGTTACGTGACTGCACGTTCAAAGGTGTTGAACAAGATTGCGTACGTGTTGCTTGCGGTGTTTGTTGTTGCCAGCACATTATTCTACGCCAAATACTCGCCTTTGATCCACGGAACGCCATGGACGAAGTCGCAGTGTTTGTCGGCCAAGACTATGAGCGGCTGGGACTTTGACTGTAACGTGTTCCACGAGAGTCTTGCTGACTATAACAAGCCTCTGGTTTCGTCTACGTTGGACGCTGCTGCTGCTCCTATAGAAACTATTGCCAAAGAAACCAACGACGTCGAGCCGGAAGTGGCCCATGTGGAACAGCACAAGTCTGCCAACCAGCCTGAACAACC
Organism: Teunomyces lycoperdinae; assembly: GCA_030574955.1. Classification (NCBI taxonomy): domain Eukaryota; kingdom Fungi; phylum Ascomycota; class Pichiomycetes; order Serinales; family Debaryomycetaceae; genus Teunomyces; species Teunomyces lycoperdinae. The sequence continues at coordinate 124,884 of JAJMFY010000008.1, forward strand.
AGTGGGTGACGAGCTGCTTGTCGAAGAACTTGCTCCTCCAGCCGCTGAATTGGAAGAAACTCCTCAGGCCGAGGAGCCAATTGTTCCTGAAGCCGTAAACACCGAAGTCGGAGAAGCTGAAGAAGACGTTGAGCATGCCGATATTGTTGAGGCCATCAAGGAAGCTGTCAAGAAAGCCGTAGATCCTGCTGGAGCAGCTGAGCAATTGGAGGCGGTTGCTGAGGCCGTGGAGCCAATTGTCGATGCTGTCAAGGAAGCTGTGCAGCACGGAGAACCAATTGTCGAAGCTATCAAGCAAGCTGAGCCAATTGCCGAAGCCGTTAAGCAGGCTAAACCTGTTGAGGCCGTCAAGGAAGCTGTTAAGGAAGCGATTGAAGCACTCACATAAAATATAAACCATTTTGTTTTTATTCTCCATTTTTTAGATAAAGACGCAACTGAGATTTTGATACATTCAAAGACTACGTAATGCTAATCAGTGCTGTTTTCGATGGCTCTGCCACGGACGTACTTTTCATTCTTGACCTTTTCATCAATGACATGGTAAAAACTGGCAATGTCATATACCAAGCGGCAAGCAGCGTAGCACCCAAACACTGCAAGCCTAAAGTGCATCATGGTGTGGAACGAGACGTTGGAAAGTTCGATTGCGATTTCCGGAATCATGAAACCTACCATGTTGAGCAATGCATGTTCACCGCCGTATAACTTGAAGAGCTCACGGTAATTGTTGAATCCCGGAGTTTGCCATGTCATTAGGTACGGAAAGTACTGGAAAACCGTCCAGAAACATGCAAGCATGTGGAATGGAACTGTTCTGATCGACGGCATTTTGAAATGTTCCATCGACTCCAACGGCACACCCAACAAGTAACTGATGGGAAAGTCAAGGAAGATCTTGTGAACGAAACATGCCCATAAGATCCAGAGAAATGAACATGCTGCAAATACAACGTGATGTCGGGACCACGGAACAGCTTCGTCTCCATCGGCAGCAGCAGCAACGGCAGCAGCAGCAGCAGCAGCAGCAGCAGCAGCGTCGTCTCCGGCATTATTCTGTGCATTTTCAACCTCATTTTCGCCATTACCTTCGTTCCAGTAACGATCAAATCGGTACAACGCCGCCAACTCGAGCCTCATTCCAAGCACAATCAGAAACAAGTCGGCCAAACGCCAGTCAACCACCAACGAAGCCGCTTTCAGGCCAAAAAGCATCTCCACCACAATCAGATACGCCCGCACAATTGGTCTACCGACCATCAACCCAACCAAGATGACTGGCAAGATAAGCAACACCGCAAATACCCAGAGAAATCCAATGAGCGTCAAGCAACGCACCCTGAAGTTCGGAGGACGATACACCACCAGGTACAAGTTTTCGGTGATGGGACTATCTTCTTCTTCCGAGGAAGCAGTCTCGAAGCCAGATTTGGTTTCCTTAGGTTCGTTGGATGCCAACAACTTGTCGTCTTTGGTAACGGCAACAAAGAGTTTCTTGACAAACTTTCGTGACACCATATCGTTGTCGGGGGCCCGGGTGTACGTTCCGTTGGGTACAAAGCATGCCAAAAGCGTGGGATCTGCAGCAAAAAGCTGCTGGGCTTCGCGGTACGTCACTGGTTTCGAGTAGTCTGGCTGTGCCGTGGCCAACAAGAACTGGAGTGTGTTGCGGTACGTGATGTAGCCACGTTCCTGGGCCACTGGGTGGCCCAAAATGAAGTGGGACAACCGCAATCGGTGACATGCAAGTTCAAACGCCCATTTCCAGTAGAGAAGGCAGTATTTGGTGAATGCAGAGCGGTCGCCAGGCATTTCAGCAATGCAGAGCGCCTGAAGTACTGGAAAGTAGAAGTGGGCAGCTCCAAATTGGATCGGTAACAACACGTTGTAGTCCTTGTCGGTCGAAACAAAGTAACGGAGACCCCAAGTTACACCACCGATGCCTATTGCAATGAAGCCGGTGTAGACCTTGGCACTCAAGTAAATCCGGGAAAGCTGGAGACGTAATGGTTTGACAAGCGCATCATGGATCAAACGGGCGTTGGGATCGTCAGGAGACCGGATAAAGAAGAGAACGCCAGGTCTCAAGATACTGCCACGTACCATGCCGACAAAGAGCGCAAAGAAAAGCATGTAGAGAGTTCCAAAGGCCCAATACATGAACAAGCGCACATACAGAACATGGAAGTAGTCGCTATATGGCATGAACAACATCCGGAATGTGGATTCGTCTTTGAGGGTGTCAAGAAACAACGGAGCAGCACAAAAGTCCAATAGAAACCCACAATACACGGGAAAGAAGAAGATCTCAATGGCAAAGATCACAAACACTTTGGAAGTGGCACTCACCTCAAACAATACTTTGTAGATGGTGCGATGGATGCCCTTGACCGGTTTTTCGCTGGCTACCAACGAGTTCATGAACTTGCGGATTCCATATGTGATTGCAGCGTATCCTAAACTCAAGAACGCAATGCGTTCCACCAAGGAGTACAGCTCTGGTGCCTCCACAAACAAGTCGCAGATAAGAGTTTTTGTCGGAACCACAATATACTCTTTCAAGTTATGGATGGTGTTATTGGAGTCAAACCACGAGCTCAAATTAACTTCAGGAATGTACTTTGACAAGAAGTCGTACGTCTTTTTACCTGCAAAGCCAATCACGCCCGTTATGGCGTTCCCAATCATATGTGGAATCAAGTAAATAAGGAAAAGGTAGCCGGTAATGACAATATCACAGACAACCATGAGAAAGAGCGGTGTGCGGAGATTGAGCGAGATCCCAAAGAGTTCAAAGAAGTCTCCAAAACCACCGTTCACATTTTCTGGTTCAAGGTCATCTTCCTCACGTTCAGGTTCTGGTACTTCTCTTTCTCTTTCTCTTTCTCTTTCTCTTTCTCTTTCTCTTTCTCTTTCTCTTTCTCTTTCTCTTTCTCTTTCTCTTTCTTCTCTTTCTTCTTGATCTCTTTCTTCTCTTTCTTCTCTTATTTGTCTTGCTTCGTATTCTTCAATCCTCGCTATTTGTTCGTCATAGATGAAATCTAAGTTATCAGGTTGATCCATACGGACTTCTTCGACCGCATCGAACAAGAGTTCATCCTGTTGACGATGATCGAGCTCAGCTTCACGTTGTTGTAAGTTACCGATAATTCTGGCCAACATCTCAAAGTCTGCGAGTTCGGGAGGCACCACCACTTCACCGTGACGAGCTTCTTGGAGCACGTTTTGAAGCATTTCGGCCAACTTGGTACGTGGTTCTTTGCCGATTTTGCGAAGCAACATCTTGGAATAACCTTCGTCACGGACAACCCATTCGTGTTCTACAAAGATGGCCACGTGGATGATGATAGCCACAACAATGTAACGTAATCCACTAAAGTAGGTATAGGCCATGAACTTGTGGACATAGAGCCAGGCAACTTCGAGAGGATCCGTGAGAGCAAAGGTAGCAATGTAGCTCTTGATATCAAACTCACCAAATAACAATGCCTGCCACACCGTCTGGTTTTGTTGTGGCAAGTGGCCATCAATGGCCCACGTATCCATTCTGCCAGCAAATTTGAGGATGATGGGGACGTGGATGGCGATGCAGTTGATGTAGAGAAGAATGGAGAGGGTTTTGCGGGCCACCAGTGCTGCCACTTCAACGGACTTGCGGCAGATCTGTGAGAACGGGATGCGTTGGGGCATTTGTGGGTCGTAGATGGTGCGGAACTTGTAAGTAGCGTGGCAGATATCGCAGCGATCGGTGCTCTTATTGGCGTGTTTGAGCCATTCGAACAAGCATTCTTGGTGGATGTATTTGATGGAACCGCGGCACTTGCACGGATGTAAGAGTGGCTGGGTTTCCGTGCCTTCGCCACGGCAGATCCGACACGATTCTTCCATGATGGTTAAAGGAGGGAATAGTGAAAAAAAAAAGAGACAAGAGAAAAAGTGAGAAATTAGTGAGGAAAACAGGGAGAAAATTAATGAGAAAATAGAGACAAAATTAGGGAGAAATTAGTGAGAAATTAGTGAAAAGAAAAAAAAAATTAAACCCCACAATCCTGATTCACTTTAAAGAATCAGAATTAATGATAAACAATATGGCGTTTTCTAATCAATTTACTTAACAAAGAAGTTTAATTGTCATGTATTTGCATTACTAATCGTCGTCCTTTTTCCGTTTCTTACGTTCGCTCTTTTCCCGTTTAGGCTCGTCGTCCGAATTGTCGGCACCAGCGGCCTGCACCTCAAAGTTGCCCTTATCCTCAAACATTTTCTTGATCCGTTCAATCTTATGGTTCTGTTCCATAATGTACTGGAACCGGGCCAACTTCATTGGATCGTTACGGAGTGCAAACGCAAGATCGTTCATCTTCATCCGGTTGCGTCCCTGTGACCGCGCATACTGCATCACCTGCGCCGAAAGATCGTGCAAGTAATCGACAAGAATCTCTTCAAGAACCGCCACCGTAGCGTCAGTGGACACAGGGCGGTCACCAAGCGCATAGAGAAGGTTCTCAATATCCTTCTGAAAGTGCCACTGTTTCCGCCGACGCCGTTTTGACTGGGTGATTGGCGGCACCATCACGCGTGGTCCGGTATTGGCATACCGTACGCCGTTCGGGGCGTAGCCGTTATAAACAGGCGCTGTCGCTGTTGGTGCTGGTGTTGATGTTGGTGCTGGTGCTGGTGCTGGTGCTGGTGCTGGTGCTGGTGCTGTTGAAGTATACATACTGGCACTGGTTCCATACACCGCCAGCGTATACCGTGGACCTGGTTTATCAGACATGTTATCACGGCACTGTTTGGCTTTTTTCTTTTTTGCGCGGGCTCAGCTGAATTTTCTCGCTCGAATTCTCGCAATTTTCTCAAGATTTCTCTCAAATTACTCTCAAACTTCTCGCTATTTCTCACAATTGTCACTATTTGTAGTATCATTTTATAATTGTAATACTTAAAACGTACTTATAAACTATAAAAAACTTTTTCTTTCTTGAACAGGAGAAAGAACTTCACCTTTTTTTTTCTTTTGTTTCCAAATCTTTTCTGTACTTAGACCAATGCCATTTTTGTCTATTTCTTCTCCACCATTTTATCCTTTCTTACTACGCTTTTTTTATCTTTAAACACTTGTATTTCTAAGTACTCAATGGATTTCTGGCGTGCCATTCCATGATTAAATCGTCCTTAGGGAAAATCGTAGCAAACACCTTGATTTCTTCAGATAATTTCGTCGTATGGTGCTTTAACTCGGCATTCATAAGGTACTTACCCAACATCGCAGTGAATAACATCAAGACATAGTTCTTACCCAAACAGATATGTTGACCAGTACCAAAAACCAACCAATTTCTGATGTTCATATCAGAAGTAGCGTTTTCCCATCTCTCGGGAATAAACGAATCGGGCTCAGGATAGATTTCTGGATCGTGCAAAGCAGGATACAAAGTAGGAACAACCATGGCACCTTTGGGAACCGAATAATCGGAAGTGATTGGAAACTTTTCCTTGACAACATATGGAACCATAAGAACAGGAGGACGGTAACGCAACGATTCACGCACAACGTTGTTGGTGTAGTTCATTTCGTTGATCATCTCAAGACTCAAAGGCTTGGATGGGTCGTTGTTACGCACAGCAAGCTGTTCTTGTCTAATCTTAGCAGCAACATCAGGACGGTCAGCAACAATCTGGAACAACCAACAGGCAAGAGAACTCAGGGCATCCTGAGAGGCAAACAAGAAAGTAAAGATGGTTTCAGAGATTTCCTTGTTGGTAAAATCACGCACAAGCAACTTGGATTCGGGGTCGTCGACCTGGTCTTCCTTGGCCTTCTTCATCAAGTAAACCCATTCGTCCATCACACAAGCTGGCTTTCCACCATTTGCAATATGTTCCTTGGCCATGGCAGCACAGTCGGCAAAGATTCCCATGGTTTCGTCGGCAATCTTCTTACCGTACCATGTCTTGGTGTAAGGAATAATAATAGGGAAATTGACCAACTCCAATGCAGCAGTTATATGGAAGTAGTTGTCAGCGATTTCAGCAATCTGTTCTTCACGAATATAATCACCACAGAAGGTTCTTAACGACAAGGCACACAATAATTCACGGAACTCAGGGAAAAAGGCACGAGGACCGTCGTATTTGATGAAACGATCCAAGTAAATGTCCATGTACTTTTCCTGAACCTTGATATAAATTTCCAAAGCCTTCTGGGAGAACAATCCGTGCAACGACTTACGGTAATCACTGTGGGCCTTCCCGTCCAAAAAGACCCAGTTAGTGGGCCTCAAAATCTTGATAGCAACGTCGACAACACATGGTTTTGCATACTTTGGAGAAGCAAGCACCTTTCTGGCCAAATCACGGTTCGAAACAATGACCACGAACTTGTGGAAGATAGAAACACACGACATGGCACCGGAGTCCCATTTTTGTTTGTATTCCTCAAACTTAGGGTCCAAAGACTCCAAAAATGGACCGATAAACGGCCACATCTTGTACTTGGGACCACTGATAGAACCCTTTCTTACCTGGTACATGATCTGGTCGTAGGTTAAGGCAACAACAAGAAGAGCCGAGACTATCGAAAACCACGACATCGAGTGATAATACGCAATCGCACGGCCGACAAACGGAACGGCTTCGGAAGAAGCAATTGACTGTGTGACGTTCATTTAAAATAGCAGCTTCAGAGAATAACGCAGAGCGACACCCAAGACAAAATGCCTTCTATTAATACGAAGAGTTGTAATATAAGGAAAACTATTGGAAAATCTTTTGGGTAACAAAAACCAAAAAGGGGTGCTGACTAAGTGCCGGAACGATCGTTTAATCGCCAAACGACAGCAGAAAATAAAAAAAAAAAAAAGCAACAGGCAATGTTTTCTGGTTTGTGGGTTGTAGGATCTGAACGTGTCAGTGGTGTGAAATGGAACATCAGGAACCGCGTGATACTCGAGGTTAAAATGGTGCATGGATTAATTTTAAACTATAGGTTCACATGTGGCAGATATATTGCGTAGGGTAAATTGCGACATTTATCGGCCAACGGACCGGCATCCTAAATGTCGTGTACTTGGATTTCTTGTTGTCGTCGTTTACATCACCTGTATGACTGTAATGTCGCAATATGTTGCATTTTTTTGTTTATGTCTTTTTTTGTTTATGTCGTTTTTTTGTCATGTCGCATCTCTATCACATCTCATCTCATCACTTTTCACCATGGGCAAAAGAACACTGAAACAGGCCGAGGCCAAACGAAAGAAACTCAAGGTCGAACAGGATGCTCTTCTCTCAACCGGAGTGTTTCTGGCTGAAAAAGAACGGAGCGATTCCGACTGGGAAAACGAAGAACAGGACTACGAGATGAGACCAAGACAAGCTCCATCCACCGGAAAAGTGGTGGAAGGTTTGCCGATCAAGACAAGTGATGGTCGTGTGGAACGTGTGGTGAGAGAATTGGTACCTGAAAACGAAGAATCAGAAGAAGAATCACTGGAACAAGACGACGAACCCGAACAGGAACCACAACAGGCAGAAGAAGAACCGGAAGAAGAAGAAGAAGAAATCGATCCTCGTCAGAAACTCATAGCTCTCAAGGAAGAAATTGCTGACCTTGCCGGAAAACTTATAGAAGATCCCGAAGAAAACATTACTTGTCTTACTCGGTTGAGAAAGATGTCCGAATCGCACAACGTTGTCACTTCACAGCTTGCTATCATGGCACTTATTCCCGTGTTCAAGTCCCTTGCACCTGCTTACAAGATCAGAGCCTTGACAGATACCGAAAAGCGGGAAAAGGTCAGCAAAGAGATCGCCAGATTGAGAACATTTGAACAGTCGTTGGTGGGGAACTACGTTCATTACGTGGATAATCTTACAGCTCTTGCAAAAATTTCGTATTCCAACTCACAAAACAACAAGAACGTAACTCCAGAACAGGTAGCCAAGGGTCAGTTAGCTACCAAAGCTGCATGTGAATTGGGTTTGGCATTGAGACATTTTAACCAACGTAACGAAGTGTTCAACATCATCATTCGTCGGTTGAACAAAAAGCCCACCAACCCTGAAGATCTTGCTGTTTTCACCAAATGTCTTCGTGTTCTCGAGACTCTTCTCAAAGAAGATGAGGAAAATGGAGATATTTCATTTGATATCGTTAGACTTCTTTCGAAATCGATTGTCGACAAGAAGTTCCGTGTTGATGAATCGGTGGTGAATATTTTCCTTTCGCTTTCGCTCTTGGAAGACTATAATCCTAACCAGAACAAGGAAACAAAACCAAAGCTTAAGAAAAAGGATCGGGTACATTTATCCAAGAAAGAAAGAAAGGCCAGGAAGGAACGTAAGGAGATTGAAGAAGAAATGAACAAAGCAGAACAAAAGATAACCGCAGAGGAACGTGAAAAGTACCAGGCACAAGTCTTGAAGATGATCTTGACACTCTACTTACAAATCTTGAAAGCAGGTTCTCACTCGGAGAATCAACGTAACGATGCCACAAACCTCATGGCAGCTGTGTTGGAGGGTCTTTCGCGGTTCGGTGAGATGGCCAACTTGGATCTCTTGGGAGACTTTATGGAAGTTCTTCGTGAAATCATGCTTGATATCATCCAAGATAATAGTGAAGAAGGTGGATTATACGATGGACAACAGATTCGAACCATTCTCCTTTGCATTGCCACCTCCTTTGCTCTTTTCTTAAACCACAGCTCTACCGGAAAACTTCCAATGACAATTGATTTCTCCAAGTTTATCTCGATGTTGTATCTTGTGTTCGGCGACGTTTCTCTCGACTGTGATCTTGAATTTGGCCACAAGACTCTCCGTTTGGCGGATCCACTTTCTGTTTCCGAACTTGAAAAGCCATCAGTCAACGTCTCTACCAAAGCAGAACTTCTCTTGCGTTGTTTAGACTACATTTTCTTCCGGTCAAAGAACGGTACCGTTGCGCGTGCCACAACTTTCATCAAAAGAATCTATATTTCGCTTTTAAACACACCAGAAAAGACCTCACTTGCTGCACTCAAGTTTGTGGGTAAGTTAATGAGTCGGTACGATGAAAGTATCAAGGGATTGTGGAATACTGAGGAAAGAATCAGCGGTGAAGGTTCGTACGTGCTTGGAATAGAACAGAGCCGCGAAATCGAGTTGGAAAGAGCCAATTCCGGTGCTGCAACTCTCTGGGAAAACGTTCTTTTGGACAAACACTACGCTCCATTGGTCCGTGATGGTGCCCGCTCATTAATGAAGAACAGTAAGCCTAATGAAAAGAGGTGAGGTTAAATTATTACATACAAAATAGAATTACATACTTTTTTTTGCAACTAAAATCACGTGAGTTTGTAGATATAGGTGGCGGTGGTGGCTGCGTTCCTCACACGACCTTGATGATCTTGAGTACAACACGACCAGTGTTTTATAAATCCAAGGTCAATTGATAGATTTCAATATTTTGATAACCGAACATCACACATGTTTACCCTAATACCCGAAGAAGGAACACTTCCAGCATATTCCGATAAGGCCATTCTTCCACAGAACATACTTTCGGAAGTCATTGATAAGTTTCCCGAGCAGAATTTGCCCCATCCGTTACTTTTCAAGGTAAGAAATGGCTCAAATACGGTGTATGTTGGCGTCAAAGAGTTTTCAGCGCCTGATTCGGTTATACAGTTACCGAAACTGATTTTTCAGGAGATTGGAAGTGCCAATGAAGTAACAGTTGAGCTCACTAGCGTGCCACAAGCCACATCCATTACGCTCAAACCATTGCATAACTATAACGTGGAGAACTGGAAATACTTTCTCGAAAACAAGCTTAACAAGTACTACACCACGTTGACAGGAGGACAAACCCTTGTTCTCGAAGATGATCTCCGCTACGAATTGGTGATTGAAGAGATCAATGGGCTGACAAAACCCATAACTGCATGCATTATCGATACTGATATTACGTTGGAGATTGTTCCGCTCAATGATAAGATTGCCACGCAGCAACTTCATCAATTCAAGGCGAATCCATACAATAATATTGTGGAAATTGACGGTACAGTAGAAATTCCCGTACTTAAAAGCATGTATGACGCTACCTTTGTACCAGTTATCTACAAGGTCGATGTTACCAAGTACCTCAGCGGTTTTCAGGTGGTGGTAGACACGTCTGAGCCTGCGAATGTTGATTTATTGGTGGGTTTAGACCAGTTTGTTAATTTGGAGAACTTCTTTTCCACCACCATGGACCAAGATCAAGCGGTTGAGCAAGGCAGAATAAACCAAAAACATGTAGATGTTATCATCAATGATTCCATATCCAACAAATTGGCTCGTATTGAACCTAGCGATGTGGATGCCGATAAATGGATCTACATTACGGCATTTTCGTGGTCCGAACTGGCGGCTGTAACTCTAACAGTGAGGATGATTGAGTCCATGAGCATGCTGAAGCCAGAACATGACGGAACCAAGTGTTCCAACTGCTTAAAATACATCGATAGTGACAAGTTTCTGTTACATGAAGTGTTTTGTTTACGCAACAATGTGCGGTGTCCACAGTGTGACAAGGTTTTCTTGAGACAGATTCCTCCACAGCACTGGCATTGTGACCACAACGATGGGTTCTTTAGCGATTCTGCTGTTTCACGCGATAAACATATCAAGTTGTATCATCAAGGAGCATATCGGTGTGGCCAGTGCCGCGGAAACATCGAGTATCGCAGTTTTATAGAGCTTGTTACTAAGCATCGAGCTACAGAGTGTCCTGGAAAGCTCCACCAGTGTCAGTTCTGCCACTTGGTGGTGCCACAGGGGGAATCTACATACCAGGACCGGTTTGAAAACCTTACACATCACGAAAACGACTGTGGTAACAAGACGAGCGAGTGTTTCCGGTGTGGCAAAGTGGTGCGCGTCAAGGACATGAAGAAACACATGACTGGCCATGAGCTCGATAAGATTGACTTTAACCAGCGGCAACAGGCCAATTTCAACAAGTGTGCCAATCAGAACTGTGTACGGCTTGTTAAAGATAACGAACTTAATCTCTGCGACTTGTGTTATGGTCCGATCTATATTAATGTCCATGATCCCACATGCATCAAACTCCAACAGCGATTAGAACGAAAGTATATGATGCAACTTACACGGGGGTGTGGCCAATCATGGTGTGCCAATCAGTATTGTGCCACAGGACATCCAAGCCTCAAGTCCAACAACGTGAAGCTGCTGATGGAAATCACCAGTAAGCTTTTGGGACATGTTACCAAACCCACACTTCCAGTAAACAAGGCACACGTGCATGCGTCGGGCGAAAATCGGTTTTGGTTTTGTGTGGACGAATCCACCGCCACAAAAGCGGTGCTTCTAGCCATTTTCCTGGCCGAAGCACACTACAACCAAGAAATGCTCTACCAGGCCATCAATGAAACCGCAAATGAAACCGAGGCACGTACCTGGCTCCAACAGCACGCCATAGCAAAAGCATAATGCTAAAATTAGCGCAGGAGTAAAACACAAAAGAGAAAGTGCGGCCACCTCCTTATCTTATCTCGCTCGCGCATTATTGTAATTGCGGTTGAGGGGGCGTGAGAATTTGCTCGTTTCAGTGTGTCATCTCCACATTAAGTTTTCCTGCACACGCGCACTGGCGATAAAAGCGGTCATTTAAACGCCACCATCCCCTATCACTTTCTTTTCCTACATCCGCTCTTATATACTTTATAAAAGCGTTGTTGTTACCATGTTATTATCCAAATCCGTTGCTCTCTCCATCTTGGCAGCCCTAGGTGTCAAGGCTTTGGTGATTCCCGCCGATGACGACGTCATCCAAGTTTTTGACACCGAAAACTCCGACACCAAGGAGTACCACTACACAGAGTTCGATACGCCTCTGGACACCAGAGAGAGACCAGTCGAAGAATTAAAGAAGGCAGTTGTAGCTGCTTTGGAAAAAGGTGAAGCAGACGCAGAACGTCTCAACATCAAGTTGTCTTCGTCTATGGTGCCTCTCCTCAACGATGACCCTGAGACCTTGGCTATCCCTCATAAATACATTATTGTGATGAAGGACGATGTTACTGCCGATCAATTAGCATTCCACCAAGAATGGGTCGCCCTTCAACACATGAGATCCATAGCTGAACCCATTGCAGTTCCAGATTCTTTCTGGAGTTCAGTGGCTGATGATGCCATTGGCGACGTGTTCGAGTATGCCAACGGCTACAAGAACATTAAAGTGGACCTACACGTCAACATCCGTCACACGTTTGATATCGACAACTTATTGAAGGGTTACTCGGGATTCTTCTTGGACTCAACCATTGAATTGATCCGTAGAAACCCATTGGTCAAGTTTGTTGAACGTGATAGTAAGGTATTTGCCAACGAGTTTAATATCCAAAAGGGTGCTCCATGGGGTTTGGCCAGAGTCTCCCACAGACAACCATTAGGATTGGGTTCGTTCAACCAATACTTGTATGACGATAAGGCAGGCGAAGGTGTCACTTCGTATGTGATTGACACTGGTGTCAATGTCAATCACGAGGCGTTTGGTGGCAGAGCCAAGTGGGGTGCTACCATTCCACTCAACGACGAGGATGTTGACGGTAACGGGCACGGTACTCATTGTGCCGGTACCATTGGATCGGATGCGTATGGTGTTGCCAAGGGCGTTGATATTGTTGCCGTCAAGGTGTTGAGATCCAATGGTTCTGGTTCTATGTCTGATGTGGTCAAGGGTGTTGAATTTGCCGCTAAATCGCACCAAGCTGCAGTCAAGGCAGGTAAGAAGGGATTCAAGGGCTCCACTGCCAACATGTCGTTGGGAGGTGGCAAGTCCACTGCTTTGGAGTTGGCAGTGAATGCAGCAGTAAAAAGCGGGATCCATTTTGCAGTTGCAGCTGGTAACGAAAACCAAGATGCCTGCAATGTGTCTCCAGCAGCAGCCGATCTTCCAGTTACCGTTGGTGCATCGACTATTTCAGATGCCAGAGCTTACTTTTCGAACTACGGGAAGTGTGTTGACATTTTTGCACCCGGTCTCAACGTTTTGTCGACATACATTGGGTCCAACGAGGCGACTGCAACCTTATCCGGTACTTCGATGGCCTCTCCACACGTTGCCGGGTTATTGTCTTACTTTATTTCGTTGCAGCCTGGTGCTGACTCCGAGTACTATGTTTCTGACAAGAGTATTTCTCCTGCTCAAATCAAGAAGAACTTGATTGCGTTTGGTACCAAGAATATCTTGACAGATATTCCAGATGACGGCACGCCCAACATTTTAGCTTTCAATGGTGCTGGACACAACTTGACAGAATTCTGGGCTGCTGGACAAGCAGAAGCAGAAATTGGCTCCACCACCACTGCCACTACGAAGTTGGATGAGTTGTCTGAGAAGTTTGAAGAGTTGAGTAACAAGATTGAGCCAATTGTTGAAGATTTGAAGCACTTTTTTGGTAACTAGATAGATTTGAAATTTGATTAGATTAGAGATAAGGAAAATCGTAGACCTTTGATATTTGTCCAAGGCCCTATACAAATTCAAATCTGGCATAGCTAGTATGGCATGGTACTGTAACTTATGGTATTTGAACCGATTGGTTGGGTTAAAGTACGGATAGCAGTATAGAAATAGTTGGATACTTAGAGGTATTTTCAATTTAATTCAATAAGATTACTGAAACATTTACTCAATAATTGTCAGTGGTGGAGAGATAGAGAGATAGAGAGATAGATAAGAAGCGTAATTTGGCACATCAGTTAGTTATAAACTGAGTTAAGGCTATACCAGATATATAAACATCGATTTCAAATTCTTTGGAATATCTTATAAGAAATGGGACACGATATGATATAGGTTTCACTCAATGATATGTTTTACTTTATCCGGAAACAAAACACTCTATTAATATCATATGGTTCTTTGTAGTTCAAATGGTGTGTTCCAAGCTAAGTATCGTTTTAGGATTTTCGGGACTGGCTGCAAATTGATAATAATATCACGTGATGACTATAAAATATAGTCAGGGCTCAAATCTTATTATGATGTTTGATGTGTGTCAAAACATTGTTGATAAAAGCAGCCAAATTAGACGCCATCCCTGGCGACTCTTTATCACTTTCTTTTGATTCATCTGCTTTAATGTTCATTATAAAATGCAGTTGTTGGTACGTTATTATACAAAGTTGATGCTCTTTGCATTTGCATTGTGACAGGGTTAGGTGTGAGTGGTATGATAAGACCGGCTGCTAAGTCTTCACCCCGAGAACGACAAAGTTGGTCTGGGAACTAGAAAGTGGGCTTAAGACACTGCAACACCCCTTGGTATTGAATTGTCTTCATCAAAGACTCCTCTTCTTAACGAGATCCTCTGTGTCGATCCTATCTTTTTTGACAAAGAGGTTAAAGCTATCTCTCATAAATACATAATTGTGATAAAGAACGATGTTACTGCCGAACAGATGACATTCTACTAAGGGTAGTTGAAGTACAGTATATGAATTACTTAGCTGACAAGCATGTAGTTCCAAGCTCTAACTCTATGGCAAACCTTTTAGCAACCGGTGTCTTCGAGTTAGATAGCGGAAGTACCAATATTTACATTGACGAACACCCTGTCTGTCGAATGTTTGATATCGACAACTTATTGAAGGGTTACTCGGGATTCTTCTTGGACTCAACCATTGAATTGATCCGTAGAAACCCATTGGTCAAGTTTGTTGAACGTGATAGTAAGGTATTTGCCAACGAGTTTAATATCCAAAAGGGTGCTCCATGGGGTTTGGCCAGAGTCTCCCACAGACAACCATTAGGATTGGGTTCGTTCAACCAATACTTGTATGACGATAAGGCAGGCGAAGGTGTCACTTCGTATGTGATTGACACTGGTGTCAATGTCAATCACGAGGCGTTTGGTGGCAGAGCCAAGTGGGGTGCTACCATTCCACTCAACGACGAGGATGTTGACGGTAACGGGCACGGTACTCATTGTGCCGGTACCATTGGATCGGATGCGTATGGTGTTGCCAAGGGCGTTGATATTGTTGCCGTCAAGGTGTTGAGATCCAATGGTTCTGGTTCTATGTCTGATGTGGTCAAGGGTGTTGAATTTGCCGCTAAATCGCACCAAGCTGCAGTCAAGGCAGGTAAGAAGGGATTCAAGGGCTCCACTGCCAACATGTCGTTGGGAGGTGGCAAGTCCACTGCTTTGGAGTTGGCAGTGAATGCAGCAGTAAAAAGCGGGATCCATTTTGCAGTTGCAGCTGGTAACGAAAACCAAGATGCCTGCAATGTGTCTCCAGCAGCAGCCGATCTTCCAGTTACCGTTGGTGCATCGACTATTTCAGATGCCAGAGCTTACTTTTCGAACTACGGGAAGTGTGTTGACATTTTTGCACCCGGTCTCAACGTTTTGTCGATTTCCAATGGTATTATCGACTCTACCAGAGAATTATCGGGTACTTCGATGGCATCTGCACATGTTGGTGGATTATTGTCGTACTTTGTTTTGTTGCAGCCTGGTGCTGAATTCGAGTACTATATTTCGGATAAAAATGATTCCCCTGCGCAAATGAAAAAGGATTTGATTGTGTTTGGTACCAAAGACGTTTTGACAGACATTCGAAACCATGGAACACCCACAATATTGGCTTTCAATGGTGCTGGACATAACTTGACCGAGATCTGGGTTGTTGGAGAAGTTGAAGCAGAAAAAGGGTATTTTACTGCTGGGACGAAGTTAGACGAGTTGTCTGAAAAGTTTGCCGAGCAGAGAGACATGGCTGAGCCAATTGATGAGAATATTATTTGGTAAGTAGATATATTGGAAATCCAGCGATAAAGAAAGGCTTAGGGAAGGTAAAGACCGGGACTGTGGATGTATATTATTGCGGTCATGATGTTTACTGGTTTTTGCAATTAGTCTTATTTTTTGCAGGTTTTGGTAACCGGTCTTGTGCAATTTTTGTTCGGGGGTAGAGAGAGAAGCGTTTTGCAGGTTACTGAGATTTGTTGATGGGTGCATTTTCTATATGCATTACTAACAGTGGCAATTAAACGCTTAGTAAAACCCATACCCAGCCACGATGTCGACGCCAGCCAAAAGAAGACTTATGCGTGATTTCAGAGTAAGTAGCTACAGGAAAGACTGTTCCTGGATGGCCCCACTAACCAATTAGCGCATGCAGCAGGACGCTCCGAGCGGAGTTTCGGCGTCGCCGCTCCCCGACAATGTGATGTCATGGTAAGTACAGCATGAAAATCATACAAAGAAACAACGATAAACTAACCTTTAGGAATGCTGTGATCATAGGTCCGTCGGATACACCGTTTGAGGATGGTACGTTCAAACTTGTGCTTCAGTTTGACGAGCAGTATCCGAACAAGCCACCGAGCGTCAAGTTTATTAGCGAAATGTTTCATCCGAACGTGTATGCTTCTGGCGAGTTGTGTTTGGATATCTTACAGAACCGGTGGTCGCCGACTTATGATGTTTCATCGATCTTGACGTCGATTCAGTCGCTTTTGAACGATCCCAATATTTCGTCGCCGGCAAACGTGGAGGCAGCCAACTTGTACAAGGACCACCGTTCGCAGTACGTCAAGAGGGTGAGAGAAACAGTTGAAAGCAGTTGGAGCGACGATGATGAAGAGGATGATGAATGATGTATATACAGTAATAAAGATAAGACTAACGAACGAACATATTATGTAATGTTTCAGACTTAAAGTTTCAAAATCAACAATGTAAAACAACAGTTTTAATCGATTCAAAACAGTTCCGATGACCTGTTTCATGCCCGATCTCACTTGAGGTATAAATAGTACCATTTTCTTGTTGTTTTCGGTTCAGCTTCAGCAACTTTCGCCGCTTCTGCTTCGGCTTCGGCTGCTTTTGCTGCTCTCGCCACTTCGTACGGATCTTCCACCACGATTTCCACCGGAACACCGTCTTCACCCACAAACTTGTCCCTCATCAATGCTGCCACAACCACCAACGCCGTGGCGTAGATGAAAAACTTGCTCACGGGATCCATGCGCTTTACGTCGAACTGGTGGCGACGGACCGGCGTTTCTGCAAGCACCACCTGCGGCAACCTCGTGGCCACCAGTTTCTTTTTCAGAAGTTGTGGTGGAAGCGTGAACGGCAAGTCGTGCGGTGGTTCCAACGTGTTCCAGTTGGAAAACTTCTCCCGGACGCCCCAGTCGCCGTACGCAATGTAATAGCCGAGGCGTTTATCGGCAAGCAGCAACTTTTTCCATGAACTGTCGTACTTTTGTTGGAGTTCGGCAAGAACTTGGCCCTGGTGAAGAAGAGAAAGCGTGCCAAAGAGTGTTGGGTCGTGGAAGATGGGTGCTGTGTCGATGGGCTGCGTTTCTTCAGAGGAAAAGAGTGAGCCTGGTTGAGCAACGGCAGATGCTAAAGTTGAATTCACAGAAGCATTTACCGAAGCATTTACTGAAGCAGAAGTTGAAGCTTTTGTCGTTGCAGTAGCTGCGTTTTTGCCTAAGAACCGAAACATGGTTTCGTTGATTTCATTTTGGTTTCTCGTGCGCGCACCAAAGCACCGATCAAAATGTTAGTGAAGAATTCAAAGAAATCAAACAACAAAAAATAAATGAATTCAACGAATTGTCATTGTTGGAATCTCACGGTTGTTGACACTATTTTAAATATATTGTAAATAGCCGCTGTACAAAATTCTTTCTCTTGCTGCTTTTTTTGTTTCTTATTTTTCCCTTTCCCTCGTTTCCTCTGGTTTTTTGGCCGGTTCACGAGACAAGGTCCAGGATCGTTGACCTGCAGCCGCGCCAGCACAAAATACCGAAACCTCTTCTTTCCTGACAAACCAGAAGAAACCAATTTTCGTTGTGGTCCTGTTGTTTCTTTTCCTTGTAGAACCAATCAGAAACAATCAGAAACAATCAGAACAATGACTTCCAGCGACGCTGATCTCGCCGCAGCATTCGCGGCCGACGTCCAATCATCTGTCGCGTTCTATACCGCCGCCGACTGCGCTTTCTCGCTTCCATCAGCGACAACGAGGCGAGCCTGAGCCCGCCCCTGTTTACCGAACGTAAGTGCAAAGTGCTTGATGGGATGGAGATTTTCACCTTTATCCTCGATAGTATCCCTGCGGTGGTGCTGGTGTTAGTGCTGAGTTTGTGGCGCGTGAGGTCGAGCCGCTTGTTGCCGCGCTCTGTGGCGGTGAGGCGATATTACGCCAAAAACACCAACATTAACAACAGCGGCAGGGGTACCATTCCTGTAGATGGCAGTCCTGGTTCTGGTACTGATGGAATGCAGTTTTCTCGTACTCTCGATGAGTACGTTGCGGCACTTCGTGTGCTCATGAAAAGCATTGCCGTCGTGTACCAGTGACTCGACACAATTTTTCCCTCCAAAGTTGTTCTTGAGCTCGAGGCCGCTTATTAACTGGTGAAAGATCCGTTCTTTGTTCAACAGACGTAAGGGGTGCGTTTTCAGTTTGGGCGTCTTCTGCAATCATAAAGCATCGACCTTTTTTTTTCGCAATTTGCAGCCCACAACAACTTGCTGAAAGTTAATTCTTGGCAACTTTAAACGCAGTCCAAAAGCAGTAATTCCCCGTCACCTCTCAAAACCGGCCGGTCCTGTCTGACCGCAAGATTCACACAATTAATGCTGGTGAAAGTTACGCGCTGGTGCCAGCCGCCAGTGATGCTTACTTGCCAAAACCGTGCTTATTCAATGATTTGAGAAATTCTCATAAATTTATCAAAATTTTGGAAACCAAGTGAAACTGCAAATCAAATCCTCAAACATCAATTCTTTTGAAAATTAAACTAAAACTCAAATAAAAGTCAAATAGAACTGAACAAAATCAAAAAAACTCATATTCTCTAATTTCTATCATTCTCTTCTTCTTCTTCTACAGATCATTATTGATCAATCATCGTGTGATTGGCTCACTAATCTAATCAAGAAATAAACCTAAGGTCGTGATATCGTAAAGAAATCTCCACTTGGAGTCGAGACTTTCATAATGCACTCTGAAAGTACTTTGTTCCGCACCGCTACAACGCAATCACCAACACCAACAACACCACCAACGCCACTGCCAAGATCCCAATACACCAATCCAGCGCCTTTTCACGGTTGCGTTCAATCACACGGTTGATTTGTTTCATGCCACGCAGCAACTTCAGTTCCATGCCGTCCATATCGCGATCCAATTGGTCCAACATGAACCCTTGATCCTCGAGCTCGGCACCCATGAGCGTTGCTTGCTGGTTGAGACTCGCCATCGTGTGATGGATGGCATCGAGCTGCGTGTCTTGTTCAAGAAGTTGCTGCTGCTGAAACACTGAAGACACTTGCTCATGTTCTTGGTCGTGGTCGTGGTCATGATCAATTCGGTTCAGCATGGCGGTTACGGGCTGCGGGCGACGACGGCTTTCAGCAGCACGTTGTTTCAACTGAGCAAGCACATCGCGACGATGAGCGACATCGGCAGCACTGAGACCAAACTGCTGAGGCTGTGCTTCACTAATGGCCACTGCTTGTGCCAAATCGGCCAAGATCTCGTCAAGTTCCTGCTGCGTGTTGACGTAATCCTGGCGTGCTTCCGGCGTGCTGGTGTTGAGCAGGTCGAGGGTATGGAGCGCCTGCCACGCATCTTCTTTCACTTCGTCAAAAGGATCCATTAAAAGAACTTTATAGAAGAAGAATCTATCTCACTATTCAAAATAATAGAAAATCAACAGAAAATCAAAATCTCAAACAAAATCTCAAACCATCAAACAAAGTCTCAAACAAATCAAACAAAGTATCAAACAAATAAAATCAATTGTTTTTTTCCCTTCCAATCTCAAACAAATAAATAAATTAACTCACTGTTTTCTTTTTCCATGGATCCACCGGCACATGAAGTTGTGGGCGGCTCCAGCGTACGCCGCTACCTCAACCAACACCTTACGGCAGTATTGATGGACGGACTCAAGGAAGTTGCTGCCACCAAACCTGCTGATCCTGTCGAGTTCTTGGGCCGCTACTTGCTCGCGAGAGCCGCTAAATAAAAATACACGCCACGCACTTTTTACTTTGCATTTCTCCCCGAAAAATTGTAATTCCCTTCGCTTCCCTATCAAATAATGTCTGCACTGCGGCCGTACTACGACCACGATTCCTTCAACGCTGGCTACGACGTCATTTTCCGTCCGGGAATCGGTCTTGTTGATACCGCCACCAATAAACCCTTGACCCTGGCAACGGTGGTACCCTCACACACGCCACGCTTCGATGGCCTGGCCGTAGGTCTCTACAACGCCACCACCAAAAACTATTCCGACCTCGAACTCTCAGAATACTTTGATTGGTCCAACTGGTCTGATTTGTTATCGAATCTCGTGTCCAACTTTGTTCGAAGCTACTTGAAAACTGTGCTTCTGCAGCCGGTGGAAATCGTCCGTTTGGTGTTGCAGGTGGGAAGGTTTGATCAAAAACAAATCGAACAAGAAGAATGCGATACCGACTCGGAAATCGACTACTTCTCACAACTGTCCTTGCCCCATGAACCTCCAAAGCAGCAGCAGCCGGAACTGCTCAAGATCTCGCCGGTTTCTCTCCACACCATGGACGTGATGCTGGCACTTGTTACCAAAGACGGACCACAAGCGCTCTTCCGTGGCCTCCACGCCTCCTTCATCTACCAAACTCTTTCCCACACCATCGAGGCATGGATCACCGGTTTCCTCCTGCCGTTCTTGGGTGTTCCTGATCCCTTCTTTCTCGAACTTGCCCACCTGAACGACCCTCTCCGCTCGCTCTGGCTTAGTGTGGCAGCATGTGTGTTGACGGGCCTTGTGTTGATTCCACTTGATATTGCAAAGGTAAGGTTGATGGTGACACTGGTTGCTCCTGTTTCTGCCGCTTCTGGTGCGTTAACGCCAGAAGCAGATATAACTTCTTCTTCTTCTTCTTCTTCTTTTTCTTCTACTACTCGCTCCGTTCGTGAACTGGTCCGTCTCTACCCACGAGCGCTCTGGTTCCGTCCTCCTCCCGCCATTGCTGCCTTAACAGTGTTACACCAATGTACCTCATCGGTATTCCGCCGGACTGCCGCTTACGCCATGTCCATCCGCTTCAACATCGATGCAGTCAACGCACCAAACGTCTACACTGCCGTCAATCTCGTCTCCCTCATTATGGAGTTCTTTGTTAAGTTACCGGTGGAAAACTTGTTGCGTAAGGAACAAATCCGGTTCCTTCTCCGTCCCAAGTCTCCAAAGGAAGATCCGCATGGCGTGGTTTCCATCACCAAAGACAGTTTGGTGGTGGATTTCAACGGCGGTGACGCCTCGGGCTCAACATGGACGTGGGTTCGTCTGTTGGGCTTGTTCCGTGGTTGGCGTGTGGGTGTGTTGAATGTGATGGGGTTCTGGGGCTACAATATATTGAAGAATACCGGTCTGTTGACCGAAGAGAGGTTGTGAAGAAGTAAAGTATATACTAATGAGAATCAGGTAACGAATGAATAACAAAGAGACATAAAATATCGTAACAGTGTTGCGACATTCTATGACACAAAAAAAAATTCCCCATTTTAAATTGGACCACATATTATAAATTACACAAAATCGTGTACGACATTGAAACGGGAAACGAGTCTAAATTTAGAGATCGAAGGGGAAATACGACACGTAATGGCAGCAATAAGCGAGATACCGAAATATAGCGAAAAATAGCGAGGATCAGACATTCAAGTAAAAACTAGCGAGCAATTAGCGACCCAGACAAAGAAACCGAACCCAAACCGAATCCGTAACTAACCGAAACCAAAACTAATCAACCAATGAGATAATCTTGAAAACAAACAGATCGAAAATACTGGAGATCTTGGTTTTTTTTGGTTGGTGGAGGAGACATTTCCAAAGAAATACGACATTTCATCGCACGACATGGCAACCGATATTTTTTCCAGCCGGTTTTACACGAGCAGCTACCGCCGTCGCCCTGCCGGGAAATTAATAAAAAAAAAAACATCCCATATCCCAAAACGGATATTGTCAGACCCTGATAAATTACCGGACACTGGCCAATCAGAAACACGAAATTTCGTTATACACAACTGTTTGTGTGTGTGTGTGTCTGCCTGCGCGTGTTGTCTTTATAAACATGGAATGCCTCACGAAAAAGTGAGGCGTCAGCCGCCTACACTTTCCTGCCGTTGATCTATTGTTCTAGCCCCGCCGAAACTGCAGGGCGGAAAAATATACGAAGTAAAGTTCCAAAAATTTCCTTTAAATACCGCCAGAACGCCCGTTTTGCTTGCTTTACCTGCGTTTTCTCACGATGTTCCCCGCCGGTCTCGGTCTCGGTCTCGGACCTCGCCGCCGCTCCTCGCTCTGTGTGCTTGTAGCCATCATGGTTCTAGTGGCCGCTGTTGTTTCCATCCTCCGCCATTCGCCACGATCACCACCCCTTCCCATGCTTCTCGATGATCTCATCCCGCATCATGCCCGTGAAGATCTTCGGACCTACGTTGCCGAAGTAATGCTACTTCGTTGCTTTGGAAGCAACAGTGCTTGTGAACCGCCGCCGGGCTGGACCCGGCTCCGGCCGCCGCTCTCGGCCGTTACTGCCTCCAGCAGCTGGCACTCTCTCCATCTCGCGGTGCGTTACCAACACATTGATGTCGATAACGAAGTCTCTGGCGATGCGGTGCTCGATATCCGTTTCGATGACCCCAGCGACGCCAGTTACACGCAACAACTGCGCCACGGCGTCACAATGTACACGAAACTGGTACAGTTTGCTCTGCTCGCTGCCGACACGCCGTACGTGCGTGTAATCGACGTGTTGTTTGGCACCGCTGACTGGTTCGATCCGCGGCCCCAATGGCACACGCGCCACGTTTCCCAGCTTGTGCTGCGCCACGACCACGACATCGACGACAATGTCGCGGTGATGCCGCTTGTGGCGCAGTTGGTGCTCGCCAATAACGCTGAGCCCGAATACGCAACGAGCACCGCCCACGCCGACGCCATGCGGCAGCACGCCACAGTGCCAATTGCCACCCCCGGGTTCAAGGTGTTGCAGCTTCTGGACCTCCATTTTGGGCTGGACGGCGGCCGGTTAAGGCCAGACGGCATGCGCACGCTGGACGCGCGCACGCTCGAGTTTGTGGACCGGACGCTTGCCGAGGAACGGCCCGATTTGGTGGTGATAACAGGCGATGCGGTGGACGTGGCGCGGACGGTTGACTTCAAGCTGGCGATTCTTAAGGTGGTGCTGCCGATGGTGCGACGCGGCACCAAGTTTCTCTATACGTTTGGTGACGAGTTGGCGCTGGAACCAGCACGCCGCGCCGTTCTTCTGTTTTTGGCAACACTCCCGAACTGTCTTAATTCGCCACATGTCGACCCGGCGCTCCACGGAACCACCAACCACCATTTACGTGTGGTGCACCAGGATCGTGAAGTTGTTCATGTCACAGTATTGGACAGTTATGACCAGAAGCTCGACGATTCGCAGATGAATTTCTTGTACCGACTTAAAGAAGCGCTGCTACAACAAAAACAGCTTTTCAAGCTCCTTTTCTTCCACTACCCGCTTCCACAGTTCCGTCCTGCCGGCACTTTCAAGCTTGTCGGCACCTACAACGAAAAACATCCGCTCAACGGCAAGACCGACCCGAAATTTGTCGATGATATCATGGCATGCGGATACCACGTGGTTTCTGTGGGCCACGAACACGAGAACGACGCGTGTGTGTTGCATGCTGACCGGATCTGGCTCTGCTACGGCGCGGTGACTGGTGATCTGGCCGAATCGCGGCTCAATGCCGATTACCACCGTGCCGCCCGGCTCTATAATATCGATTTGGACCGTGGAAGCATGATTACCTGGAAACGCGATGAAACAAGCAGCACCGGCTTCGATTACCAGCTCGTGGTACAAATGTAATATATATATATATAATGATTCATACTTAATGACTTTAATCTGCAACCGTTTGGGTGCAAAGAAAAAAAAGAAAAAGAACCACTAAAGTGAACTTGTAGTTGAACTTGTAGTTGAAATTGAAGGTTTCCGGTCCACGAACTTGGTTTCAAATCACTGTAGGAAGTAAATCAACATGCGAGGAACAAAAGAGATTGAAATAAAATGCACGATTTGTCAATAAACTGACGTTTTAATCGTTTTGGATTTTGTTTTCATGGAGGAACATTTCATACTTGAGATAACTGTCCAGAACCTAAAAAGAACAAAACTAACAATGGAAAAGGTATAAGCAAATTGTAAGTAATTCTGTTGATGCTTGATAAAACATCAAAATTCTGGTTTTCCATATTGTTTGTAGAAACCCAGCTTTAAAGAGTTTATTGATAAAACTTGGTTTTTATCAGGAATTTTTGTTGTTGGAGTCCCAAAACCGTAACTACAACCGTTAAAGAAGCATTAATAAATTGTTTCCAAGCAGTCAGAACTAAATTATTCAAGTTCCGGCTTCAACCCTAATTCCAAACTAAAAAAGAAAATCAAGTTCTTAATCCACTCATTAAAAGTGAAGTTTATTATATACAAGTAACGCAACCGCAACCGCAACCGTAATCGCAACACAGAACTGCACTCAACTATGTAAAATTGGTTGCAGACACAAACGTCAATATCTCACAATTTTTCTTTTCCAGACATTTCTGCGACACGAAATTTAAAATCCATCTCATCGCAACGTCATGGGGAAAGCTAAGAAGACAAGAAAGTTTGCATTGGTCAAACGGATGCTTAATGCCAAAGATCCACGGATAAATAAGAACAAAACCACCACAACTACAAAAAAGGACGATCCAGAACTCACAAAGTCCGTGCCGCAAGTCTCCTCGGCACTCTTTTTCAAATTCAACCTGGCCATCAAACCACCTTATCAAGTGTTGATCGATACTAACTTCATCAACTTCTCGATCCAGAAGAAGATAGATATTGTCAAAGGCTTGATGGACTGTCTTATGGCCAAGTGTATTCCCATCATCACTGATTGTGTGATGGCTGAATTGGAAAAGTTGGGTCCCAAGTACCGCATTGCCCTCAAATTGGCAAAAGATCCACGTATCCAGCGTCTCAGCTGCTCTCATGGCGGAACTTATGCTGATGACTGCTTGGTAAACCGTGTCATTCAGCACAAATGTTACATTGTGGCAACAAACGATGCCGATTTGAAACGCCGGATCCGTAAAGTGCCAGGTATTCCGTTGATGAGTGTTGGTGGCCACGCTTACGTTATCGAACGGTTGCCAGATGTGTTTTAGTGTGTACAATAGAAAAAGAAAATACAACCTTTAAGTCAACAACAAAAAAACAAACATGACGGTAAAACCTCGCCTTCAGGTAGAAAAGTTGCGCCAGACAACAACCACTAGCGTTCCGCATTGGTTCTGGCACTAATGAACGAAGTTTCCAGAATTCCTGTGGTTGAAGTCCCGCCGCCAGTACTGTCTCCTGCAACTTTGCTTTTGCAGTACCAACAATTGGTGGCAGCAGTTCACCTCCAGAATACAAAGGTCACTGCCATAAAACAAGGATACATTGAATATTTACCTGGAAAGAAAGTAACAAATAATATACCTGAAGATCTTGAATTTGATTCAACTTTATAGTTCCTGCCATTTCCGGCCAATTTTTGCTGCCAATTTTTGCTGCCAAATTTACTGCCATTTACTATTAATATCCCACATTTTTCCTCTTATAACACTTTCCAAGTATTCATCACATTCTATTCAATCAAAAATACACGCACCTCTCCGCTTTTGGCAACACTTTCTATTGATGTACTTTCTAACAAGCAAATGTGGTAATAACCACAAACATCTCGAAACATAAAAGGCCACCGAAATCTTCCTTATTGATCCATAACCATATGGCACCTACTTCAAAGCTTTCATTCTCTCATCTTTCCGTCAATTCAGTGACTCAGCCAAAGAAACAAACCCTTACACGTTTGGATGTCGTCAGCGATTCTCTACACCACGAGCTAATTGAAGCAGAAACAAGCTTCTTGATCAACAATCAGGTAGAGTGTCTCTCGACCTCATCACAAATCTCGGTTGATATCACGGGAACAAGCTACGTTCCATCAGGACGAGCTCCACCGACGCCGGTGCTGCGCAATACGGCACTGAATCCACCCAAAACCAAAATAAAAACCTCGTGGTTGGATAAACTAGCAACCAAACTCCACCTTATGACCAAGCCAAACCGTCCGGAGATCAAGAATTTTGTGTCCAAAAGCCTTACCAAGTTACTGCAATACAGCCATCCTTCCACCAAAAAGTTTCTCGTTTAGAGTTCCATCTTGTCAAAACCATACAGGGCTATCCAGTATCGTGGTAATCGGCCCTATGGCTTCATCGACATCTTTTGCAGTGCTTGTATTATGAAGAGATAATGTTTTGCAATGGGAGCGGGGACCATGGTTATTTGCAGGACCGAACTGAAAACCCGTGACTTCCCCAAGAAATTAAATTGTGGAGATCATCAACGACAAACAAACTTCCACTAAAGATGGCGTTTTCCACCGGTAGAGGAGGCGCAGGAAATATCAAGCGTGATACAACAATATCAAGCGAGAATAACCACGGCAACCCTGCTGCCAAGAAGGCGCTGGTTTCGCCGTCAAGCTCAAACGACCAACCTAAAAAAGTGTACTACTCGACGGGCCGCGGGGGTGCTGGCAATATTCAGTCGCTGGACTCTATTCCGTCTCCCAAGTTGGTGCCAGAGGGGTACAACACGCCGCAGCTCCATACCAACAAGGTGTCTACTGGTAGAGGCGGTTACGGTAATATGGTGGACAACAACGATCCTGAGTTAACACGCAAACTCCAGGATGTCGACGGGCCTAAGCACAGCCCAGATTTGCAAGCGGTGGCGCTGAACAAGTCGTTTCTGGTAGGCCGTGGAGGATTTGGCAATGTGATTTCGCGGACGAGATCGACGTCGAGCGGGCATACTCGCACGCTGCATGAGCAGATACCAAACATATACACGATTAGCAGTCACGGCGACAAGAAGTCGCAAAAGAAAGGGTTTATGGGAAAGATCAAGGAGCTTTTCAACTAATAATAATACAGAAATCTATAACGACAACAAGTAATCTCTGACCTTGTCCAAGGCACGGAACCGGTGTGAGATGGAGTTCTTGACCTTTTTATCCATTTCGGCATAAGTTTCGGAGAAACCGATTGGTTGGAACACGGAGTCCCAGCCGAAGTTGGTGGGACCACGGCTGGATACAATGGTTCCCTCGGTGATTCCCTGGAACAAAACCACTTCGGCACCGGGCCCGGCACAGTAGCCGAAGGTACAGAACGCCTTGGCGCCCTTGTCTTCAAACTTGTAGAGCATGTCGACCAAGCCCTGTAAGCCGATTGCCAGGACAAACCATTTGATGTAAGGGCCAGGCAAGTTATTCATGGCGTTGAAGCCCAAACAAGTGTCTTCGACCAAAACGGGTCCACCCACAATGGCCGCTGCAGCCTTGGCTTTGTGGGTTGCGACTTCTTCGATGGTTCCCTGGAGTTCATCGAGATCGAGTGCCTGGTTGGTGATGGTGAATCTGCCGACAGTGGAAGCAGCCTCGGGATCATCTGATTGGGCGAGAATGGCAAGCACTTCACGGAGCTTGTTGGCGTTGCCGGTTACAAACGTGATGGTGGACATTGGCGGTGCTAGTTTTACAAATTTTCATTACCCATTTTTTTTTCTTCCTGGATATTTATTATGGCTATGTACAGACAATCGGTGGTTTATATCTTTCCCAACCGTTTCTTCAACGATCTCTGCAATCTACGTCTTTTTCTTAACTTGTGTTTCTTCATCTTTAAGCGTCTTTTTCTCAACACGGAATCCAAGTAAACAGTGGCATCCATGTTGGTGTCAACAGGTTCTTCGAATGCGGTGGGTGCGATCTCATGGAAAATGGACTTGGCCGGCTGCTGTTGGCGCGGAAACGCAGCCACGTTAGCGGTCCGCAACACCGGCATGGATACCGTACGGAACACGGCTGGCGACGGACACACTGCGGTGCCCAACATACGCACGCCAAAGCGAGGAACGTGCCTCAATAAGGATCTGAACATCGGTGGTGGAATAGAAACAAGTTCTTTTTTTTTTCGGTGAAATTATTTTGTTTGGGGAAAAACGAGAATCTAGTCACGTGACCGGTGCCGGAGCACAATATTCATCACGATGGGCGCTGTGGTCAGAATAAGGACGCCAGTGGCGCTGCTGAGACCGTTGCTGGAGCTTACAGCACCGTCAATGGAGGTGTGCCACCCTGAAACATCGTACTTGAGGCCCAAGGTGTTGAGAACCGCCGGTGCGGCCATAGGAAGCAATCCGCACACCGGCACCGCCAGGTCGTGGAACGTCGCGCGGTCAGGGTACGCGA
Source organism: Teunomyces lycoperdinae (assembly GCA_030574955.1). Lineage (NCBI taxonomy): Eukaryota > Fungi > Ascomycota > Pichiomycetes > Serinales > Debaryomycetaceae > Teunomyces > Teunomyces lycoperdinae. The sequence goes on from JAJMFY010000008.1 coordinate 153,306, forward strand.
TGTGCGTCGTGCCGCGAGGAACGAGAAACACAATATCGTCACGGGTAACAAAAAAGAGCTGGAGCCAGGGACATGAGGCTGCAAGTCCGTAGAGCTGGCTTGTTGATTGGACAGATTGGTCAAACCGGCCACCCAAGGCACCGAGCATGTACAATTTGATTGTATTTGGTTCGTTGTTGTTATTGTCTGTTTCATCCAAGAGTTCAGCAAGGCCGTTTTCGTCATTGATGGGGCCGGAAAGTTTGGTGCGGTTCTCACTAAAATAGAGACGAACCACCGCCACGGCTTTGGAGAAATCGGAGGAGAATTGCGTTGTTTGTAGGATGACAATGGTGCCGCGCGCCGCGTAGTAGTCACGGACATGGGGAGAAACCGAGTCCAAATCACCCACAAGGAAGTGTGGCACGTACTGCGGTCTGTTGATGTCGCTAAAGTATTCGTACAAGCGATCGGCACCGCCATCGGCACATACTCGAAGCAGACACTGGTTCCAGAGGGTTGAGACGTCGACTCCTTGAAGCAGCTGGTTGAGAACCACAAGTGCCGCGTTCTCTTTTCCCGTTTTCTGGTACAAAAATGCAAACGGTTCGATGGTCGCATCGACATTCTCAGGAACCGCGACCGCCATCGTATCTGGACGCACCACCACCGTCAGTTTTGTCTCTTGGTTGTGCATTGCGCACTTTACAGCAAGAAAAAAAAAGTTGTTGATAATTTCCCACCACCAAATGGCAACAACTAACGGAGACGGCCCGGCGCTGGCCAACGTTGTGCCTCGTGATGTGCGGTTACTTCACTTGATATTTGCCACACAAGGAATCCAGAATTACCAGGACCACGTACCGTTGCAGTTGATGGACTTTGCACACCGTTACACCAAGTCGGTACTCAAGGATGCGCTTACGTACAACGACCATGCCAAACCGGCGAGTGCCAGTGGCAATGTGGGTAGTGGAAGTACTGCTGTGAACACAGATGATATTCGTTTGGCGATTGCTGCACGTACCAATTACCAGTTCAAGCCGACGCCGCCCAAAGAGCTTTTATTGGAGTTGGCGGACGAACGCAACAGCAAACCGTTGCCGCCGGTGATTCCGAAATGGGGGCTCAATTTGCCGCCAGAAAAGTACTGTTTGACAGCAAAGGACTGGGACAGTATTGAGGAAGAGGAAGCGGACGCTAAAAAGGCAAGACACGAATAGTATGTATGAATAATAAAGGTAAAGAAGGAATAATGTAGAAGAAAATAAACGAGAGAAAGAAGAAGAAGAAGAAGAAGAAAAAGAAGAAGAAGAAGAAGAAGAAAAGAGTTAAAGTGGACTGTCAGTAGAAAGAATCAATTAAAATCACTGAAGAATTAAGCGCTATTAGAAAGAGAATCAATAAAACAAAGAACATAAAAAAAGACTCAATAAAATAACTCTTAATACAAACAAAAAAAAGTAATTCTTATGACAAATAATTTATTAAAAGAAGTAATTCTTAAGACAAGTTGTTCTTAAAAGAAGTAATTCTTAACACAAATAATTTATTAAAAGAAATACTTGTCTTAAAAATCTTATAAGAACAAGAAACATTAGAATTCGGTCCCGCATTTTTATTTTTATTTCGTGTTTATCTCACTTTTTCAGATCGTTTGTTTTTTTGAACCAAAAATCACAACGTGTAACTTCCACAATGCTTCCCACTTCATTGGCCTCCGTTCCCGAGGCAAGGGAAGAGTATCCGGGTCTGTCGATTGTTGAGAGAACAAGTCGTTTGCCACTGTTTAATGACTTGGGTCCCGCAGATCTCTGCAATATCCACAAACAATCCGTGACGTCCAAGAAAAACACTGAAGTCGGCACTTTTCTTTATTTCACCGGAGTAGATACTTCAAGCTCAGCTTCTATTGCTGCCCATCTCCAAGGACTTGCCACGCTTGTGCTGACCCGCTCCCAATACTGGTTTGGCGAAAAGAAACAATGGAAAGTGCCCGAACTCACATACTGCGCCTACAACGCCTTCTCCAAGTGTGACATGCGCGTCACTGTCCACATTCCCGGCAAGTTCGAGAGTTCTGTGGTCAGCCAAGAAGGAAAGTTGATCCACGAAAAGCTTTCCAGCGACGAATTGGATAAGTTGTGGCTCGAAACGTACGTCGCCGCCGTCTGCCGGGCGTTGCTCGATCTGGACGAAGACGACGCCAACAAAGTCGGTGGGCTTGTCGAGGTTCGTCGGGTAAGTGTGGTTGACCATGCCACGCTGCCAAAATTGCTGGTGGACCCGTTCTTGCTGGGCTTTGAACGTCTCTTTTTCGACGGTCCAAAGTTGGGCTGCGGCGTCGAGATCCCACAACCAACCCTCACCTCCAATTACTTGGTCGATGGGTTTTTTAGGTTTGTACAATTGACCCAGGCTTATGACCGGGCTCTCGAAATCTTGGCCAGAATACAACAGCAGGAACCAAGTGTGGTGACACTCGTGGCCCAAGTCTTGTTATTGAAAGATGACGAAATTAAAGCGATCCAGGTCATGGCAGATGGTATCAAACACAATCCCCGCGACTCTGAGTTGTTGTTGCTCCAGGTCCAATTCTGTATCGACAAGAAACGCTACGATTTGGCGTTGGATTTGGCCAAACAGGCCGTCAAGTCGTCGCCATCAGATTTCCTGACTTGGTCAATGTTGGTACGTGTGTACACGAAGCTTGGTGACTTTGAAAACGCCTTGCTTTCGTTGAACTCGTGTCCAATGAACTCACACAAGGAAAAGTTCACCCTCAAACGTGTGGTGCCGTTGAGAGGCGGCAATGAAGACCTCCACTTGCCGTTCCCCGTCGATGTGACATTGGACGAAGTTTCCAACTTGCAAAGCAACGATATCACTCAAGAACAACGCAATTTGGACCCACAGTTGGCCAATTTACCTGCTGCCAACTTGAAATCCACGTTCCAAAAGGCATACGATCTTTTGACGGAGATTGTTGCCAAAACCGGTTGGGAAACGTTGTTGAAGTACCGTGCCAAAGTATTTGTGATGGAAGAAGAGTACCGTAAAGATAGAAACGGCAGCAAGAGTACGACGATTTTGAACGGCGACTCCACCAACAGCACCAACGACGGTGCACTGTTGACAGTGGACGACGATGCAGCATCTACCGTTGCCGTGAAATCGCCCAAGAAGGACGAGGACGAGTCATACGACAGCGAGTTCAAGAAGAAACGGTTGTGTGAAAGATGGTTGGACAACTTGTTCATGTTGTTGTACGAGGACTTGCGGGCATACACGATGTGGCAGGCCGAATCGCTCCATTTCCAGGCCCAACAGATGGAGTACAAGAAAACTACGTTGGAATGGGAAATTTTGGGTTCGATTGCTTACCGTCTCAAGCATTTTAAGGAAGGTTCGGTGGCTTTCCTGAATGCGTTGAGTGGACGGTTTTCGGCCAAGTCTCAGCGTGAAATGTTGAAGTATTATCAAATGGAGAGAAGCAAGATCATGAGCAAGATTTCGGTGAAATCAAGTGCCAACAGTCAGCCACAGAACTATACCAAGAGCGTGAATCAGTTGAATGAGATGATCTTGGAAAGCTGCATCAAGTTGTTGGTATGGAATCACCGCTGGTACAACGACTTCTCACCGTTCTTGATCAATATGCTTGCAGACTTGATGGCCAAAGAAGGGTTGGTCAAGATCCAATCGATGGTCCAGGCAGTGTACTCTAACAGTATTTCGTCTGATTCTACAGGAAACCACGGCATAATCGATATGATGGAGTCGTTCTACAGTTTCTTTAAGAAATACGACCTCATTGGCGCTGATAATTGAAGGTTTATTTATGAACGAAGAGAGGTTTAAGTAATTGAAAAAAAAGATAAAAACGTATTTCTGTGTAATTTTCTGCACGCCGCGTAAATATAATACTCCTATAAATAATTTCCCAACCACCAAAAAAAAAATAATAAAGAATGGTTGCGAAAAACCAGTGCTATGACGTGATACAAGGACCATACGAATTAGTTATGGATCACATTGGTAGTAAAAAATCGTACCAAACAACTTCTAAATTACTTATCTAGAACTGATTAATAGAAATGACGTCTTCAGTTCATCGGTTGGCGATGATTTCCAACCATTTGGCCGATGTCGCTAAAGAAACGCTCCAGCCAGAATTTCCTATGCTTCCACTACACGAACGGCACCAATACGTTGGTTTCCATCATTTCGAGTCCAGTCAACCGTCATTGACCAGGTTTCCTCCAAATTTAGCTTCAACCTCGAAAATCCAGCAAAATGTAGGCGCATTTCACCGGGAAATTGCCGTCAACGATGCTGATACAATCTGGAACCATATTTTACAAGACACAGAACGAGTATTGTACATTGGAAGCGAAGGGAAACTCGATATTTTAACCAATAAAACGCTTTGTGACAAAGACGAAGATTTTTCATTGGCAATCATTGAACATGTTGATCTGGAAGGATCGCTTCGAGACATTGCAGCGCTACGTCGTGAAATCAGGGGCATTAATAAAGAAGCGGCGATTGTTGTGGAATCGTTGCAGTTGTATGGCGTTGAGGAGTTGCATTTTGAGCAGTGGAGCATCGATTACTTGGTGACATCACGACCAGACAGCACCAAGATGTTGATGGTAAGCAGACGAAACCGAATTCCCGAAAGTGTGCTGGTGAGCGAATACGAATGCAACATTGATCTTGACGATGTAAAACGACGTTGTGAAGATATCAAAACGACGTTGTCGCTACTGTTTGAGGTCATTTCCAGCAATTCAAACGGCTGTGTCGTCTTTAAACCATCATCGCTGGATGATACTTACATGCTCCGTGTTGGTCTGGAGACTGGCACCGATACATTTATCGACAGTTTAGTAGAACATCATTCATAAAGACTATATACAAGAAGAATTGTGAAACATTGTTAAAACAAGCAAGCTTCATTTCTTTTCCGAGTCATTGAAGCCTTCTTTGGCAAGTTGTCTCAATTCGGTTCTTGATTCTTCTAATCTCTTTTTCCGTTGCTGGATGGCTTCGTCTCTTCTTTCCAACTCTTCGATCCACAACTTTTCTCTCTGTTTTGCCTTTTCCCTTAAAAGGTCTTCTTTGGTCTTTTTCTGTTCGGCAGTTTGCTGCTGGTACATAAGACCACCGGTGACAAGAGCTGCCAATGTGATCAACTGGAACACAATTCTGTACCGGAAGTAGACTTGTGTCTTGATCTTTTCACCACGTTTCATCGACTTCGACGCCATGAACACGGCACCCGCGGTCGCGAGCGAGCCTAGTGGTACGACTGGTTGTTGCTTGCATTTGGCCCAGATCTTCTGCACCAAGTTTAATTCTCTATTGTCAGTAAAACTCTTTTTTTTTTTCTTTTTGTAAAATGACCACGTTTACTTACTCTTCGCCATCGGCATTGGCAAACGAGGATGGAAGCTTCGTTGCCATTTTTGTATTGGTTAGTTAAGAAACAAAACCACAATTTCTCTTTTTCGCTATTAAATTTACTCTTGGTACTACACACAGGAAACACACTCACAATAAAAAAAATAAAACCCTAAAATTGTCTGTCGCATTTCTATTCTTTTTCCAAGATAAATGCCTTGAATTCCTGGTATGCCTTTTCCAAGTCATCGTTGACAATAACCTTGTCATGGGCTCCAGTTTCGGCGTAAGCCAATTCGGCCGAAGCAGCTGCGATTCTCTTTTCGAGCGACTCGGCGGTTTCGGTGCCTCTCGACTCCAATCTCTGTCTCAATGTCTCGATCGATGGAGGACTCAAAAACAAGTATCTTGCATTCAAGTCAGTCTGCTTCACTGACTTGACACCCTGCATATCAATATCCAACAAACACGTTCTGCCCATCGCAGCAACATCCTTGACCGACTTGATCGACGTGCCGTAGTAGTTGCCAGAAAACTGGGCCCATTCAATAAACTTGTTTTCGTCAATCGCCTTCTTAAAGTTTTCCACCGTGGTGAAGTGGTAGTCCTGGCCATCGACTTCACCAGCACGTGGACTTCTGGTGGTGTTCGACACAGAAAATCCAAATCTGTCAGGATATTCCGCAAACAACTTCTTCAAAAGTGTCGATTTACCGGTACCAGAAGGACCCGAGATCACAATAGGTCTAGACATGGAAATTATTCAACGTATGGTGTTGCAAAGAAAGCAATACGTGGAAAATTTTTGTTTACCTTCTCTTGGTTGTATGCAGGTAGGAAAGAACACAAAAAAACACTTGAGACTCGTTAAAGAAAGGACATAAAGCCACTTAAGAATATGCTTTTTTTCAGTAAAGAAAAAAAAAGAAACAGGTTCTTGAAAACTGGATTCTGTACTTTTTTTATTATGGACCAAACCATAGAATTTTTGGCATGTTTCCATGAACTTGTGTTTCTGTTTGCTCTCTATTCTTCATAGTAGAAAATTTTGGGGTTCTTTTTCTTATAAAAAATGAAAAATGGTGGACGTGTCCCTACCGAAAATTACCAAAGATAATTTTGTAAAAAAAAATAAGCGCTTGATGGCTTCAGGTTTTTGTCATCAATTTCATATATCCTATAGATATTACACGGACGCCATGTCAATACCGCAGCTAAAAGAGGCATTGGCAACAATGTACTCCAACGCGGCACAGCAACAGAAAATGGAAGCGACGCATTTCCTCGAGTCGTTCCAGAAGTCGCAGGAGTCGTGGGAAACTGTCCACACGATCTTGAATGATTCGACCGCCGATATCGCGTTCAAGCTCTTTGCATCGCAGACCTTGAGGTCCAAGGTCACTTATGACTTGCACCAGCTTCCTGACTACAATTATACACAATTAAAAGATACGTTGATCGACTTGATCATCAAACATCCATCACCAACAAATCGGTTGATTAGAACGCAACTTTGCATTGCATTATCCCAATTAGCATTACAGTTTTTGTCCTGGGCCAATGCTCTTCCCGAAATCATGTCCAAGTTATCGGTCCCGCTGCACATCCCATCGTTATTGGACTTGTTGAAGATCTTGCCTGAAGAATTGTCCGATGTCAAAAAGAGCTCGTTGACCGACGAAGAGTTCAATGCCCGGACCCAAGATATAATCACCAATAATGTCGAACCGGTTTTGTTACTCTTGAAGAACTTGGCTGAACACCAACAATATCCACAACAAGTGTTGGACTGTCTCAATAGCTGGATTAAAGAGTGTCCCATCGAAAGTATCTTACAAATCGACGCATTAACAGCGTTGATCTTCCAGTCATTAACCAACGACTCCACCTTTGACCAGTCGATTGAATGTCTCTGTACCATCTTGAGAGAAACCAGAGATATCGAAAACCACGAGTTGATCGATGCCTTGTTCAAACAAATCATCCAGTTGCACAGCTACATGGCATCAAACCCCGACAAGTTGGAAGATCCGTCCACCTTTGATGGACTCACACGGCTCTATGTGGAAGCTGGCGAGTCGTGGCACGTCCTCATTGCCAAAAACCCCAAGCATTTCAAACCATTGGTGAAAATCTTGTTGGAATCCTGTAAATACAAAGATGACTTGGACGTGGTCAAGTACACCTTTTACTTTTGGTATTTGTTGAAGCAGTTGCTCACTTTGGCCCGCTTTGCTGACTCCAAGGCCGAGTTTGCAGACATTTATGCCGAATTGATCATGGTGATTATCACTCATTTGACATACCCAATTGCTGCCGACGACAACAACTTGTTTGGTGGTGACAAGGAGCAGGAAGATAAGTTCAAGGAGTTCCGGTACGAAATGGGAGACGTCTTGAAGGACTGTTGTGCAGTGGTTGGGCCCCGGGTGGCCTTGAGCATTCCGTTTGAGCAGATCCAGTCGATTATCACCAACTCGTCGTCATCGTCGTGGCAGAACTTGGAGGCTCCGTTATTTTCCATGAGAGCAATGGCCAAAGAAGTTCCTTTGAAGGAAAAGACGATCTTGCCCACAATCATGTCGTTTCTCGTGCAGTTGCCCGAACATCCCAAGATCAGATACGCCGCTACGTTGGTTTTGGGAAGATACACCGAATGGACGTCTAAGAATCCGGAATTCTTGGAGCCCCAATTGAACTACATTATCAAGGGATTCGAGGTGGTGGCTACCAGCACCGAAGCCGGCAAGAAGGAGATTATCATGGCGACGTCGCGGGCTTTAATGTACTTTTGTCAGGACTGTCTGAGCCTTTTGGTGAACTACTTGGAGCAGTTGTACATGTTATACGGTCAGATCAAGGACCAGCTTGATCTCGAGTCACACTACGAGCTCGTGGACGGTTTGGGCCATGTTATTGCGCAGGTTCCGGCCGACAGTCTCTACAAAACCACAGAAATGTTTATCACACCAACACTCGAGGTGATGACTAAGTTCTTGCAGGGTACGTTGGTTGGAGACACGCAATTGGCGGACCAGATCGAGATCTTGACGATTTTTATTGGTGTATTGAAGTGTTCGAACTTTGATGCACCCAACAGTCCTGTGGCTACATTGTACAAAGAGAAGGTGTGGGGTTTGGTGTCGCAGTTGTTGTCGAAGTACGGCACAGTGTTGATTGTGAGCGAACGCATCTTGAAGTTGATCAAGGCGAGTATCCAGTCGTTCAGCACGTATCTCAATGATATTCTCGGGGAGATTGCGAACCTCTTGCATCTTGGGTTCCAACAGTCACAGTTTGGCTGTTATCTCTGGGTTTCGGGGGTGTTGATTAGAGAGTACGGTGACGAGTACACCAGCGAAGATATCAAGGGCTCGGTGTATACGTTTGGGTTATCACAGTGTGGATCATTCTTTGAGTTATTCTTCGCCGACAGCAAGGATATCAAGCTGATTCCAGATGTCACGGAGGACTTCTTCCGGATGATGAACGACTTGTTGATGTATTATCCATACAAGTTGGTCAACAACGTCGAATTGCTCAAGTCTACCTTGAAAGCCAGTGTAATGACGCTCACTAGAATGAATGAGATCGAGCCGTTGATGTCGTGCATCCATTTCCTCTTTGATTTGGTTTCTTGGGCGATGCCAACGCCGCCAATTTCGTTTTTTGAAGAAAATCCAAAACTCATCCAGGAAGCTACGAAACGGTTTTTTATCATGGACAACAATGGTGGGGAATTGTTGGGAGTGGTATTGAACGGGCTCATTTTCCGGTTCCATACTGATTTGCAGTTTGATGCGAATGATCTTTTGCTCAAACTCTTGCTTATTGTGCCGGACCATCAGGTTGCAATTGGTTGGTTGAGTGGCGTGGTGAGTAGTTTACCGAACGTCAACGGAAAGGAAATCGACAAGTTGATGGGAACGGTTTCGGTTGCATTACCTAATAAGGATAATAGACGAGTAAGGGCCGCATTAAAGGATTTCGTCAGCTGGTATTCGCGGAAGAATGTCAACTCGAGATTAGGAAACTGACGGGAGAAAAATAGACAAAAAAAACAAGGGGAGACGGCGTGGGGATTTACAGCAATCAAAATTAATAAACAGAAAAATCAACTAACTAAAGTGTTGCAACTTGTTACCTAATCTGTAGAGTGAGAAAGTAGATCGAGCATGAGACCTTTTTCGTTTCATGCCCTAACTGGAAATACTACTGTCAAATTTTTTACGTTTGTACCAAGCACTTTTGAGCCACATGCTTCCGCGTCTACAACTGGCATCTTCGCGCGCAACATGCCTAGGTGAGACCTGCCTCCAATCGGAGAAAAACAAAAACAAACAACAAGCGAAAAATAATGCGGTGGAGTGTAGAATTCTCTCGCGAAGTGCGTAACTTTCAGACCAGTTGGGCTTGAGAGGGACGCCATCCCTGGCGGCAATATAATGGCAATTGTTCTTACCGACAAGTGGCTGAGAATACCACCGTAGTGGGATATGAGTGTGGGTGAATAAGAAGATGATGGTTTCATTATTGCGCACGCACACACACAAATAAGACACATTTTCTGCTACAAAAGTAATCGGCTGCACGATGCTGCTACTCCATCAAACCCATTCGTCTTCTGACTGCCGCTTCTTTTTCGGTCTCACGAGAAGATTTGCTTATCTCCCGAAGACCTTTTTTTTTTTACTCGGCACCATTTTGGAAATCGTATTGCCGTATTAAGTAAACAAAACAATTTTTTTTTGCGACCACCGTCAAAATAAAAAAGATTGTTGCAATTTCATTGTTTTTATTACACGGTACACGGTGCGAGCCGCCCTAGTGGGCATTTTCCCGCCTATTTAATGGGATCAATCCGCCCTCCCAATTTAAAATCTGTATTCACTCGTTTTTTCAATACCCTAGTCTTTCGTTTAACAATGCAATTCTCCACCGTCGCTATCTTCGCTGCCGCTGCCGCCGCTGTTTCTGCTGAAACCTTGACCAAGACCGAACACTCTTCTGTCGAAGTCACCATCACTTCTTGTGGTCCAGAAGTCACTGACTGCCCAGCCAGACACTCTTCCGTCTCTGCCCACTCCAACTACACTACCCCAGCTAACGTTACCTCTTACTCTGAAGGTTCCGCTAACAAGTTGGCTGTTGGTGCTGCTGCTTTGGCTGCTGGTGCTTTGTTGGCTTTGTAAGCTTGCTGATTGATTAATTTACCCAATCTTCAGTTCAGGTCTTACAAGTGATATCCAATATATAGAATCAGTTTAATATAAATATTTAATTCATTAATGTAGCAGCATCGATTTCGCCCGAGGAGATTAAGTCAGGCAACATTTCGCGGATCGTATCAATGAGTCCTTGACGAGTTTCTGGATCAGTCAAACTTGCCTTAATAACATCGACAGCTAAACCAGACGAGTTCAACGCGACAAAGATATCTTCCCAAGGAATCACTTTGGCTTCAAGAAGTTCCACCGTAATTTTGATAAGCTCATGTCTGACAATATCGTCAGTAAGCGAAAACTTGATAATGTCGTTAATCAATCCAGATTCCTTGAGCGACACAAATGTCTTGACTAAAAGAATGTTACCAACCGGCCCAAGATGTGGACCAGAAACAACACCAGTTTCTTCTTCTTCTTCTTCTTCTTCTTCTTCTTCTTCTTTGGGATGTTTCCCCTTTAATTTACCTTTTAATCTCATTCCCTTTCTCCAAATCATACCCTTGATTTTGGAGACATTGTCTAAAGATGTCGCCAACACCATTTCGTTCGACTCAGGTTCAGCAACCGATAAATTGGCGGATGCTGAAACACTATTGGCACCAGCAGCAGTGGCCAACAACGCAGTAGATAAAATACAACCAATCTTCATTTTTTTGTTGACTTTATTCAATACATTTGTAGCTCCTTTTATGTTTGTTAAACTTAGGCAGAAAAAATTTGCAAATTTCACTAGTTTCCCCTTTCGCACCCAAAATCTACAAAAATCTAGAAACTTTTACCATTTTAATCATTAATTATTATTATTATTATATCCCGTCACAGCATAAAATATTATACTTTCCATTTTAGTTGGTAGGAACCATCTCGTACTCAGGTTCACTAGGAGATGGTCTTCCTGTAGTCATTCTCTTGAGGAAATCTGCAAACGAAAACGACTTTCTTGTTCTCTTTAAAAACTCAAATTCATTGGAGGTACCCGTCTTTAAACTGAAATGGTGCGTGACATCTTCAAAGTCCATTGCAAACGATGAGTCTCCAATTTGAGGAGGTGCCCATCTCTTAAGCAAAAGCGAACTGATAACAACACTCACCGAACTCAACGCCATGGCACCGCCGGCAGCGATAGGAGGCAACATGAAATTCAACGGAAGGAAAAGACCCATTGCAAACGGCAACATAATGAAATTGTAGATCGCTGCCCACACAAAGTTGATCTTAACTCTGCCAAAAGTAGCACCGGAGATCTTGAATGCATTGAGAACTCCCTGTAAGTCACTCTGGACCTGACTACCACCAAGCAACACGACATCAGCGGAATCAATCGCAATGTCGTTCCCAGAACTAATAGCCATACCAATATCGGCCTGAACCAACGCTGGGGCATCGTTGATACCGTCACCAACAAACGCAATCCCAGCATCCTTACCCAACCGTTTTCTAATATCGACAATCACCTTATCCTTATTGATAGGCGACACTTCGCTGAAAATGTTGGAGTCGGGGATTCCCAATTGTCTTCCAATCTTCATAGCAGCTCCGTGGCTGTCACCAGTAACAATACCAACCTGATATTTTTCGGTCTTGGTGAGATAGTCAATGACTTCTTTGGCTTTGTCCTTCAAGCTATCGGTCAACTCCAAGTAACCAGCGTACTGCTTGTCAATGATAACAAACGATAATGTATTGCTCAAGGTATCTGGATTCTCAATAGCAGCTATGGCTGAGTCTACTTCCTCAACCAAGCCAGGGAACATCTTGGCCACCATTCTCTTGTTTCCAATACAGATTTCGTGCCTTTTACCACCAGACAACTGGACCACAGCACCAGCACCAAGACCCGTCATGGAGTTGAAGTCGCTGATGACCGTTGAGAACAAATCTTCATCAAACGTCATCTGCAATTGTTGTCTTGCCGCTGCGGTAATTGCCCGCCCAACTGGATGATCAGAATTACTCTCAACTGTGCCAATAAGCTGCCACCAGTCGTCGTTAGAAATAGAAAACTTGCTCGAATTACGGAAGTTCACTAACTTCATTCCACCAGTCGTCAACGTTCCAGTCTTGTCAAAGAGAATGATATTCACTCCCGTAGCCCGTTCCAAAACGTCTCCACCCTTAATCAAGACGCCATGGGAAGCACCAACACCGGTACCGACCATAACAGCGGTAGGAGCAGCCAATCCCAAGGCACATGGACAAGCCACCACCACAACGGAGATGGCAAGCTTGAGACACACAAAGTACTTTCCATTGCTGTCAGAGAAGAACATCATTGGAAGCGAGTCCTTGTGGATAATCGAACAGTACAACACCCAGAAGCCAAATGTAAGGGTAGACAACACCAAGACACAAGGAACAAACCGTGCTGCAACGTAGTCAGCAAATCTTTGAACTGGAGCCTTATTGACCTGCGATTCACGAACAAGATTAATGATTTGTTGAAGCTGCGATCTCTTTCCCGATGAAACCACTTTGATATGGATTAAATCAGGTCCATTGATAGATCCTCCAATGACCTGGTCACCCACCTGCTTGAATACTGGCAATGATTCACCGGTGATAATCGATTCGTCGATTTCAGATTCTCCAAAGACGATAACACCATCAGCAGGAACCTTGGAACCGGGCATCACCACTGCCACATCGTCGGTTTGAATCAAATCAATACTGATATGTCTTGTGGCAAAGTTCATCATCTCGGTTCTCTTACCATTCTCGGCAGATGCTGCGTTAGAAGCTAAAAACTCCAGGTACTTTGCTGTATCATTAACGATTGTGCAGTTTGTTGGGGTTAAGGACAAAAGCTTTGATAATGATGTTGAGGTTGCACCCTTTGCCTTGTTTTCCAACCATTTTCCAAAGGAAATAAAAGAGACCACCATGGCCGATGTATCAAACAACAAACTTGGAGGCAGCGATGTCTGGCCGTTCCAGACACTCAATAGGATAGCCAAAACCGAGAAGATATAAGAAATCATGGTGGAAATACATACCAAAACGTCCATGGTGGCATTGTTGCCTCTGTTTCTGACAAACAACATGAACTTCTTGATGAATGTACGGCCCAAATTGAACTGGACATGTGTTGCCAACACGAGTTCGAGCAACGATACCAAATACAATCCGGGAAAGATAATCAACTTGTTCCAGAAACGTAAATCCAGAGTCTTGGACATCACGACGATCGGAATCCCAAAAATAAGCGTATTGAAGAAGTTCCATCTCCAGTACTCGATTTCCTTTATTCTGGAAAGGAGCTTTAGTTGTGACGATGATGAACGATCGATCGAGTTGACAATTGTGAACGAAATACCTTCGGCAATTGCATTTAAGCCATCGACCAATACTCTTATTCCAAGTTGTTTGGCGTTAAATGTGACATTTAACTCATCGATGGCAAGTTCATTCTCATCTTCGGTGCGTGCAGCTTGACCCTGAAGGGCTTGTTCGGGATTTTCGTCTTCTGTTGGTAAACTGTGTTTGAAATCCAACGTAAACAGCTTGATTCCCGACAAACTGTTGAGGAATGCTTCTATATTATAATGCAACTGAGCCAAATCTGTTTCCGGTTCTATTCCCGAGATTTGTAAATTGGCTTCATCATCATCGTCTACCAAGGTAGTTGCCTGGCGGATCACACTTTTGGAGAGAACCGCATCGAAGCCCGTGTTACCTATTATTTCGTGCAATTCTTCAGGTATGATTTTGTCTGAATGGACCACCAATGCTTCTTCTGTAAGTAAGGAGACGGATGCTGATACAACATGTTCATTTTGTTCGAGAGCCTCAGTGATGGAAGCTGTGCATGCGCCACACGTCATTCCAGAGACTGCAAACGTCGTTTCATAAGCGAGGGCAGCGTCAGCGGGTTTTGAACTTTCCACGAGGATTTCGAAGCCACAGTTTTCCACGGCTTCACAGATCATGTCGATGGTGACCAGCAGTTGATGGCGGACCGAGCCAGATTCTGTGACGAGCGAAACCGATGCCGATTCGACTCCAGAGATGTTTTCTAATGCTTCAGTGACGGAGGCCGAACAGGAGCCGCAAGTCATACCCAGGATCTGGATCTGAGTCACCACGATCGATTGAGACTTTTTTGAGGTTTTGAGGAGTGCTGCTTCGAATCCACAGTCGGCGATGGCGCTGGTTATGTGTGCGGGTTCGACGGATGTGTCGTGCGAGACCTTTGCTTCCTCGGTGATGAGAGATACCGCGACGTCATGGATGCCTGGTAGCTGTGCCACTGTTTCAGTTACAGAAGCTGAACATGCACCACACGTCATGCCATGGACGCTGAACAACGATTCGTTCATTGATTTTGGTAGGGGGTGGAGATCGAGAAAAATGTGCTGCGATTACTTTATATATTCAAGGTGTGGCAGGTGCAGGAAAAACCCAGATTTTTTTCTGGTTAATTATTTTGGTGCGTAATTTATCTTTTCCATCGATCGTTTTCCCAATTCGGACACAATTTGCTCATGTCTCACAAATCATCGGGCGAGAAAAATATGCCATCTCCGATCTGGCGGCGATGCCCACGCCCAGCGACAACAAGGATGGTCGCAATGCCAAATCATTATTGGTCTATTTTTGCATGTGCCATTTAAAGAATTGTGGGTTCGGAACTGTTACTGCCACGAGCCTGAGCCTGAACCAGTGCTTCTTTTTCTCGTTTAAGCATCTTATCAATCTTATTTTTACCAGCACCAACCCCATGGAACTGATGACTGAGGTACTTGAATGCACCTTTTGTGTCGAGTTCGCGACCAGTGTCGTCGCGGTACGAAAGTGAAATGTCGGGATTATACCTGGATCTCGATTGTTGCACAGGCACGACAATTCCGCGCAGTTCGAGTCGTGCATCCAAAGCCCTCTCAAATACCGTGCTTCTCTCTGCCTTGGAAAGCCGCATGTATTCTTTGTCATTTTCCAACTCTTCTCGAAGCACACGTTCCTCAATCTCGATTTGAAGCCGAAGCAATTCGGCTTTTTTGGCCGCCTGTCGCCGATGCTTACTTTGCTCATTGTCTTGATCAGAAACAAGTTTCTGTGATTTGAGGAAAGAAAGCGTACTTGACAAACTATTAAATGAAGGTCCACTTTCTTGGTCCTCTTTCTCTTCTTTCTCTTCTTCTTCTTCTTCTTCTTCTTCCACTTCATTCACTTCTTCTTCTTCTTCCACTTCATTCACTTCTTCCACTTCATTCACTTCTTTTTCTTTCTCTTTTACATTTTCTTTAACATTTTCTTTCTTTAAATTATTCAAGAAATCTTCTTTACCAAAAACTGTGCCTGCAACCTCGAGATCTTCTCGCTGGTGCAGCCTCACTTCCAGAGCAATTTGTTCCGGTGTCAACGCCTGCCTTCCGCGTTGTTTGGCCCGCCGTTTAGCCTTCAACACCGCATGAAGCTCATTATCTTCTTCCGCAACATCGTACGTAAATGTCTCCAACTCCACCGCCCGCATTTCATGGTTCTTTTCCCGCAGTTTCGTAGACATTTTCTTTGCCTTCTTCATCTTCACCGGTTTACGGAAATCACTTGCCACGGCAAGCTCCTCCACACTAAAAAGATCCGAAATATGTTGACTCGATTCTGGTTTTGGTTCCGGCTGCAGTTCCGGTTTGGCAATACTCGTTCCTGTAATCACAATGTGTGTGTTTTCTTCTTCCTCTTCTTCTTCTTCTTCTTCTTCGTTACGGCCACTGAATTTGATTCTTTCAGTCCGTTTCCGTTCTTTTATCTGCTTTTTCGTAATTGAAGCACGAACCAAACTCTCATTCTCAAGCTCGTTCGTATCATCTTCCACCATGGTATCTTTCAATGTCAATACATCATTTTCGTTCAAACTAGACAAATCTTTAGCACCATGACCGATTGAAACTCCAGTCAAATCATGTCGCTGCACCGCTTTCGTTTCACGTTTGGGTTTCTTCCGTGCGGTACCCAACTTTCCCAACCAACTGTCGGTATCAATCTCCATATCAGCAAGCGTTGGCCGTGCGAGCTGGCGTCGCTGGTGGAGCCGGTTTCTGGCATCTTCTACTCGTTCTGCTGCTGTCTGTTCGGTGTGCTCGGTGCAATTATCGTTGTGCTCTTTGTTCTCACTGTCGCCACTCGCACCGCCAGCTGGAACGGGAATCGGCGCGAGTCCGATCTGAATCCGGAGTTTATTGGTTTCTTCGAGCGATAAACTGATTTCTTCCATGCTTTGATGATGAATCCTGCAAATAATTACAAAAAATGTTGTAAACAAAAACATCAACACTTTATATTTTGCTTTAAGCGATGGATCTGCCGCCAGCATTGACAATCAGCGATGTTTTTGGCACCTCGGCCAATCTACACACACAAATTGCCACCAGAGATAACTTGGTGGCATACACTGCCAGTGGAGGCGTGGTGCTAAGCACGTTCGATATTAATAATAATGCCACCACGAACACGCCCACAAAACAGCGCTTCTTCTGCGCCAATACCAGCTCCAACACATTCCCACAAAGCTCCAGCGCCAATGCTTACCTCAACATGGCATTTGGTGACGATTCTACCAAAGAAACTGCTCGTGATACTTACGGATTCCCGCTTAATACACCAATTATTGTGGGCAGCAGCTCCAGCACAAGTACCAACGTCGAATCCGAAATTACAGGCGCCAACGACGACTCATCGCCATCAAAACTTAAAGACAGAGTCCGATCAATCAATTGTGTGGCCATTGCCCCCAATAAACGTTACTTGGCGGTGGGAGAATCCGGTTACCAGCCTCGAATTCTTATCTTCTCATTAGCACCAAACCTGAGCCCTCACCCGGTTGCTCTCATCTACGAACACTCGTACGGTATCAATTCTATCACCATTTCCCCCGATCTGAAACATTTGTGCTCTCTTGGACTCATAAACGACGGATTCATCAATGTCTGGCGCATTCTCCCCACTTCAATCGCACTCCAAGCAAGCAACCGCTGCTCGTCAGTGATAAACCGCATGATATGGCACGAAGACACGATTGTAACGTTTGGCTTGCGTCTTATCAAAGTCTGGAACTTTATAGATGACGAGTCAGAACGCAAACCATCAGTGCTTCGAGGAAAAAGCGTATTACTTGGCCCGTTTCTTAACCTCAACTTCACAGACGCTTCGGTACTAAACAACGACGAAATGTTGGTGATTTCCAGTACTAGCGAACTCCTTCTCCTCAAACTCAACTACCAAGACCTCAAACTCATTAACTTGGAAAACCCGCCGTTCAGTTTCGAGTCGGTTTTGGTGGACGTTTACCGTGAAAAGGTATGGTTTGGATCTCCAGCAAAGACACTACAGTCAATTCCAACTTCAGACTTGAAGCTGGCTCAGGAAACTGCTGTAAAGAGAAACAGTTTGGGCGTGGCTTCAGTATTTGGCTCCAGCCCGTTCAAAGAAAGTACCAAGGACAATTCTATCATAAAACTCGCCAACTTCTCAGAAAACACTCTCATGTATTTAACTGATAGCGAAGAAATTGTGGTTGTCGATAAAGACACGCGGGAACCACGCGTGTTTGCCGGCCTGCTCGTCAATGGACTCGCTGGAATCAAGAAAACGTACCTGGGCGACTTGCTCGTGTACTCGGCCAACGGCACCGTTAACCGAATAAAAAAAGATCGGTCACTCGAAACGGTTCTTGAGTTCCCGCTCTCGTCAACTGATTTATTGTCCAACTCCTTGACGGCGTTGGATGCTACCAAAAGCACCGTTTTCTTAGGTGATCGGTACGGAAACGTTTACTTTATAGAAGAATTTGACCCTCCTAGTGTCATGTTCCAAACCAAAGCACACACTTCGAGTGTCAATGATATGACGTTTTTTGAGATCGACAATATCCATTTTATCGCCAGTATTTCTCGAGACCGAATGATTCAAATATTTTATCGACTTCCAGATGCCAATTGGGATCTTTTGCAGACTATTCCGCTTCATAACGGCAATTTGCTCAAGTTGCAGTATAGTGATAACCGAATCTACGTTTGTTCTTCGGATCGGACCGTGTCGGTCCACAAGATTTGTGTTGATGGCAACGAAATCACCGTTCTACAGGAGAAGATCTTGCTGTGCAAAGCTGCTCCTATCAACATTAAGATCTGGAACGACGATCTTGTGGTTTCTCTCAACGATAAGTCGATTCTAATCTACAAGATCAGCGAAAACTTTGAGTTCAAACGTCTGCTCAAACTCATCAACGACAAAATCAACGAGAGCTTGTTGGTGGAGAACTTTCTCATCTTCAACAACTTCATTGTGGTTTCTTCATCGGACCGCTCGCTCCGTCTTTTCAATTACACCACGGGGAGACCTATAAGTGTAGCTTGGGGTCACCTGGATACAATCTCGACGCTTATACTCAACGATTCCGAACTTATTTCCATCGGAAACGACGGCTGTCTCTTTGTTTGGCACATTAACGAAGGCGCAGCCAGGAGCGAGCCTTCGTCGCCCACAGAAGAAGAAGAAGAAGAAGAAGCGGCAACAGTAGCAGGACCACCTCCAACGCCCGTGGTGGCCAAAGTCATGCGCAAAATCGTGCCTACAACCACCGTCAAAAAGCAGCTGGAGCCACCAAAGGACGAGAAACCAGTTCCTACTGAACCTTCATCGCCCACACCGACTTCTCGAATTACACCGGCAACTTTACGTCGGTTGGAGGCGAAACGAGGCACGAGTCCGCTGGTTTCACGTTCTGGCCTGGTGATTAACTCGTTAAGCCACGGAGTACCGGTAATGTCACCTTCAAAACTGCCCTCGCGGCCTGCTTCCCCCACGAGAACTGGAACAAGGACTGCATCTCCCACGAGAACCACGTCTCCTACGCGAACCAAACGTCTTCTGCTCGATATAACCACCGCGAGACTTCCATGTACCATAGTAGAAAGTGGTGGAGTTGATGCCACGTTGACTCGATTAAACGAAATCGAATCGAGTGTACGTGGAGGACTGAGTCGGTGGTCAGAAGACGATCGGAAACGGGTGCAAGATAAATTACAAAACCTTTTGCTGCTCTTTGAGCCAAGTGAACTCGTTCAGGAAATGGGCAAGCTTTCGCTAGGCCAAGAAACGCTCTTGGAAAAGTATAGTGATGAGCTTGTGGCGATGGTAAAGCGTAAGTTGGCATGAACTAAAGGGAAAAAAATAGTGTATATATACAAAGAAATATTTTATTTACGTGGAGTCAATGATGCCGATTTGACCGGGTTTTCTGGTGGTGAATCGGCCTTTTTCCAGGGATCCTGTGGGAGCTCGTGTTTCTGTTTGTAAGTTTCTGCTTCTTGTTTGGCACGGTTTAATTCTGTGTCCAATTTGAGTTGCTGTTCGTGTTCCAAACGTTCTTTTTCCACAAGCCATTTCTGGTCGGCGTGGCTGGCGAGAATCTTCATACGTTCACGGCGCTGGTCGTCGGACACAAGTTCATCAAGCGTTGGAGGCACGTTTCTGGTTCTGCGGAGCCACTGGAGCCACTGTGGCGGCACCAGCAGGAAGTAATCAGCTTTGAAGAGGAGCGGTTTGTAGGGTTCCATTTTACGGCGCAAGCGTTGCATGTTGCCGTCGATAGTGAATTCCCAGTACGTGTTGCCATGAAGATCGTAGCCCACAAAGAAGGACTTGCGGAATGGCACATCTCGACGTGCTTTCCAGCGGTGTACGGCACGCTGGAAGTGCGTGTACTTGTTCTTTAGCGGATCCATTAGTTTTACAATAAAATTCGTGCACGAGAGAGATTTTGGTGATGGTTGATGGTGCGAGTGATTATATACCGTCCGATAAGGAATCGGTCGTCCCAAAAAGTGACCTTGAACCAAACCAACCTTAAAAATCCTTCAACACCAGGAATGAGACGTGCCACTTTGGAGCGATTGAATGAAGTTCTTCCAGTTCCAATTGAACTTAATGGCGATACGCTAGCCACACGGAAGATTTCGCACATCAGCAACGTTTTGGTGGGGGAGTACCATCTCGTGGAAGGTGAGAGCGGCAAGTCGTTTGTGGTGTGGGCAATCAAAATTAGTCTTGATGAGAGTGACTACGGTCTGGTGATGGTTTACAAACGGTACAGTGATTTGGAGGTGTTTCGAGAACGGCTTGTGGCAGGGTTTCCGGAACACCGTGTGCCGAATCTTCCTCCAAAAGATAGTTGGAGCTTTGACCGGTTTATGATGACCAACCTGTGGCTTGAAGAGCGTCGTAAGGGTCTTCAGTGGTTTTTGAGCAATGTTTTATTGGATCCACGGTTTCAAGACAGCGATGTGGTAAAACGATTTGTGTTGAGCTAAGAAGAAGAAAAAGAAGAATAACAATAACAATGGACGATTTGATGTCTGAAAAAAAGATGTATAATATTCATCAGAGATATCTGGAAGTTAAATCGTGTGTTATTCACTTGATTATTAAGAGAAGAAAGAACAGAATAATAAAAAGGAAGAATAAAGTGGACCATAAACAGAATGATCATAAAGATCATTATCTTTTTTTTTGATTTACAGAAATTAATTTATCTAATCTTTCATGCTTCCTGTCATTCTAAAAAACGCCGATGAAACGGTTGAGAAACGGGATGGAGGAAACGCCACAGCAATCTGAACAAAGAGAAAGAGAACAGTGAGGGACCGAGGCAGAAACAAAAAAAAAAAAAGAGAAACTGATAGAAGATTTGAATTTTTAAGACAGTCATTATATTTTGACTTGGAAAAAGTATAATTGAAAATGGGTTAATACTAGGTTTTACAAATTACCAATATCGATTTATCTTTGTTACATGGTTCTATTCTAGAATTGGCCATTACAAAGACCGAATTCTCAGTGGGATTTTGGCAGGGCGATTTCTCAGCAGCTTACGCTTCGCGCATTTACCCGCGGCCCGATTAGGTAAGACAAAAAATCTAGACGTCGACTCTCACTAATCAACGAGATTTGTATAAATGCGACGTCGGATGCACTCTGCTCATCGTTTCATTAGTATATTTAGCAAACACAAAATGGTCCACAACAAAGTCACTATCATTGGTTCCGGCCCTGCTGCCCACACTGCCGCCATCTACTTGTCTCGTGCCGAAATCAAACCAACTATGTACGAAGGTTTGATGGCTAACGGCATTGCTGCTGGTGGTCAATTGACCACCACCACCGATGTCGAAAACTTCCCAGGTTTTCCTAAGGGTATCAATGGAGGTGAATTGATGGTTCAAATGAGAGAACAATCTGAAAGATTTGGAACCGAAATCATCACCGAAACCATCTCCAAGGTTGACTTTTCGCAAAGACCATTCAAGTTATGGACTGAATGGGCTGAAGACGAAGAACCAATCACAACCGACGCTGTGATCATTGCCACCGGTGCCTCTGCCAAAAGAATGCACATTCCAGGTGAAGAAACCTACTGGCAACAAGGTATTTCTGCATGTGCTGTTTGTGACGGTGCGGTGCCTATCTTCAGAAACAAGCCATTGGCTGTTGTTGGAGGTGGTGATTCTGCATGTGAAGAAGCTTTGTTTTTGACGAAGTACGCTTCCAAGGTGTATCTTTTGGTGAGAAGAGACCAATTGAGAGCATCTACCATTATGCAAAAGAGAGTCAAGGCACATGCAAAGTTGGAAATTTTGTGGAATACCGAAGCCAAGGAAGCTGAAGGTGATGGTAAGTTGTTGCAGAACTTGAAGATTTTCAACAACAAGGAGAATGTTACCAAGGACTTGCAAGTGAATGGTTTGTTCTATGCCATTGGACACATTCCAGCCACCGAGATCTTTACCAAGTACCTTAAGACTGACGAAAGCGGATACATTTTGACGACTCCAGGTTCTACCGAGACTTCGGTTGAAGGTGTGTATGCTGCTGGTGATGTTCAAGACAAGAAGTACAGACAAGCCATCACGTCTGCTGGTACCGGGTGCATGGCTGCTTTGGACTGTGAGAAGTTTATCTCTGAACAGGAATAGATGGAATAGCGATAATAAATATAAAGTGATACAAGAAGATGTGTAGAAGAGAAGAGAAGAGTAAAAAAATGAAGGATGTGATGATGAGAATAATTAAAAGAGGCGTTAAATACTGAGAATAATTAAAAGATGAATGGATCTTTTTTATTAAGAATAATAAAAAGAAGTGTGTTAACTAATGAGAATAAAGAAAAGTATTGTTATAACTGAAAACAAATCTATTTAATCTAGTGACTTAAAAAAAACATAAAGTTGCGAAGGACTTAATAATTAGGGAGAAATAGTGACGACTGCGCAACGGTACAAAAATCTCGAATAAAGTGCGTAATCTATTACCAAAGGCATATCATGTCGTTTAACAATTATGATATCGAGAGTGCCGGAAATAATTATAGCGATTATCCTGAGTTTGATTCTATATCACATTCTGTCGATAACCAACTTCACCACATCAACCAAACACAGCTTGCTGCTGTTCGTGCTGCGGTAGACGCCCTTGAAGGCAATCCCGGCGACGCCACGTTACTTGAGACGGTTACTTCGAGTTTTACCGCCATCGCTACCAGTTTCAAGCAGCTCAATCTGCTGATCAAAGCGTTGGCTGATCAGATCTCCAAGATCGAAGCCGACCATGAAGATGTGGAAGTGTTGCGCTACTTGAAGCAGAAACATGCAATCCAAGTCAAATTGATGAAAGATAGTTTAAATAACTTTAAGAGAGAACAACGCAAGTACGATACAATGAAGCCTGCAGAAGCAACCATCATCATTGCTGAACCACAACTTCAACAACTTCAACAACAACAACAACAACAACAACAAACACAAACACAAGTTCAAATCTCGTACGAACCAATAAATGCCGAAGAACTCGAGCAACAAACCCTCCAGATCCAAGAACGTGAGCGTGAAATCCACCAGATCCACCAAGACACTCAGGAAATCAATGAAATCTTTGAAAACTTGCTGCTGATTGTCGGTGAACAGCAGCTCCAGCTCGACAATATCGAACTGAACCTCTTCAACTACGGAGCCGACGCACGCAATGCTCTGGCAGAATTACGTCGTGCTGAGCGTTACCAACGGCGTTCGGGCGGTCGTATGTTTTGCTGTTTATTGATTCTATTAGGCGTCACGGCATTCATTGTCTTAGTCGGCGTTGTCTTCTAAACTCCAGATATTCACGTTCCCGTCATCCCCAGCAGTGATAAGCACCTCGCTACCATCATCCATTGGCGCCCACATCACACAGTTGACTTCAAATACGCCGTGTGCTGCTTCCTGGACACTTTCGATGCTCCAAACCCCGTTGGATTCCGCATAAACCACAAGGCGTCCATCGCTTCCTGTGGTGGCGATTTTGCCGGTCTTTTTCGACCACGCAACCGAATAAATGGCGTACTTGTGTGCTGAAGGAAGCATGGCTTCGAGTTCCCAGTGCTGCTCGTCATGATGCTTGATAGACGACGGCAACGCAGCCTTTTCACGGTTTCCAGCGGTGGACGTGCTCCAGACGCGGGCCAGGAGGTCGTCACTGACCGAAACCAAACGGGTGCGGCCCTCTGCTGCGTGTGGCAGCGTACGGTGTTCGAACTGTGAGCACCAGACCGTTCCTTCGTGGCCATCCAATACTGCCACACATGCCCATTCGTCATCGTCGATATCTTGCTTGTATAGACGTATAGTGTCGTCATAAGAAGAGCTGGCGAGCAAGTTTTCCGCCGGATGCCATGCCACATGCTTTACATCGTGCTGGTGATCGTTTAAGACCGCCACACACTCGAACTCATCCAACGTTTCAGGGTCGGTTTCCCAGATCCATACTGTCTTATCACGCGAGCACGAAGCCAATAATGAGCCGCTCCAGTTCCATTCTACGGCCTTGATTTCGTTCTCGTGGCCTTCAATCACTGCCATCAAGCTCCATTCGTTGTTTGGCAGGGTCAACAACTCGTGCTGATGTTTCAATACCACGTCGTCGTCATATTCGTGGTCGGGCTCGTCGATGCCCCAAATCGAGATTGTCAGGTCGAAAGAGCCGGCTGCAAGGGCCGGGAGATCGAGGAAATCGGCCACGGGTGTTGCAGCGCCGCCCAACGGCGGTTTGAATGCCACACTGCGCACTGAGCGCATGTGGGTATCGTTGAGACGGGCAATTTGTGGAAACGGCGAGGATAATTTGTATACTGCCAGTGTCTTATCGGTGGAAGCTGTGGCGATAAGTGGCAAGGTGGGGTGTACTGCCACACTCCAAGCCTTATCCTTGTGTGCGGGGAGCGATTTCAATAACAACATCAATGGATTGGCGATGGTTAAAGATTGTGCAAGAGGAATCGAGTTGATGATAATGAGAGGTGAATGAGACGACATTATTGCGACATTGATTTATTAGCGACAGGCGGAATTTGTGAAGTTGCGATTTTTGCCATCTCTGCGACTTTTGCAATTTACGTCTTATCAGCGATGACGGACTTTTTAGATAGACTTTGTAGAGTTACAGTTACCAGATTGATTTAGATTTTATTCAAGACAATCAGAATTTCATGTTTTAAAAGGAAATCAACAAGCATTTTTTAAAAGTAGAACAGAGACAATTAGAAAGATATTTTGCGAACGGGATTTCATTCCTTAAACTTAAAAGTACAGCGAACTTTGATATCTGAAATTTTATCATTTCAGCAAATTTCAAGCTGATTCGCAAAATCCACGAGATGTTACGTCTTTTACGAAGATACAGCAACATTGCCAAACGAGAGGAAAAACGGGTCTCACAGACCAAACCGGTTCCTCTGCCAGCGGCACCGGCACCCATGAACGAGCTTCCGATGCTTAAACGCGATACGAAACCGTATGTGCCGCGTCTCAAGCACGAGCGCATGTCGTTCGAGTATCCTGGCTTGCCGAACCAGGATCAGTATGCTAAAATCAAGGAGCCTCGAACCACCACAAGATGGACACGGCACGTTCCCAAGATTCTCACTGCGGTGGTGGTGGCATGGGGCGCATATACTGTCAAGGTGTGGTTTTTCCCGCCGGAAAACGGTGCTGATTCTCATGATTTGTTGGACGAACATCATTTCCATCCGTTTGTGGTGACACACGTGGAAGAGGTGGGCGATGACCATGTGCTTGTGGAGCTCCATCCCAAGTACCTGCACTGGCAGTACAGTTACCTGGCGGACTATGTGCGCAAAACGGTGTGGAACGGCGAACGGTTGTGGCTGGTGGAAGTGAAACAGCCGGAAATCATGGTGGTACGGTCGTACACGCCGTTACCGCTCTACTTTATGAAATCGGAACATACACGGGCCGGAGAAAAGCCGGCTTTGCTCCGTGTACTCAACAATGACGCTGCTGACTGCGATCGCCAGGGCGTGATGTGTCTCTACGTTAAGAAGTACGCCGATGGCGAAGTCAGCCGCTACATCGCGGGAAAAAAAGTAGGCGATGTGCTCGAATTACGTGGTCCGCATATCGAATACCGCTTCCCGTACCACCCTCTAAATAAGGTCCACGAACGGCCGATCTTCCGTGACTTGCCGTCTACAGTCGAACCAGAACATTTGCGGCAACATGTTTCCAAACAAAACGGTATTCCCGAATACGATACTCTTGTTTTTTATGCTGGCGGTACCGGAATCGCCCCGATTCTCCAGGCACTTTTGTCGCGCAATCCGTACCGCGGCCATGTTACGATCCATTATTCTGCCCAGAAACCAGGTGAATTGAAGCCGTTGGAAAGATTCTTGTTCTTTTTGGAAAAGTTGGATAGAGTCACGTTGGTTAAACATTACGATTCTCAAAACCGGTTATCGGAGAAAGATGTACCGATTGCAAAGGAAACCAATTATCTCAGTCCGCTTCGCCAGGATAAGTTGAAGCATAGATTAGAAATTATGGGCGAATTAGAATCAAAATCAGAATCAACATCAGAAACGCAAGGTTCCGATTCCATTTCAGGTTCTGATCGCGTCCAGCGTTTCAACAATGCCTTGGAACAAGCTGCAATCACCAGTCTTGTACCCAAACCCGGTCCGAGTCTTGCTCTCGTTTGTGGTCCTGACGGTTACGTCGATCATGTTGCCGGACCAAAACTTCGTGTCACCAACGAACAAGGACCCGTGGCCGGATTGATGGCCAATAAGCAATGGACCAATATTAACGTATATAAACTATAACTGTACATAATATTACTCATCGTCGACCACGACACCAACCTTCTTGCCGAAATGCATCAAGATCCGCTGCGCATCGCGGTTGAGTGCACACGCTACCACTACTTCTCGAAGCAACTCATGCTTGTTGAGCCCACACACCGTCGGCTCCTCATCTTCCCAGAGCTGCTGGCACACTTCGTAGAGCTTGGCTTTAAGTCCAAGTTCCGACACTCGCTTGACGTACGTGATGAAAAACTTGTGGAAATCCGAATCCTCACCCAATAACTCACAGCATAGGAGCCGGTTCTCCAAGTGACTGAGCGAAATCGTGTTTTCCAAACTCTCAAATCCTTCTTTCATAATCATATTCTTGGAAATCTTATTAAAGAACTTGCCACGCCCAGTCCGTGTCTTACGGGTGATTTCTTCGTTGGTCTTATGCTCCATAAGCTCCACAAGCAGCTGCTCCTGATGTTGTACGCCCACAGATTCCCGTTCGGGTGCCAGGTTCCAGTAATGCGAACCAAACGACCACCATGACTCCGAAACCGTTTGCCAGATCGCCAAATCTGCATTGTACAAGTAACCAGAACCGTTGGAAAGCGTCACCAACGGAATCCCTCGCGATGTCACCGCACACATCGTGATATTATCGGCCTTGGAAAGCCCATCGTCCTGATACTTGTTGTTGAGATCCAACAATGGTGCCAAATTTGTCTTGAGAGTGCTCCGTTTCAGACTCATATTCCACACAAAAAGCTCACCTATCGACGTCACAGCCATCAAAAACATTCCATGGCTCTCCAAAAACAGAATTGGCGACCCCAACACGATCGTCGGCACAAGACGCTGGCCAGAATCGTGGATATACGTCAAGATCTGCCCATCGGCGGTGCTGGCGGCCCAGAAACCCGTCCCTTCGGCCGCAAGTTGCACAAAACGCGGTACAAAGTCACACCAGAGCTGTTTCTCATGCTTGAAGTACGTAATCCGCGACGGTTTCGTCTCATTGCCGCTTCCGTTCTTGATATCAAGCACAAAATCCTCGTTTTTGCTATGGAGCTGGAACAGAAGTCGTACTTTGGGAACAGAGAACCGGATCCGTGCAAACGCGGTGTTGGGGTTCACAATGACTGTGCCGACAAACTTGACGGGATCCAACTCACGCTTGACACGTTTGACACCAGTATCGTCTTGTTTTGTGCGTTTTGACAGCTTGGCGACGTCATCGGGGACATAATACGACGGTTTCTCGAACTCCATAAGCGTCTTGCCGGTTCGTGTGCCGTTTACAAGCGGTTCGGGCGCTGTGACGGGTTCAGCAGTGTGGTTGCTGGAAATGAGCGATGGCTGGATCCGTTTGCGGCCCGATTTTGTGGTGGTGACTTTCTGGTTCTCAAACTGACGTTTTGATGCCGCTGAAGGTGCTGGAGCAGGTTTGGCTTTACGTGTACTCATTGCTGATTGAAGAATATCGGTTCTTTCGTCTTCCACCAAACTTTCTTGCTTAATTGAGCCCGCTGACAAGGTTTCTGGCTTAATAACGCCCTTTTTCATTTCGGACTTTACTGTTTGGAGCGGTGGCTGGTCCTTGGGCGGTTCCTTGACTTCAACTACCATTTCTTCCTTGGCTCCAAGCGTATCTATGGCATCTTTTTGGCTGAGAAGCTCTATCTGGACCGTGTTTGAGCGCCGCGACGGCACATCGGTCTCGTACTTGTGATTCAATGGTTTGACAAATTCTTGTTCGAACTTGGCGAGTTCGGTATAAGTTTCCTTTCCAGCTTCAACCCCAAGTTCTTTAGGTTCAAAGTTGATCACGCCAACGTGTCCATCCAACGAGCACACAAGAAGCAGTTTACCGTGCTTGTCCCAGCAGAGATCGACGATTGGTTTGTCTACAAGATCGCGGAGTACAAGCATCGGCGTGTCTTTGGAGGTGTTCCACACCGCAAGTGTCTTATCGGAGCCGGCCGTAGCGGCCACGTTGTAGATATTGTTTTCGGGCGTGTCGTCGTGGTAGATTCGAGGGTTGAACCGCACACATTCACACGTAAGTCCATGGCCAACAAGACTGATTCGGTTCTGCCAGTTTTGGGAACGAGCAATCAACAGCACGAGCGATGTCTGGTTCTTGCTTGCTGTCGGTACCAGCACAAGTTCGCCGTCGGGAGACCAACTGATCCGTTTGTAGTGGACATTGAGTGCGTTCTTGTTGATAAGCCGTGAAACCTTATTGATAAGTCGGAACTGGTAGCTTGAATCGTACCGGAACTGGTACAAGTAAATGAGGGTATCGTCTCCCAACGTCACAAGGTAATTGTTGGTTGGATCGAACGCAAGCGACCGTTGTACTGTTGGTTTATCGACGTGTGTCAAGCGTGTGAGGTCCTGGTAAGTGTTTCTGAAGATATCAGCGAGATTGGTGCGGCCGTCAGCCGAGCTCCATGCCACAAGATGTCCATCTGGCGACCACGAGACGTCAACCACGGCGCTGGGCTTGTGGGGCAGTTTGGGGAACGGGAAAAGCTGGCGATGGTTGTTGTTTCGGGTGTCTACCAAATAGAGATGGCCACGATCGTCACCGGAAACGAATGTGGAGGAGTCAATCGGTGACCAGCGGACGTTGGTGACCACAGAACCGGTTTCGTGGTGGTCGTAGGTCTGGGTTGGTTTTTGGGTGGTGGAGCTGGCGAGAAACGGCGCAAGCAACCATACAGAAACCGACGAATCAGCACCACATGTTGCCACACACGTGTTGTCGCTGTTGATATCCACAGCGTGCACCTCACCGCCGTGTAGAACGCCGGGAAGCTTGAAGAAATGCATGGGTTTGTTGGTAACGTATGTCGTGTAGAATGTCGCTGCTTTGAATTTCCCACAAACAAAAATAAAAAAAAAAAGATAGAGCGATCAACAAAAATGTCGCGTGTCGCGCTCTGGAGATTTTGATGGGTCAAAAAATCAAAAAATGTCGTCATCTTCTTCCATCAACACACCACACACCGTCACAATGGCCAACGAAGAGTACGTCACCGATTCGTCGTCGGACTTCACCGAGTACTGGATCGATCTTTTCCTTGGTATCAAAGGGAACGAATATTTCTGCGACATTGATGACGAGTATATCCGTGACCGGTTCAATCTCACAGGACTCAACCAGGAGGTCTCGAAGTTACCTACGCTCATCGACATCATCACCGACGTGATTGACGTTGAACTGCAGCCCGAAGAACACCGTGACACGCTTGAACATAACTCCAGGGTCCTTTATGGCCTTATCCATGCCCGTTACATCTTGACATCGCGCGGGCTTAACAAGATGTTTGAGAAATACCGTAACGGGGATTTCGGGTACTGTCCGCGTGCCCATTGCCAATTACATCCGTTGCTTCCCATTGGTTTGAACGATCTGCCACGGATGGCATCTGTTAAGCTTTACTGTGCCAAGTGTGAGGACTTGTTTAATCCGAAACTGGGCCGCCACTCGATGGTGGATGGAGCGTACTTTGGCACGTCGTTTCCAGCGATGTTCTTCCAGAACTTTCCACAAGTAATTCCTATGCACTCGAAGGAAACATATGTCCCGAAAGTGTTTGGGTTCAAGCTCCACGAATACTCGAAGTTGAACAGATGGCGAGAGGTGCAGAGACGGAAGTTGGAAAACCGGTTGGAAAAGCAAGGAATCCAATTTCGAAACGTTGTCGGTGGCTTTGTTGACGAGACTAACGACGAACCAATTGCTAGCTAGTGTATATTAAAGTAGAGTAATGAAGGTCATAACAGAAGAGCAAGAAAAGAAAAGAAGAAAGAGTATAGAAACATAATGAGAAAGGATTAATATTTGGAAATTAATAAAAAAGAAGACAAAATGATGAAATGAATCATGAACAATTCTAGAAAAAAAAACATGAACCAAGAAGTATCAAACAAATAGTAATGAAACTAATAAAGTGAAACAACTTTACAGCGTGCAAATAAAATCATCGGACGGTTTGGGTTTTCAGATCGCACAAAAATTCAAACACACTACACATATATTTCTTTTTATGTTACGGAGACTTTACTCGACGGTTCAGACGATTGGAACACGTGCAGAGCTTCCTGCTGGCTCCACCGTGTTTTCACTCATTCAGCCTACTGGAAGGATCCATTTAGGAAACTATTTGGGTGCCATTAAGAGCTGGAAAACGCTCTCTGATCAGGCAACGGACAGTCGGTTTATCTTTGGTGTAGCCGATTTGCATGCCATCACCACACCACAGGATCCACTAACGCTCCGTGACCGGCGTTTTGAGGCGATTGCATCACTTCTTTCGGCCGGACTTGATCCAGAACGTTGTATTGTCTATCTTCAGCTGCTGGTTCCTGAACACACTGAGTTGGGATGGTACCTCACCACCATCACCAGCATGGGTCAGTTGAACCGCATGACGCAGTGGAAACTGAAGGCACAACAGCAGGGCGAAATCTATGTCGATTCCGTGATGGAAAAGACCCAGGCAGGTCTCTTGTGCTATCCAGTGTTGCAAGCTGCCGATATTTTGCTTTACCGTTCGACTCACGTGCCGGTGGGTGATGATCAGCTGCAACACTTGGAGCTTTGTCGCAGCATTGCCGCACGCTTCAACCATCAGTTCCGGACCGATTTCTTCCCGGTTCCCCGCACAGTGCTTACTCCAGCAAAGAAGATCTTGCTGTTGCGGAGTCCCGATAAAAAGATGTCGAAATCCGATCGAGTGCAGCTGGCATCGGTGTATGTCACCGATCTGCCAGACGAAATCGCGCGCAAGTTTGCCAAAGCAGTGACAGATTCCGACCAAGGACCAGTGACGTACGATCCTGAAACCCGGCCAGGCGTCTCGAACTTGGTGAATATCGTAGCAGGCATCACCAACACCTCAGTGGAAGAAACAGTACAGCAATTGGCGTGGGTTCGCAGCCACAAACAGTTAAAGGACCACGTCACCGAGGTGGTGGTGAACGAATTTCTGCTGCAGCGCGCGCGCTACATCGAATACATGGCAAACCGCGATCATTTGCAAGCAGTGGCACGTAGTGGAACCGAGCGGGCCCGTGCCATTGCCAGCGACAACATCGCTACCATCAGATCCATTATCGGGTTCTAAAATGTAAATAGAAAATCTACAAAAAGATATAATGACCAATAAAACAACTTTTAATCTCCCTGAATTTTTCCTACCTTTATTGTCGCTACTGTTGTTTTTCTGGCAAAGTTTTCCTGAGGTTTTCTGTTTCATACGCGACGCGCGATGATCGCGACAAGCTCGCGCAGCGCGCGTTGTTTTCATTTCGTTTTCTTTCCTATTCGCCGCAGGGTTTGTGCAGCCGCCGTGATCATTTGTTTACGTGCTCTTCTCCATTCTATTCTCTGCTTCTTCCTCTTTTTCCTTTCCAACCATGGAACAACAGTCACAGCACATGCAAGTAAAGGTGCTATACTCCTTCAACAACAACCCCACGGTGTTCTTGTCACGATCTCAGCACGTCCATCCCATCAAGGTTGCCAACATTCCCATCAGCGGCTCCGATTCCGACACCATCACCCTCGGAGCCTTCGACCTCAAGTCCTGTGTACTCCAGATCCTTAAGTCTTCTCCTGAAAACTTCAGACTAGACATCGAAGACTACGCCGTTTACTACAAAGACATCACCGAACAGCCTGACGAACCATTTGTCGCCAACGGCGTCTTGTCTTCTTTAGTAAACTCGCCAAAACAACACTTAATTCCAGGAAGAGTTTGTCAGAACGTTTCAGCAAGCTATCTCTTTGGCGACAAATCAAACGCATCGTCCCTCACATTGGAAATCCGCATCAAACTCCACACCATCGATGGCCAACCTGCCCATCCTGTGCCTCAACAACACGCGTCTCGTGCTTCAGAACCAAAGAGAACTCATGAGTCATCATACTCATCACAGCCAAAAAGACAGAAACCACCAGCGACATCGTCGTCATCAGCCAACGCAGCAGTTAAGGCGACTAGAACAAAATCCTTGCCAATATTCAGCAACATTCCCAGCCAAAGCATGTTCAATATTATGAACCACGACAAACAGAATGTCACTTCCAGGCACGACAGCAAAAGTGTCCAGGATAGATTCAAACTGGCTCCATTTTACCTGGCAAAAATTATAGACAAGCCAGTCAAGAAGCACAGAAAGTACGCTGACATCCCTCAACGTGCCATCCGCACCAGATCTGTAGTCAACCAGACTCCTGTCATGATCTCCTCCCCGATAAATGAAGAACCAATGTCCGATAGTACTGACGATACCGAATACCGTGAGCCAAAAGAAGTTGCAGGTGAAGAAGAAGAAGAAGAAGAAGAAGAAGATGGTGCATACGATGAAGTCTCACCATACACTCCACAACAACCTCCATATGAAACTAATAATGCATCCATGGTCAAGTCCTCAGCAACTGTTAAGGGTAATGAACTGTTCCAATCGTTGCCTGATCTTGAGGACCTAGACAGCAAAAGAACCCACACCATTCCTCATTCCAAACTTCCTCACAACCACGGATTAGTATGTGTCAACAGCAACTGCGCAACCACATCTTCTATAACTTGGCGATACTTTGAGACGGAATTTCGCTCAAACTACTTTGCCATCCATAGAGCTAAAGAGTTTGATAAAAAGCATTACGAAGGTATGTTTGGCCCATTGTGTAACGCATGCTACTTGTTCTTGCGCAACAAGGGATTCATGAGACCAGAAAATGTGGTCAAGAAGTACCTTCAACAGCAACGCTACAAGCGTGAGTTGAAAACTAGAGAAGAATCCGAGATGCCTTCCAATGACCAACCGAGAGACAAGGTCAACAATCTTAATATCGTAGCCATGAAGAAATTCAGCCAATTTGCGTCATCTCCAGCTATTTCACAAGCAAACAAGTTTGTCACTCCAACTCATACTCCATCTGCATTCACACAAGTCATTCAAAATAATCAAACTAATATCGCCAATACTATCGACAAGACTCCAAACTATAATGATCTCCACGAATTCATGTCTCAACTAAACAACTTCGGTGGTCCGCTTACTGACATTGATCCTTTGCCTCAAGAACAAGGATTTACACCCCCAATGATGGCAACAAAGTCCAACACCCGTGTCATTCACTTGTATGATGACGGCGAGGATAAGGAAAACTGTCCACCCTCCGAATTGCATCAAGACTTGAACGAGTTTGAAGAAATGATCACCAAATCAATGCAAGAAGGGTCCGACAAGCCCAACAGCGAATGGATCACAAATCTTTTTACTGAACCAACTCCAAAAGATCAGGTAACACCAGCTGATATGAACGAACGTGATGATAGGGACCATCCTAATATGCCTCATCTAAAGACATTTACTAACAAGAAGTCGTCACCTAACACACGGTTAAACAGCAAGAATGCCACTGTTGTTAACATGCCCTCATCTCCTTTGTTGACGTCACACCAACCATCGGAAATTGATACCTTTATGAGTTCCGAGACTAATTTGCATAACTACACTGAGATCGATGATCAACTTAACGACCTAGTCAGCAAAGGACGTGCATACGAATCATCATCGCCGAAGGTGGCGTCACGTAATGACACCACAACGCTGATTATGTCGTGGAACAATAGGAATGGCACTGCAACGGAGAAGATCGATGCTGACCGTGGGTCCACTCCAAACACAGATTTCTTCTCTAACGACGATGCACACGATCTTACCCAGAAAGCACGCTCAATTAGTATAAATTCAGGGTCCGAGGAAATAGTATAGAAAATGTTAATTTAAAAATGCACCCTTGCCGAATGCGCTTCAATTGCTGTAAAGTCATTAAAATGTATTCTCTAACCGATACCTAGAGGCTTAACCAATGGCACAAAAACATACTTTCCACTTTGGCTTTGTTCTCTATGAGCATTTGAGGTGGAGTTGACAATGGAGAGGCCATGCACGATTAGAAGTTCGGCATAGAAGAAAATCGGAATGAAATATTATTTTCTCTAGCTTTGGTACCTTTCGCTAATATGATCCTTGACGAATCTGGATTAATATTAAAAGCAATTGCTTCTTTGGATGCAATTGCTGTGTCAGCGAAGCTTCTTTCAGATACTGCTTAGCACTTTCGAAAGATCCATTGATACAATGCTTCTGATGTCAAGAAATTGTTAATGTAATTGAGACCTAACGGGGAAAAAAAGCAGGACTACAATAACAAGGAGCATTTTCTTTTTTTGTATCCTGTGACAATTGTGTATTGGCTCTTATGTTTGTAACCGTCTTGTTCTTCTCCCACTTAATTATTTTGACAGACATGCTTTCCACGTTTAAGATTTCATGTTAACCACTTCCCTTTTTTGAAGTTTTAAAGAGACTGGCATATTTACTAGGTTTTATAATGCAACGTAACAAACAGAATGCGGGTATATTATCTTAAATTAGCTACTTACTGATGAACCCCTCCACTATGGATTTTTATTATTTTGTGGTTATACGTCAATATATATCTCGCTGCTTTTGACTGATGCATTTTAAAAAGATAAGTACCATACAATTTTTTTATGGTATAAATTTTTTTTATTCGTATCGTTCAAATGAATCCAACGACTGTTATTATTAGTGGTTCCAATGGCTACATCCCAAGGGATACCGCCAGGTGTTTACTAGAAGCTGGCCATATTATCATTAAGTAGGTCAGATCCATTGAGACGGGCGATGATTTGAAGAATGCCTTTGGTACCGATAAATTCGATTACGATATTGTCACCGGAACTGAAAAGGAGGGTGTCTTTGATAAAATTATAAAGAAGCATCCCGAAGCCACTATTATCATTCACACCATCAGTCCTGTTATTTTCGACTCCTACTGATTTTAAAAAGGACACTATCGATCCCGTAGTTAACAGTACCAAGTACGCTCTCAAGTCCGTTAAGAACCTCGTCGAACATATCAAACGAGTTATTATTACGTCCCAAATTTCGGCTGTTTACAATGCCCGTCATCTGTTTGGAGCTGGTAGTCACTTTGATGAGACTTCTTGCAACCCAAGTACTTTAGAAGAATGAAAACAAAATGCAATCTTTGCTTACATTGCTAACAAAAAGCTTGCAGAAAAAGTTGCCTGGGTTTTCATGGAAAACGAAGAACCAGGTTTTGATTTGACCACTGTTAGTCTTACATGGGTGTTTGGACCTCAAGCTTTTGATGAAAACGCTGGGTGATTTGAATGCGTCTGCTGAGATGGTAACACGCTTTTTGAAATTCCGGAAAGACAGTGCCCTTCCACCGCATGTTGGTTTCTTTGTCGATGTTCGAGACGTAGTCCGTTCCCATATTTAATCAATTGAGCAAGGAAATGCGCAGAACCAGAGATTAATCTTATCAGAAAACTCTTTTACCCCAAACACTCTCTTAGGTTTTATTAGAAATAAATTCCCTATTTTGCAGAATGAATTTCCAGTTAATAATCCCTTTAAGGGATCCCAACTGATTTTGGTTAAAATTAATATCCAAAAGACGAAGGTTATATTGAACTTCGAGAGTATTGGTACTGAAAAGTCTATTGTGGATACCTTGAGCCAGATTGCAAAGGTTGATACACTTTAGTTTTTATTTAGTTTTTAAATCGTGAAATTTACTGAACGCTTAGATATTGTCTTTATATTATGGTCTTATGGCTTAAGTGAACTGGGTAAGACTGCGTCAAACTGGTTGTATATTCTTGGTCAGAAAGCAAATCATTGGAGATAGAATTGTTTGGAAACCAATCACTGCCATTCCAAGTATCTGAATTATTAAAACATATCGCCTAATATTTCATTGTATTAAGTATATTTTCTTAGTTATAAACTTCATTAAATGATACTAAAAATTTCACAAACCTCTGAAAAACAAGAAGAGCCTGGTTAGCTCAATCGGTAGAGCGTTTGACTCTTATAAGTCACAAATCGCGCTTGAAAGGTATCAAAAGGTTACGGGTTCGACCCCCGTATCGGGCTTTATTTTTTTCTTCTCTCTGCAGCAATTTGCTAATCATGAATTATTTTACTTCTACAACCAGAATTGATGAAAAAAAGACTGTAAAATATGATCCAATTATATTACATGCTATGCTATTATTACACGCTAACACCAGAACTTGTACCATCTGATGTAGAAAGGCTTCTCTGAAAGCTTTTGTTTTTCCTCTGCGATTTCCTGTTGCAAAAGATCCAAGTCAATGTTGGCTCTACCAGTGTCGATATCAATATCCTTTGCCCTAATAAAAAGAGTCCAGTCTTTCTTCCAAATCTTATAGAATGCCCAGGAAGCAAGTAAGACAGGCAAACCCAAGTACGATAAGAAGAATGCATAGGCACTTGGCTTAGCCCCAATTGGGAACAAAGCAATCCAAAATTGTGCCACAAGAACCAAGGCATTCAATCCAAACCCATAGTAAGAACCCCATACACCACATTGTGAAACATATGGTAATTCGTTCAAAGATCTACCTTGAACATGTAATGCTCTTCTGAATCTAATGTGACTCAAGTTAATTGACAACCACGTGAAGACTGAACTAAGACCGGACAATGCCAACAACCAGTTGAACACTTCAACCTGCTTGTCACTAGCAGCAATCAATGCAAAGAGACCAAAAATATCAGTAATAAGAATAGCAGCCAATGGTCTACCGGCTCTATCAATGTATCCGGTCCACTTTGGTGCCATTCCTTGTTCAGCTAATGAGTTGAGGGATCTAGAAGTAGCATAAACAGAAGCGTTTCCGACTGACAATACAGCAATCAAGATAACAGTATTAATGACACTCGGTAAACCCTTAATACCACCATTTACAATAGCAATGACGAAAGGAGAGGCAGTGGCGTCAACAGAAGATTCACCGATCAATCTTTTGTCGTCATATCTGACCAAGGTAGAGATCATAGTTAAGGAAACCAAGTAAAACAAACAAATTCTCCAGAATACTTGTTTGATGGCTTTAGGTAAGGTCTTTCTTGGTTCTGCGGTTTCAGCAGCAGTCAAACCAATCATTTCAGTACCACCGAAACTGAATGCAGCTGTCACGAAGACAGAACAAACACCTTTAAAACCGTTGGCAAAAGCACCAGGGTGTCTCCAGTACTTTCCACCTACGTATTGGTGATTTGGACCACCACCGCAGATCAACACAATACTTAAAATGTTGAAACCAACAACAGCTAGGACTTTGACCATCGAAAATATAAATTCAGACTCACCATAGCCTTTAACCCCCAATAATGTGATGAAGACAATGACCAACCAGAATATTATGACAAATACATCTGAATTTATTTCCGAATTCCAGTATTTGATGGTGATGGATCCAGCAACTAATTCCAAGGGCAATAAGACAAAAAATTGTAAAAAGTAATTCCAACCAATAGCGAAACCGACAGCAGGTTCGATAAATCTACTAGCAAAGACATTGAAACTTCCACTGACGGGGAAGGTAATCGATAGTTCACCTAAACCTTGCATGGTAGCGTAGACACCAGTCGAAGTTAAAATCCAGCCAATCATGACACCAGCTGGGCCACCTGTTCCTAAAGCCGAACCAGATCCAACAAATAACCCAGTACCAATACTTGAACCAATGGAGATCATTTGAAGGTGTCTGGATTTCAATTTTCTGCTTAAGTTGGAGTTTGCAGCATTTAAGTTGATTCTTTCCAAGTCGGTTAATTCTCTGTCTTGGTCGACACTTTTGCTAGTTAAAGTTTCTTTAGCGATGGCGGGTTTCCACGAATCCACAAAAGAATTCCACAAGCCCTGGTTTTCCAGCGACGATTGTTCCGAGGAACTCGCTATATTGTCGATAACGTTGAGGGATGGGGCTTTCTTCTCATTCATGGCTAGATAGAGTACGAAAAAGAGGTGTAATGAAAAATCTTGACGAGACTTTGCAAAATCTGCTTTACCAAACTGCCCAAGACAAAGTCATCCCATATGCCATATGGAACCTGCCTGGAAAAAAAAATAATTGCACCCAAAGAGCAACATGCTGCGAGAAGGGTGTGCAGGTAAGCGAAATAAACTGGCAAAATCACAGATGTGAGTCATTTTTTCGACCGTTGTACGGATATTTTTTGTGGCACAGATGGTAGACAACAGTAGAGTTTTTCCAGAATGGCACGCATCTGCGGCATTCTACTATTGTCCTATTGAAAAAAGAAAGAATTTTTTTCTTTTTTTAGAACATACAAAGCCGATATTCTTTAGGATGTAGTGTCGAAGCGAACTCCAGGCGAAGAAATGCGGCATTCACCCCTCTCCACTGTTGCTAATATCGGACTTCAATTGGATTTGTATCGTTTGGATCCCTGTTGTTCTTGCCGAGAACGCTTGCGTTCAATCAAACGAACCATATCCTGATACGACTTCTCTATGCTGATTACGCGAGGAAGAAGGAGCCGCAAGATATCGGTCAACTCCGTAGTAGCCAGTGATTTTCCAAGATTATGGGCAAGTGCTGAATATTTCTTGAGCTGAGAGTGGGCTCGAATATCGAGAGAATCTAGAAGTTCATTGGAAGTATCTAAACGTGACAAGATTGCAGCTTCAAATTCGTCAATACGAGTCTCTAGCCGTTGGATGGTGCGCGTATGCTGTCTCTTGATATCTTCTAGTTGCTTGTATAGCTTTTTAGTAAGTTCATCTGTGTATGATGAGTCCTGTATCTTTCCAGAACACTGACAGCTCGGAGTTGCTTCACTCAAAGGTATTCCTCCGATGCTGTGAACTTGTTTGGCCAAT
Source organism: Teunomyces lycoperdinae (assembly GCA_030574955.1). NCBI lineage: Eukaryota > Fungi > Ascomycota > Pichiomycetes > Serinales > Debaryomycetaceae > Teunomyces > Teunomyces lycoperdinae. The sequence continues at coordinate 192,832 of JAJMFY010000008.1, forward strand.
TCTCCTATTTGTGAAGAGATCATATTACAAGTCTCCAATGTGGAAGAAGTACTGGTCTGTATTAGAGACAGCAACTCGGTTCTTATTATTTCTTTTGTGGTCAACGATTCTAGCTCCATTCGTGAAGCCCACATTACAAAATCGGGGACTGGCTCTGGGACTTTATGATCAATTTTTACTTGCAAAAGATTGTCTTCCATTGAAGTATCAGGAAAGACAGTTGAATTTCTGAGATCTGAAAGTTCCAAGTCACTTGAGTAATCTGTTTCTTGCTCCATTGTTTAATAGTTGACAAATTTAACTCTGGGATTTTTGCAACCATCGCACTTACCAGATTGGTGGCAGGTTAATGGGTTTTGCACGACCAAAACAATTTATTTCACGACAAAGACGTGAAGATGAGCGCTGGTATAGAAGACTAAAATACAACCTATTAGGAGAGAAGAATGTCAGATTTAAAGACATTTTTGGAGAGTAAGTACTAGCAATGGAACTGAGATAGATAAATGAAAACTAACAGTTGCAGAGAAGGTAAGAATTATCACCACCGATGCCAGGCTCTTTGAAGGTATCTTGCAAGGATATGACAAGACCACCAACATTGTTCTTAGTGATTGTATAGAACGTGTCATTGTCGAGCCTGATGATAAAGAAGGCAACGAAGAACTCGCGCTTGGACTCTACATGATTAGAGGCGGCAATGTTGTATGTGTTGGTGAGATTGACGAGAGTATCGATAGCTTGGTGGACTGGACTAAAATCAGAGGAAATGCATTGAAAAATACCAAGAACCCGTTGTAATTAAAGACACTAGAAGAAGACCAGGCGAAACAGAGAAAGAAAAACAAAAAAAAACAGTAAGTCGAATCAAAATCAACCTAGATAATTTTGATCTGATTGGATAGCTACGTACTCTACTTATAATTGGGACTCAATGTCTCTAATTTGTTTCATGGTTGGGTGCCAGTGCAGCCGGTGATGGTGCATTTTTCTGGATGGAAAACATGTGACTAGCTGGCTGGGTGAAAATTCGCGCGCCGATAAGCTCGAAGGCCAAAAGGGTCAACAGGGCAAAACCACCAGTGATAACAGATGGCCGGATTGGAACAGTCACTCTTCCAGCTCAAGTTTACTGCTAAGCAGTTGAACCGTCAAGCTACCAAAGCTGCAAAAGAGGAACTTCAAGAAAAGGCTAAGATCAAAAAAGCTCTCACCCAAGGCAACAACGACATTGCCCAGTTGTACGCGCAGAATGCCATTAGAAAGGCAAATGAGCGGGTCAATTTGTTAAGATTATCATCAAGAATCGATGCTGTGGCTTCGAGAATACAAACTGCAGTGACAATGCGTTCGGTTACAGGAAATATGACGCTGGTCATCAAGGGCATGGACAAGGCACTCCAGACAATGAACTTGGACCGAATATCGATGGTAATGGACAAGTTCGAGACCCAATTCGAAGATTTGGATGCATCAACTAACTACTACGAAACAGCAACTAACAATGTCAATGCCTTGACCACGCCACAAGAAGCCGTTGACGAATTGTTGAGCCAAGTCGCCGACGAAGCGGGCATCGAAATGAAACAAGGTTTAAACGAAACCAAGGTAGAAATCTCATCACCTCCCGTGAGCAACATCACCGATGAAAAGGAAGACAAGTTGACCGAAAGATTACGTGCTTTGAGAAGCTAGAGCTCTCTTCCTTTCTTTATATTTTGTTCTGTTTTTTGTACTACATGGCACCAATAAAAATTATTATAATATCTTTATAACGTAATATACAATGGTTCGGATGATGTTGGTTACTTTTTGTATCCAGAAAAGGTAAATGCACCAGACTTTCTTCTGGTTGAAATCAGTTCTTCTTGTTTGATGACGAGGCTCACTTGGCTTACCAAGTTGGCAAACCCCTTACTGCTTCCCTTGATTTTGATCAAATGGATCGACGACGAGTTGATCAAGTCAATCATTTCCATCTTAAACTTCAACTTTCTACCATGAGCAAAACGAGCAGGGATAATTCCTGAAATAAGGCCAAATTCGTCGTCGAATTCGACATTACTCACAGAACCTTCAATCCGTTTCAATTCCAACTGGTTCTTGATCACACGAGTAAGATCCTTTGCAATAAGACATGAATCGATAATGTTTATGTCTTTAGAGTACACTGATGGAGTGTATGAAACAGTACCGCCACCAGCCGTCACAGGACGTTCACGAGGAGTCGAAATAGCGCTGATTAATTTTCTAAACCAGTTCTCCTTACGGTCACCATCCTTAGATTTAGTCGATCCAATGGACAACCTACTGAAACGCTTGCTACCTGCAGATTCCGGAGCCTTTGGAGCCTCTCTCTTTGGATTCAAACTAAGACGACGGAAAAGACCCTTATCGCTAGTCTTTTGTGGGGGCTGAACCGGAGCTGAAGCTGGGGCTTGTGGTCGATTTGCTGGAATAGGAATCACTTCTTTCTTGTCACTAACCACAACCGTCTTTTCCACATTTCTCATCTTGGAAATGGTCATGGTACTGAAAATCTCCGTAGATCCTCTAGACTTCTTAAGTCCACTCTTTTCGTGGTGTTCATCAGCAATGGATGAAGTATCAAGAATTTCAAAGTTCTTCGAAGCAGCTGTTTGATTAATATTCTTTTCGTTATCTTCTTCATCGTCCTCTTCATCTTCATTGTCTTCATCTTCTTCTTCCTCTTCTTCCTTGGAATAATACAGATCAGGTCTCAAGTTAGGTTTGTTAATCTCAATCAAGTTCTTGGACTTTCTTCTCTCACCATAAAAATCATGCAAGTTGTCATACATCACCGGTGAGGTTCCTTCTTCCTTAATAAGAGTTTCAGCAGACGTATGTTCAACCACACTGGGTCTCATTTTACTAATCTTTCCCACGTCTGCAGTTCTAGAACTGATAATGTCAAAGGCGGAATAATCTTCTTCCATGATGTTCGACTTGTCTAGCGAATTTCTCGACTTATCAGGTTCAAATGCGGTGTCATCCAACATAGTTTCGTCAGACTCATTGCCATCGAAAGCATCGTTTTCTTCATCAATATCAGTTTCACGAAGGGAAAGAATAGCATCATCCATTGTGTTGCTGGGGAACTCTTCGTACGCAGTAGAACTGACATTCACCGAAGTAAACTCATCTAAGTCTGATCTTCTACTTGGTTCTTTCGTCATGCCAATTCCAAGTCCGCGGAGGTTTTGGGTCGATGATTTCTTCAAATTGCTCTTCGGAGTTGATTCAGGTTCTGAGAATTCCTGAATTGGACGAATCAATGGTGTGTTGTGCTTGGATCTTCTAATAACGGTCCCTGAGGTTGAAGTCTGGTTCAAGATCGTGATATCGCCAGCGTCATAAATACCCTTATTCAACAAACCACCAAACGAAAGCCGAGAAAAGTGAGGATTAGGAATGAATTCCAACTTATCTGCATCTTCCGTGTTGTCGATTTCATGTCTAGAAGCTTCAGCATTGTTGTCTCCCAACAACGAACGGTTTTGAAGTTGACTCTTGCCCGAAGTTCTGGAAGCTGTGCTGTTGATTCGTTTCAATGCCATCTGACGAACCCGTTCCCGCTCATTGAAGTCTGGCAACGACATGTTCTCTTTATCTTCACCCGAAGGATTCGTCACAGGCTCGTTCAAGTATGAAGACAAATTCTTGGAACTGGACGTCTTTACATTCGAGCTGAACCGACGAGGAGGCGCTGGAGCAATGTCAATACCTAATTTATGCAATACTTTGGTGGTGTTTACATTGACATTACGCGACAGTGAATTGAAACGTTGTGATGCATACGCAGAAGGAGAAGCAAGCGATCTAGCTCTTAACAAAGGATTGCCGTGGTGCTTTGGATCCAAGGAAGGAAGATTCGAGACCGGCTCAGTAACGTTACGACGGTTAAGGCTCGCAAAATCGTTCGAACTTTCATGCTTCTTGAGCTTTTCCATAGCTTCCCTTTGTTTTTCCTGCAACAACACCGATTGACGTTTACGTTCCTTCTCCTTTTCCTGTTCTTTTCTTATTCTTTCCAATTCCATGAGACGCATTCTGGATTCTCTGGCTTCGTTTCGTTCCCGGACTTCAGCCGCGAGTTCACGTTCATGTTCACGCAAACTCTTCTTTCTCGTAGGACCAGCAATCTTCTGCGGAGGTTGAAGGTCGCTTTCTTCAAACATCTCGTCACAAATCAACTGAAAGTTGAGTAATGATTTGTTTTCCGAGTTTTTTAATTCAATTGGCTTCTTTTTGGCCAAGCGTGGCGATTCTTCTGTGGTTTCGGTGTGCTCCAATTCAGACCAGTCCATGACTCCCATCGACTTACGGGTAGAATTGGGAGGAATTCCCTTTGCTTTAACTTTAAGAGATTTCACCGATGAGGAGGCGGAAATGTTGTGCTTTCTAGTATTTATTGACGTGGAACTGACTCTGGGATTAACTTGTATGCTCAGGCCTTTTCTCTTGGAAAAAGAAGACGATGAGTTGATATTGCTTGGATATACGTTAGTGATGTTGGACAACACCTTTGAATGTTTCTTTACTGACTTGGTCGAGCTAATCGATGTTGTTCTGGGGAACTTCTTGACGGTGGTAGTTTGTGTATCGCCATTTTCATCGTAGACTGTTGTCTTTACAATCGACGTGGAACGTGGCAAATACTGCTTGGAGTCCGAGCATTCTTCGTTGGAGTAACTGAACTTATCATCTTCATATGAAATGTGTTCGTTTCTATACTTCATCAACAAGTAATAAAACATCTTCTCGGAGCATTTCTCTACTGACAAGAGCTTCTGAATGATGTAACTTTCTTCGCAGTTGTGAAACAATACCGTCAAGTTCTTCAAGATTTCCTTGTCGATCTTGTCGACTGATTCTACGGGCTTTATGTTGGATTGTAAAAGCATGGTATGCGGTGAGGAGGAAGAAATTTCCGGTTCGGGGTACTTTGTTAACAATGGATGCGTCAAAATCAAGTCTATAGTTATTCTTTCATGCGGATTTACCTTCAACATTTTTGTGATCAAGTCCTTGGCTTCCCAGCTCAACTCGGATGGCATGACAAACTTTCCGCTTTGGACCTTCAACAATAACTTACGAATGTTTTCATCGTCAAATGGCAAGTGTCCGGTCAACAAAGCAAAGAGAATGATCCCACAGGACCAAATATCCGAAGGAGCACCGTGGTAGTTCTTTCCAGCCACGATTTCCGGAGAAGCATAATGGGGTGAACCACAGGACGTTTCAAGTAGTTTTTCACGGACTTCCAAGGCAGCCATGCCAAAGTCTGCAATCTTAATGTTCTTGTTGAAGTCGAGCAATAAGTTTTCGGGCTTGAGATCCCGATGGCAGATGTTAAATTGATGCAAGTAATTTATGCCGTTAATGATTTGTTTAAAGTAGTTGATGGCCTCGAATTCCTGCAAGCGGCCACGTTTGATGAGGTAGTCGAACAACTCACCTCCTTCGATGTATTCCAAGATCAAGTACAAATCGTTCTTGTTTTCCCATACGTCGTAGAGACCCATGATGTTTGGGTGGGAAATGAGCTTCATAATGATGATTTCACGCTCGATTCCGTACGGCAAGCGGTCCTTGTTGCTTGGAGACTGTGGAAGCTTGTATTTGGGGTTTTCTAACATCTTAAAGTTGGACTTCGGTACGATTTTAACTGCAGCCAATTTGCCTGTGATGATGTTTTTGGCCAAACGGACACGGCCGGTGGAACCGCGTCCCAATGTCCGGCCCAACTTCCAAGGACCGATTTTGTTCTGAGACTTGCGTTTCTTATTTGAGTTATTTGTATTTGTGGAGATTTGCGATAACCGTTTGGTGGCGTTGGTGACCGACTGAACGACTCTATCGACGTTATCCAGGGAGGCCTGGTCGGATGAGTAGTCCGCCAGTTGACGAGACTGCTGCTGGACTAGTGTCGTCATCGGCTTTTGCAACGAAGTAAGAAAGAAAGAAAGAATGTAGTTGGTTGAAGAGAGAAATAAGCTCGTTGGAGATCTTTCACGGAGAGACACGCCAAATTTTCGTGGTCGTTGCTTTTGTTATTGTTTACAAACAGGTATTTGCAGGTTGGGCGCACCTTTTTGAGGAGCTGGATTCGCTCCAACCTGCAATACGCGGTAGACGCGAGTGAGTTTTTTTCAGTTGGGGGGCAGCGGTCTCACTCAAGATGCAAACAAATAGAAACAAAGGAAACTGCAGACAAAATTATGCCGCCTCTTTGATCTCTCTACCATTACTAATATATATATATATATAAATTTAAAATGTGTAATTTTAATGATTCATTTGTATCATCTTTCCAAAACGGGATTTGTTACGGTACTTTGGCCCTGATTCTATCCGTATTTTTTATTACAAAAAAAAATCGAGCTCGATCGTTTTCCCATCGGTTTATTTCTGCAGGAAGTGTTTTACAAATGCAATAAAAAAACGACGAGTAAAAAAATATAATAATGAAAACAATAAAAAAACTAATAAAAAAACAACCGAAAAATAATTCAGACTGATTTGGTAGATGTCGCGGCTTATATACAGGCACACGCCCAAACTTAAATGGTTCTGACGTCTCTGTTTCTGCCTCTGCCTTCATTCCCATAAAGAATAAACTACTGAAACAAAAACTGTTCTTTTTTTTCTTTTTAAAGATACATGTCAGCGAGACAATATTTCAGTACCAACAACTCACAACATATCTATAAAACACCAGTTCTTGTACGATTTACATTTGAAATTTTCAGTCTTTTTTAGGACTAGACTACTTTTTTTTTCTCTCTCTCTCTCTCTCTCTCTCTCTCCTCGTAATACGAAGAAAGTATATGACGGGTCGTGTCACGCCCAATGTAGATGAGGTGTCCAATATAAAATCGACGAAAAACCAGGCAAACTTTTCTATATTCTCTTTACCACGAAAATGTCTAACGAAGAAAGAACCTTTATTGCTATCAAGCCAGATGGTGTTCAAAGAGGCTTAATTGCTTCTATCCTCTCCAGATTCGAAAACAGAGGCTACAAGTTGGTCGGTATCAAGTTGTGCCAACCAACCGAAGCTTTGTTGAGAGAACACTACGATGACTTGCAATCCAAGCCATTCTTCCCATCCTTGTTGTCCTACATGTTGTCTGGTCCAGTTCTTGCCACCGTTTGGGAAGGTAAGGACGTTGTCAAGCAAGGTAGAGCTATCTTGGGTGCCACCAACCCATTGCAATCTGCTCCAGGTACCATCAGAGGTGACTTTGCTATCGACATGGGTAGAAACGTCTGCCACGGTTCTGACTCCGTTGAATCCGCCAAGAAGGAAATCGACTTGTGGTTCAAGAAGGAAGAATTGGTTGAATACAAGCCTGCTTTGTTCGGCTGGTTGTACGAATAAATGTATAAATAGTCGTCAATCAATACTCTAACCAAAAAAAAAATATCGTAGTTTGATTTTGTAGCAAAATCTGTAGATAATTTTTAGTAGAAGGAAAAGAAAAAGCCGGACACGTGACATTTTTTACACCATCAAACAACCAACATGGCGTCGATCGAACAGGATGATATCTTCAACATGCAAGACAATGACGAGGAGATGAATGATGAGGAAGAAGATGCCAATGCCAGTTTTGCGATGGAGGAAGAAAACAACGACGAAGATGGCGAGGAAGAAGATGAAGATGAAGATATGAATGGAGAAGACGACGACGACGAAGATGATGATGATGAAGATGATGAAAAAGATGATGAAGATGAAGATGATGAAGATAAAGACGATGAAGAGATCAAAGAAGAGTCAAAACATGAACTCAATGAGACAGAAAACCCTGAAAAGTCTCCTGTTCCCACTGCACAATCAGAATTTAAAGATAAAGACAATGGAAGTGAAGGTGCAAAGCTTCTGTTTAGAGATGACGTGATAGCCAAAGCCAAAATCACCACCGAATTTGACATAATTCCATCGGTAGCACTTCCATACACGTCACAATGCCATGCGATTGCCCTTACAGACGGGCCTAAGTGGATTTTGACGGGTGGAGAGGACGGATTTATCCGGAAATACGACTTTGCAGCGCTGATTCAAGGCAAATCGCCGTTAACAATGGCTCAGAAACATAATTTGGTTGATCTGGTGCTGAAAGCAGGCGTCATAAACCTGTATTGGGAGAACGAGCAGCCGTTGCTGAAGCAGGAGATGTTGGCTGCGAATCCCAAACTTAAACCGGCTGATTTTACTAGTGGCAGTGCCAACTACGAGCCCAAAGTGAACCCTGTTTATGCGTTGGATGTGGAGAGACACGGCCTCTGGTGTCTTTCAGGTCTTGTGTCTGGTGGCATTTCGTTGTACACCATGCGCTACAACGAAGGAAACATGCACCATTATTTTCCTCATGGCACGAAAACAGACAATTCACGGTACCATAACGATGCGGTATCGGCTCTCCGACTCAACCGTGCTCAAGACAAGTTTCTTTCGGGTTCGTGGGACAAAACAATCCGTGAATGGGACCTCAATACCGGCCAAATCGTGACTCTTTTTGAAGGATGTACCGGTCAAGTATCAAACATTCATTATCGACCGCTTGGTCTTGAAGATTTTGTGGTGGAAGAAGAAACCGATGACAATTTTGACGATCTCTTTGGTGCAAGTGATGGTGATGATGACGATGATGACGATAATAAATCCACTACAAAGTCAGCTAAAGCTACACGGACGCTACGCAACGACGATGTGTTTATGAGTTCGAGTATAGACGGCACCATTAATATCTGGGACGTGAGAGCGTCGTCCCAAGCCGTGATCAAGCTCGGGGTGCTGGACGGCATTCCTCCGTGGTGCATGTCAGCTACGTGGTCCAACGACGGAGACAAGATCTACGCTGGCCGCAGAAACAGCACCGTGGAAGAGATCTCCCTCCGGATGCCACACAAACGCAGTGGAAATACTCCAAATGTATCGAAATTGCTCCAGTTCCCCAAGATTTCAGGGCCGGTGAGTGCGCTTTCCACCATGCCCAACAGCGACTTCTTGTTGTGTGGCTCCAACGACAACATCCGGTTGTATAATCTCACTTTGCATGACCGGGAAACCGCTTCTGCAGCTACCAAGAAGCAAGCCACACCGTTTTTGATCATTCCCGGGCACCAGGGCGGGATCTTGAGTGCGCTTCATGTAGATGACACTGGCCGGTTCATGATCAGTGCTAGTGGGAACCGTGGCTGGGGCCACACCAACCATACCGACGCTGTTCTTGTCTACGAAATCAACTTTGCCAGCTAGTTTTAGATAAAATCTAACGTATTCCAGCTTGCCACATCGGCCGAAGCTCGTTCTGTAATCCACGACACATTCCACGCACACTTTCTCCAATTCCAGAGTTCCAGTACGTCCATGCATCGCCTTTGGTCCACAACAAGTGGCATACAAAGCCAACAACACCCACAGCTATGCTAACCCGGTAAAAGTTCCAAGGAGCAAGCGGTTTTCGAGGCGGTGGTGACGGTGGCCGGGAAAAGATCTTGAAGATGGAAAGCCGTGACAGAAGCAGCGAAACAGAAGATGCAAGACTAAGTGATGATGCCAACAGGGTGCTTGTTTCATCATCAGAAATCTGAGCTACAAAGTCAGCCTGTGCTTCGAGTTCATCATGGGCCTGTTGTGCGATTTCACCGTTTTGCTCCTCGATTATTGTAGTTAATTCTGCCAAATAGCGTGATTCCAAGCCGGAATGGTTCAACCTTGAAGATGTTACAAGCACAGAATGCTTATTGTACCCACCAAACCAACATTCAAATTGGTCATTTCCCGGTAATGGAAACTTATCGATCAATTCACTTGTTTTTGATAAGATCCGTGCAAGCACCTCATCATTAAGACATGAAAACACATGTCTTGGAGAAATGAGTAGATGAAGTGTGTCGCTATCAACCGATTCGACCATGATATCGTTCTTACAATACAGAAGTGCCGCCACATACAAGTATACGCTCACAAGCACCGAGTTGTAGCTAAAGACATAATCCCATATCACAAGAATATGATGGAGATTGTTGATATCATGGGCGAAAAGCGTAAGAATCGACGAAAGACCCTGAAGAAATGAGTAATTATAAGGCACATGTGGTGACGAGCTCAGTTTGATAAGTTCAAACATCTCCGGTTCTGCCTGTTCCAAAAGTACGGCAATAAGTCGCAAATGGTTGAGCGATAGTGAAATATCTTCAATCATAAAGTCACGTAAATGATAAACTGCCAACGTCTCAAGCACGGTGAATGCCATGTGGGGATCATGTTGCTGAAAAACCATCAAAACCACACTCGCTACATCGTGGAATCCCTGGTAATAGTGGAGCGATGGATGCTTCCGGAGTACCTTGACTATCAAGCCCATCAAATCGCGTTTGAGCGCATCTAATTCGCCTGCCAGTGTGATTTCCGCATATGACTCGTTAACCAGCACCGACAGAGCATTGGCTAGAAGCGCTACCAGGCGCTGGACATCGAGTCTCACCTGATCTTCGTCGCGGTGCGGTTCCCGGTCATGAAAATCAAGCTCATCGAGAAATGAAGCCGATTGTGCTGACAGAAGTCGTGAATCTTCATCCAGCAGACCAAGCACTCCAAGAAGACGAGGCCATATTTGTGCACGAAGCGTATTAGACACCAAACCATCGGCATTTCGTGAATATTCTTCCAACGGAAGTTCAAGCTGGAGCGCTCTGGTAAGTGTTTTTGCCTTGAGTCCCTTGGCATGGCTGCACAAGGGCACCTCATCCGAATAGAATGAGGTGGTGAATGTATCTACATCCATAGACACCCAATCGGGATGCAGCATTTGTTATCTAGTGATGGAAGTTCCTTATCAGCTTCCTAAGGCACGGCAAGGTTGGATGATTTATGATTGTGGTAAGCGCACGACTTACGTCATAACCCACGGAATGGTTTTTCAACAAAAAAATTAGCCAATCAACTCAAATGAAAGTTAAAAATTTGTGCTGGTTATGATTAGTTGATTTGTTATTTGGTCCGGTCTTGTGATAAAGCAAGTATTATTGTTTTATTTACTTTACTTTGTTTCTTTTACGTTGTTTGTTGAAAATGTGGAAAATTGTTGTCACGTGATCCTATCCATATATAAAACCCCAGGAATTTTTCAACCCCACAAAATCTCCACTGTAACATGAAGTTTACTCCTGGAAAGAAAAAGATTACGCTTGACTTTGAGATCGGTTCTACGGTCTATCATCATATCTGGCTCCGTGACAATTGTCACTGTAGCGAATGTTATTTTCCCGCCACGAAACAACGGCTTCTTAATTCGGCATTGATCGACGAGAATATCGACATTGTTTCACACGAGATCACCGACCAATTGTTTCGTATTACGTGGTCAGATGGCCATGTAAGCGAGTATGATTCTGACTGGCTTCGGTGCCATGCTTATTATCCTCGTTTGATCCCGGCTGAAGATAAAGTTGCTGGAGAAAATGAGTTGGTTCGTCGTCTCTGGACGGTTGCCGATATCAAGGACAGACTTCCAACTGTCGACTACAACAAAGTTGTAGCAAAGGACAATCGTGAAGCATTGCGTGATTGGACCCATAAGATCTTTACTGACGGGTTCTGTCTAATCGATAACGTACCTGAGACCCCAGAACATACTCAGAAACTAGTTGAACTGTTGATGTATATTCGTCCTACGCACTACGGCGGGTTCTGGGACTTTACCAGCGACCTATCCAAGGCCGATACGGCTTATACCAACATTGACATTTCTTCTCACACCGACGGAACGTACTGGAACGATACTCCTGGCTTGCAGCTTTTCCACTTGCTTTATCATGATGGAGAAGGAGGAACCACCAGTCTTGTGGATGCGTTCAAGTGTGCTGAGATCTTGAAACAACGTCATCCCGAGAGTTATGATGTGTTTACCCGCATTCCGGTGCCAGCACACTCTGCTGGTGAGGCGGATGTTTGTATTCAGCCCGATATTCCGCTGCCGGTGTTCAAGTTGGATTCGCGTGGAACGTTGGTGCAAGTCCGGTGGAATCAGAGCGATCGGTCAACGATGGACGTGTGGGATGATCCTGAGGACGTTCCACGTTTCTACCAGGCCATCAGACACTGGATTGAGATCATTACCAGTAAGGAAAACGAGTTCTTTTACCAGTTGCGTTCCGGCCAGTGTCTTATTTTTGATAACTGGCGGTGTTTCCATTCCCGGACGGAGTTTACCGGAAAGAGACGTATGTGTGGTGCCTACATCAACCGGGACGACTTTATGTCGAGAATGCGTTTGTTGAACTTGGGCCGTGAGGCTGTAATTAACGCGTTGTAGTGAATAAAAGTAGGAAAAGATAAGACATATTTTTCAGACACTTTTTCAGACACTTTTCAGACAAGTGTTTTGGAAAATAAGTAACTGGACTGTAAATTTAACAATTTTCGAGGGTTTTGTGGTGTAGAAACATAAGTGTTTGTTAGAAGCATAGAAAACCCCGTGTCTTTTTAAGAATTTGGGACCAATAACCAGCTTTTTATGACATAACAATGGCGGAGAAAAAGGAATACGCACAACAAAATCGCTAACAAGAAGATAAAAATTACAAGCCGGACTTTGAGGGTGATTTTGTTTGTAGTTTTGTGCATTGGAGGCGCTTTGATGTGGCGTTTCGAGTGTCTGCTTCTTGTGTCCAAAGCACGGGTGATGCATGCACGCAGTGCATAGCCGAATAGAAAAGATGTACTATCCCAATTACTTGGTGGGGATAGGAGCACTTGAAGAGAAGTCGAATCGCGAAGCATACGGGTCATTGGTAGGTAGAATTGTTGATTAATATACGTTTCTACTATTGATTTAGGCAAAGATTGGGTTCCCGCCCCAGGTCCATGGGTCGTTGAATCGCAAGCCGATATCCAAGGCCGCAATGGAGGCCAATTCGGCTTTAGATAAGTCAAAGTCAGTGACAGTCAAGTTCTGCAACAATCTGTCAGGATTGTTGGACTTTGGAATGACGGCAATGTTACGTTGAGTGGCCCAACGCAAGAGAACTTGGGCAGTGGATCTGTTGTGGGTAGCAGCAATGGTCTTAATGACTGGATGATCGAGCAACGAGGTGGCTTCATGTGCAATCTTCATGTTCAATTCCAAAAACGATTGTGGTCCAAACGAAGAATAAGCAGTGATGGCAATACCCTGGCTTTGGGTGTAGGTAACCATGTTTGGTTGTTGCAACAATGGGTGGTGTTCGATCTGCAAAACAGCAGGCTTGATCTTGGAACCCTGGACCAAGTCAAACAAGAGTGAACCGTTGAAGTTGGAGACACCGATACTCTTGACCTTACCTTGAGCAACAAAGCTTTCCATTGCACGCCAGGTATCCAAGATGGTGACGTCAGCATCGTATTCAAGAGGTTGAGCGATTCCAGCAGGGTACTTTTTTTCAATTGGAACGTACTTCAATGGAATTGGGAAATGGATCAAGAACAAGTCGACGTAGTCAAGACCCAAATCGGAAAGAGTACGATCGAGAGCCTTGGTGGCGTTCTCTGGCTTGTGGTACGTGTTCCACAACTTCGAGGTGATAAATAAGTCTTCACGCTTGACCAATCCTTCGCTAATGGCACGTCTGATACCTTCACCAACCTCTTTTTCGTTCCCGTAATCCTGGGCACCGTCAAACAAACGGTAACCGACCTTAATGGCGTTGTAAATTTGGTCAGCAGCAGTGGCATTGTGCACCTTCCAGCAGCCAAAACCAACAATTGGCATCTTAAGCCCGTTGTTCAATACGATAGACATTGTATAGTGTAGTGTAGTGTTGTGTAGTTTGGATTAACGTCAATTCTTTTTGGCGGCCAATTGGCCTGTTTATGAGGAGAAATACTTTGGACTGCACATAACCCAAGTTACCCGCGCGTGGAAGGTCGTTCCCACCCCCACTCGCCACTTACTTCGGAAACGATCCGTTACAATATATTTTGACACACCTTTACTAAACGGAAGAAGAGATTTTTCGCGCCGTGTCAGAGACTGCACCTCATGACAATGGTTCCCCTCCACTCACCATGGAGGCGCCTTACCAGCGGCTTTAACATCGGAAGGTAGTTGACGTAACCAGTGGTGTGAGTGCAGCACATATGAACGGAGTTTGATTATCTCCGATTCGTGCACTATCAGGTGTAAGGCATGGATTAGTCAGTGTTTAAATGTTGAATCTGGAAGTTTAAACCTTATCTCAAATTAGACGCAGTTGCAGCCAAGGTGGAGAAGTGGAGGATAATGTTACGAATGCAAACTGTATTTTGGGAAATGCAGACATTAATGCAGACACCATTAATACTGCACTCTACAGTTTTTTCATAACCTTGACATTTTCTTGTACGTCTCCTCAGATTTATTTCTTCTCGTCTAAAGCAAAACTAAATACTGACCGAATAGGAGGCAATTGAGTTCCTGTAGTAGCAATACTACTATCTTCATGCTCCTGCAAGTTCTTTGAAGCTGCCGTGAGCAAATGCAACGGGTTTTCCTGTGGTTGCAAGTGTGGCGACTGCGATGGAGTCACCAATGGCGTATCGTTGGGCGAAATCATAAACTGTCCGGGATTCTTGCGAGCAGGAATCACCGTGGCAGTGGTTTGTGTAGGCGAGTTAGGACGAGACTTTTTGTGGGTCTTGTAAAACTCGAGATTGAGCAGCGTCAGCGAGTTCTGCTTTGGAAGACTAAAATATGAGTTGCTGGCAGCAGGGGTACGTGTTGGAGGTGTGGTTCCGGTCTTAATTGGTGTAAGACGTTGTAAAGAGGCCAAATTGGAACCGGACAACGAAGGTTTCACCTTATTAAGTGAGCTCAACAGGCTCGAAGAAGCCCGAGTCTGGAAATATTCGTGCAAATTGGTAAGCGAAGGACCTGGTGGAGGCAACACTGAATGTGCAGCGCCCATGGTATCAGGTGACGTGCTGAGCAGTTGGATAGCCAGGTTTGCGGTTGAAATGGTGCCGGGATGCAGAAATAAGTGAATATTGGACGAAATGGAAGTTGTGCTGTCGGATTTGGAGATTGGCAACCGCCCACTAAGCAGTGGAGACACCTCGTTACGGTGAGGAGCGGAAAATGTGCGGTTGTGGTGTCCTCCTGAGGGAGACGTTGCAATGGCGAACGCTGCGTCGTGCTTGGTTTCCGGTGTCTGCCGTATCGTTATAGGAGAGGTCTGGGTATAAGAGGGGTGTGTAGGGTTTGTATCTTGGATGTATGCATGTGTTTGTGATTGTGTAGTTTGTGTCTGCAGCGGTGTTTGCAGCTGTGGCGGAAGTGGAAGTGGCATCTGCAGCACCGGTGCCTGCAGTACCGGCACTTGCAGGATCGGCATTTGTGCCTGTGTCTGGATGGCTACCACCTGGGCCGCCTGTGGCTGAGGTATAAGATACACCGGATATGGTTGGTGGTAAATGTGATTACCGTTGCGGTCCACCGTCACTTGGATCGCGGTGGGTACCTGCTGGTATGCCTGCTGTTCAGGGGCCATGTCACTATTATTCTTTCTCTTACGGGTGTTTGGATTGTTGTGGATCCGTAAGTGTCTGGTAAGTTCATCCGAGCGACTGAACCGCTTGTTGCATCCTGGGAAAGAACATGCATGTGGTTTTTCCCCGGTGTGGGTCCGAATGTGTCTAGTCTGGTGTTCCAACCGGTGGAACGCCTTCTCACAGTATGGGCATTTGTAAGGTCTGTCCTCCTTGTTTCTCTTCTCTTTAGGAGGCATCGTTTTATCAGTATTGAAAAAATTGCGTATATTTGGTTCAGAAAAGAGTGCTAGGGATTGGCCCGCTTTTATTCTCGTTTGGTAATCTAATGGTTAGAAAATTTTTGGGAACCTAAAAAAGAAAGAAAAATTTAAAACTTGACTTGAATTGAGTAATAAAAAATATTTTGTATTTCTCTTACCAGTTATCTTGCCTAAAGTGTAAAACGATTATGCACCCTGGGTCGCATAACGCTATTTTCCCGGGGAAATGACAGTAAACTGCTAAAAGAGGCGTTTAACCAGCAAAAGAAATTAGATTATGACCCCCCTCCCCCCCCCAAAAAAAAAAAATAAAATGCTCCGAAGTAAAAAGTTTTTCCGATGAGGGTTTTTCCGAGTGACCCACTTTTTCCCAACGGCGACCTACCGGCCACGCCAAGCCGTCACTTTTATAATTTGAACAAAAGATCCAATCATAGCTGCCGGACGAACTTTTTTTTAGGTTAGTACATTTTCAGGTGTTTGTCGTGTGATGGTCTATGACTATGTATACTCTACCGCTTATACCGACGGAAACTGACATTACCTACTGTCAAAAAATACTTTGTGTGGTGCAGATAATTTTTTCAAATTACGTAACCTGTAAAAAAACCCTTACACAGTTTACTGAACACCGATCTAGATTTGTGGGGTGGTCCCACGAGGTGAAATTGGAATAGGGGCATGTGATGGCGGGAGGCTTTCCAAGCAAAATAAAATTAACGAAGTAAGGCAGAGCAATTATAGCCTTGGCCACAATGTTGCATTGCAGCACATGCATCGTTCCGGTCTACAGGAGTTGCCTCAGTTAGCCATCGTTTGTTGTTGCCCTGTCTCCGATCGGTGTTCTTCCCCCACCACACTATCAGTTAGATTGCGGAGTGAACCGGGGAGACGGGGAAAGAGGGGTTAGTGTGGAAAAACTCTGGCAGGTGCAGCCTGCCCCGATTGGGAAGTGGTACCGTCTCTTTGCGTAATTTGTTCCCTCGCGACCACTGCCGTTTCGAGGCAGGAGGCAGGGAGGAAGTCCAGGACGGGGAAGCAAGCGCGGTGTGGCTACAGAAGAACCAGGTTGGCTATCATAGCTATCGTATATCTAGTGTTACAAATCAAACTTAAAGTCGAGCCATTGGTCAAACCACTGTAGATTACCCAAAAGGTCAGGCTGCACGGGCTCCTGGGGCGCAAGCTCTGCCCAATCAAGAGAATCGGAAGAGCCCGGCGTCGCAGCGCCCGGCGGCGGCGGGTCGGAGTACGGCTGCCACGCCGTATCGAAAATGGCATTGAGTGCGGGCTCCATATCTGCCGAGGAGCCTTCCTTGGGCTCGTTTTTGCCCAATTGGTCGAAATTCTGCTTGTTAACGTCCAGCGAACCGTGGTCCACGCCAATGCTGTTGATAGCAGCGATATCTTCCTGTAAACGTAGCGTAAGAATCCGATTGGCCATTTTGAGGGCCCAGACACATTCATTGACCATTTTGAACCGTTCTTTGGCCACGATTTTGCCCTGGGAATTACGAACGGGCGATTTACGAAGTACCAGAAAGAGACGTATGGTTCGCTTCAGAATCTGGCGGGCTTCGCCGATGTAAACACCACCATTGAGTAATGTAACGGCACAAACTCCAACATTAAACAACATAAGAAGCGTAAGATGCCAAGGCACATAGAGCTGGCCGTGGCGGTGGACCTTTTCCAACGCCAGAACCACGCCATGCATCGCTTCCAACGCCATCTCGATACGAAGTCCCGCCGACGGTACTCTTCGACCCACGTAGTTGAACAAAAGCTTACCATGGATACATAAAATCACGTCGTAGAACTGGAGTTTGACTTGGGCCCCAATGGTGCCCGATATCTTGGAATCGGGCGAGTACAAGTCGTCGTTATCGAAGCCATGACGCAGCAACCATGCTTGGATCTCCACCAAATCACGGTTGGCCTGTAACACCTTCACGGGTTCCGGTGCATTGGACATCAGCGTGTGGATATGGGCTGCTGCTCGGGCAAGATGGAGCATGGCAAGGGCAGGAAGCGTGAGCCAGTCGTCTCCAGCCTGTTCGGCAGCTGTATCCATCAGTGGCGGTGTTCTGCAAGTATCTTCTTCACGGAGCCCGCAGTACCGGCCCATCTGGAGCCCCAAGAGCCGGTCAAACAGGTATACACACCAGAAGATCCGTTTGGCCTTCAAGCGTTCGTACGGCGTCGAAAGAATGAACTTGGGATCTTCCTGGCCTAAACCCATGGCCCTTGTCATGAACACAGCTCGACCCAACGCTTGGTACACCAGGGTTTGGCGGTGGGTGATGCGGAGGTAAAGAGTGATAAGGAGCCACAGCTGGATCAACTCAAACAGCTCCCACTGGAAACTGAGAACCGAAACTACGGCGTACAGGTACTTAAAGAACCGTTCCTCAAGCTGTAACTGGTCGGCACTGGGACCCCGGATACTCAGCATCTCCCGGAACCGAATGGCAAGTGCATATACCAAGTAAAGTTGGGCCGAAAAGAGTCGGGTTTGGTTGGTTTTGGAAGTCCGGTCGTTGACGGATCCTCGAGCCCGCTGTTCATCCACCACGGTGGTGTATGCTGCTACCTGTTCACGGAACACGGCTTCATGGAGCACGGCAAAGAGTGGGTTGATTTCTCGAAAGAACGAATCGATTAACAGCGCCGTGTCGAGCTGTTCATGTTCAGGATAGTCAGGGAGTTCGTCTTCCTTGAGATAATGGCATCCCAGCATATTCCAGCCAAAGTATTGGGCTCGAGGAATTTGCACAAGCTGTTGCAGAGCCGGCGAAAGCTCGCTGTACATCAGCCGACTAAGCTCGCACATCAACAACGTCTGGTGACGGCGCAGCCACCGCCACTTGCTGCTGGGAGCAAGCAACAACTCATCAAGACCAGCAACGTCCGGATCGTCCAGATTGGCCGCCTCAAATATGGTGGTGGCATCACGACTCATCAATCCTTCCAAATAATGCACACGATTCTCCAAATGACGCACATAATCGTCGCCTTGCCCAACAATCGGAAGCCCAAACAGCTCTGCCGTACCAACACCAAGCTTGGTCCGTTTGTTGGCTGGTTGTCTCACCAGTACCAGCTGTTCACGGGCATATGCTGTCAGATATTGGCATTCCTTTTTGTGCCTCACGCAGGTATTGCACGGATGCGTGCCCGAACACTTGATCTTCTGTGTCCGGCACCGATCGCACGCCTTCGATACCCGCATCCGACCAGGAGCCGCTGCAGGAACCGGATACGCGGTAGTGAACGTGAATTCTTCCCCGAATTCGTCCCCTTTTTTCTTAGCCATGGTGATGTTTTTCGCAGATTTCGATCTTTGTTCTGGTACGGCTTTTAGTCATCGCCAACTTTTATCTACATTCTACAAGCCTCATTTCTGTTATTTCTAATCTTATGACTATGAATTCAATTCTTTTCATCTCTCTTTTTCTCTCTATTATTTGCTTAATAATTCACTGCTCGGCATTATTGTTTTCAAATAGAAAAAAAAAAAATAAGCCCGATACGGGGGTCGAACCCGTAACCTTTTGATACCTAAAGCGCGATGTGCGACTAAGAGTCAAACGCTCTACCGATTGAGCTAACCAGGCCAATCTGAAACTCGTTCTAAATCCAAACACTCAAATGTGTTATTCACCAAACTACCTTTTATGATGAATTCATCTATTGAAATTTCAAGCTAAAGTAATCCTGGTTATTCACTGGTAAAAACCACCTTGTTCACCTTATGCCTATCAAACAAATCAAACACCCTTTTACTCTCCTCAAACCCAACTTTACAGTCAATGAACCCATCAAAATCACCCTTCACCTTGGTAAAAACCTCCAACGCTTCGGGAAATAACGACCATGCATGGCACCGTCCAAATGAAATGTTGATATTCTTCAAGTAACACTCAAGACCGTTGAACGGAATCGGATCATGTGCCATTCCTATCGAAGAAATAAACCCGTTTCTCCGAACAGAATCATACGCCGTCCGAAGTGCTGCTGACGCTCCCACAACTTCCAAAACCGCATCAAAACCGACTCCATTCGTTTCCTGCTTGATAAACTCGCTGACAGCATCGGGCTCGGTCTCGAAATTAACGGTCTTGTATGCTCCGAGCCGTTTGGCTTCTGCAAGCCGCGAATCAACACTGTCAACACACACAATCTTGCGGAATCCAAAGTACCGAAGCGCTCTAACGGAACAAAGTCCAACAGGACCCACACCCATCTGAAGCACCGTGATATCGGCAATATCTACCCGTTTAGCACCGACAGCAGCATCGTTGCGGAAGAAATCAACAACCTTTCTGGCTCCATAGTATCCCGTGGTAAAGATATCAGCCATCATCACGTAAATGCTGTCGTCTTCACCGGGATCGGAAACCGGTTTCTTTATCAATGTTGATTCCGCATATGGAACAAGCACATATTCAGCCTGGCCTCCATCAAGACCTTTTTTGCCAAACGTGTTGGTCTTGTCACATTGCCCCGAGTAGCCATGTTCACAGTACCAGCACTCGCCACACTGTACCGTAAACGTGCTCAACACCTCGTCACCAACCGCAAACAGCGTCACAGCCTCGCCTTTAGCCACCACAGTACCCATAAATTCGTGGCCAATGATCTGCCCGGCGGGCCCGGCAATATGGCCTCGGTAAGTGTGCAAGTCGGTGCCGCAAAGTCCGCTGTAGCGGACCTTGAGAAGCACGTCGCCGGGGCTCTGAAGCGTCGGAACCGGCCGTGTTTCGGTTCTCACATCGTAGGGACCGTGGAAAACCACAGCTTTCATGGTAGAAGGAAAACTCATTTTGATTAATAAAAAAAGAATGGTAAGGTTACAGTATTTCAACGGTTTCCGGGGTACGTTTCCTCGTTTTCTTTTATTTATTTTTTTTTGGGGGGGTGTGGGGGGCGAAGTCCCCCAACATACTTTCCCAAAAGGGTAATCCGCGGAACCGATGCAAAAAAATTGGCACATCTCTACTCGTTTATTAGCATACTTGGCACAAACTTGTGGTACTCGCAGTATTGTGATTGCCAGAGCTCAATTATCAGGTTGCTCTGTTCAATGTTGATACCGTAACTCCCATTTTTCTTGATACACGACCGTTCTTTGGGGCGTACCTGGTAATCAGAAACATACATGTAATCCACTTGGCCCTCGTCGTCATAGAAATCGCTGTCTAACACTAACAAGTCGCCCTGTTCGTACACCCGAGGAAAAAGAAGCCACTCGTCTTCAGGATCAGTTCCCATTTCCATCATCTCCACTGCCATCAACCGCAGCATCACTTCCCACCCGTTACGGTACCGCGAAAGCACATCGTCAGCCACCACCTGACGGATATCGTGCTTGCTAGAAACCGTGAGCGGTCCAATATCAAGCTCAAGACTGAAATATTGCTTTACCTTCATAAAGAACCACACGCACCTTACATGGAACCCGCCATGCATCAAGATTCCCCACACAATCTTATCGTACATTCCAAGCACCGCCGGGTCATCTAATGCACTCGAGCACGCAGCAAACACCGTCCGCAAGATCATCTCGTACAAGTTGGCACGGTCAAGCTTTAGTGCAGTACTGGTAACGGTGTTGAGATGGATCTTGATCGATGTGGCCGAATTATACGCCTGTTTTTCGTAGATGGTGCTGGCACTGACAAAGTACTTGGTCAATCGGCCACATGACACTTCCTCGCGGTTATAGGTGCACGAATTCGCCATTTCAGTTAACACCGATGAATACTCGCTGGTCTCATTGATAAAACAGTACGTCTGGCTGAGAAGAAGAATCACTGCACTCCTTGATTCGTCGCGCCAGGCGGAATTTCCCAAGGATCTCCTTGACTTGTTGAGCCATTTCAAAAGCTTGAATACCCATCGAAAGGAGACAAGCGCCTCACGGTACTCCTCGCGATAGTAGTAAATGTACCCTACCACAGTGTGGTACTGGATGTAGAGCTCGTGAACACAATCTAGCTCGTTGTTGATGTGGGAAAAAAAGTCTCGCAGGGGCAGACACGAGATATCAATAGGTGGAAGATCACGAGTTGTTTCATGCATGTACTTTTCCATCACGGTTTTAAGCTCCATGAGCTCGTTAAAGAGAGAACATGGCGGAAGGAGGAGAATCGCCTGGTGAATGTGCGGCAATGGGTCCTCAAACGAACGATTCTTGTTCCAGCGAATAAGGTTTGTGGTGGCTATGGCTAAATGTTCTGATGCCTTTACGCAATTGTGTGAAAATGATGGTGCTGGTAACGTGCCGCCGGCATCGAGAAAGTGGTGAGCTTGAACATCGAGTGGTGGAACATAAACAGGTTCAACCACCGGATCTTTGGTCTGAAGAAGCCTGAGATGGTGGTGGTATGCATCAATTCTGGCGCGGTACTTGTTCTGGTGTTTGTCGGGCATATCGTACGTGTTCAACTCAGCGTGGGCGGTGTAAATAAGTTCCTCGACCGCTCTAACTGCAGTTTTCTTGAGGCCCAACAGAGTGCAGATCTCTACAAGCAACACAAGAATCTCTTGTTTTTCGTGGGGCAGCAGCATTTCAAGAGCCAAGGTGGCTTCCCGAAGAGCAACGTCGGGGCGTCCGAGTCTGTACAACGTCATGGCCAAAATACAGCAAATATTTGGTGGAAGTTCGGTTCTTGGAAGTTTTTGTAGGACTACCAATGCTTGGTACGGATTGTTGGCGGCAAGCAGACTCGTGAGTTTGGCGTATACTTCGTCGTAATCAACGGCGCTGGTATCGTGCAAAGTGCTCCAACTGTCGTCGAGTCCTGTGACCGATCCCGAATCACGATGGATCTGGTCAATCAACGAGCGTTTGTACGGGATTTGCTCATAGCTGGCGTCATCAGAAGATGACGATTGGGACATGTTTTAGCGCTGAAGATACTGTTGTTTTTTTATCTTTTTTTGCAATCAGTATTTTATTTTTATTTTTTTGCAATCGTTCCGTTTGTGTCAAGATAATATTACATACAGGTCTATTTCGACGGCGACGGCGACAGCGACTCGTCGGTCGGCGACTCGTTGGCAAGCGCCAGAAACTCTTCCCATGTAAGCAGTTTCAAGCGTTTGTATGCTGTTTTGTTGCTGACCAAGCGTGGGTCGCAGTTGTGACACTCTCCTGCCAATTTCACAAGATATTCGTAGCACTGGAAACACTGTTTTGCGTCGACGCGCAACAGGCGCACAAGGTAATCTCGAGGAAGGGTCAACGACGCATCACCAAACATCTGGCGGCCCTCATTGAGTGTCAAGAGCAAAATGGCACCAAAGAGCGTGTAGATATCGTATGAAACAAGCACCGGAAGCGACGATAGCACTTCGATGAACGAAACTGTATTTTTCATGATCGCCTCCTTCTTTTCCTCAAATAATCCCATCTCCGTTTCAGGCTCATCCTGTGATTCCATCAACTCATCCTTGATGGTGTATGGCAAGTCTAAGTTGAGGTCGAAGTTGAGTGTTTTCAAGATAAGCTCTTCCCGGTAGAGCAACTGGTCACGCCATGTCCAGAACATTTCACTCTGTTCATCCACTGCCTTTTCGGGTCGGGGATTTTTGATGATACATGCATTCAACGCGATCTTGTCTGGTGGCCGGTACGTGTCGTTGAGCTTACAACTGATGGCCACTGCAGCGCTGGCCACATAGTATTTCGAGGATGTGATTGGCATTCGGATGTAGTACCGGTTAATATAGATGGTTGCGGCCAAGATTGTGCGCCCATCTAACTTGAGACGAGTGCCCAACCGAATCACGAAATCATGGATACTTTCACGGACCTTGAGTTCTTGTGCCACCAGCATTTTGAGGTGCTGTCGTGAGGGCGATTTCACAAGGAATGCTTCTTCCAGAAAAAGCCATGTGTTGTGCCGTGCTCGCGGCGCTGTTTCTCGAGTAGCCATTGAAACTTTTGGAGTAAATTATATGTGGATTTTTGTCTGATGATGTCTGGGTGTATTATGCAGGTAGCAACTTGAGATGGCAGTGCTCTCCTACCTACCATCGATTGACAAAACAAGTTCAGGATTATAAAAGGCATCTCAACTCTACAAAAGTCAATTTGAATCAATTACATTCATATAAATGGCTAGATCTGATAAGTTAGGAAGGACGTGTAGCGTAAATTAATTTTACTTCGCTTTTTCTCAAATGTTGATTCAATCTCCAGCAATAAACTGGTTAAAAAAAAATGAAAAAAAAAACCCCGAATTCCCAGAAAAAGTCTTTAAAACTCAACCTCTTCTTTCTATCACTAGCGATTGACTCTCCAGTTTCAGTCCTGCTTCTTTTTCTCCTCGATTTTCTTTCTTCTTTTGATGATGGATGGGTGCAAAAAAAAAAAGATATGGTGAAAAAACTTTCCTGTATATACCAATGGAAAATTTTCAGCATCGATTTTTAATGCTCGACCCGAAATCCTTCTTTCCACTACCAACTATGGCTGAATTTATGCATTTGATCAGACCCAGTGTGACCGCACCAGCTGCTGCCAGTGCTACCGGCCCGGCCAGTGTCAAGATCGATGCGCCTGCGCTTATCACGATCTTGGAAATCGTGTCGAAGCAAGTGCTTTCGTCGAACGAACGTATCATCGGTACGCTTTTGGGGCTGCGTTCCGACGACGGGTTGGAATTCCAGATCCGTGACGCGTTCATGGTTCCATGTGACGAGACCGGTGACTCCATTGCCATTGAAGACCATACTCACAAGACCTTGTACCAGTTGTACAAGAAGGCACATCCCAAGGAAAGCGTGTTGGGCTGGTTCGATGCCTCGACGTCGATCGACAGCTCCACTAGCTTGATCCACGATTTCTACTCAAAGGGTGGAGACCGTGCGTTTCCATTTCCAGCCATCTACTTGAATGTCCAATACTTGAAGAATGGCAAGGTCCATGTGCCCGAAATTACGGCATACATCGGTGCTGCAGTCGGCAAGCCTTCTGGCGGCCAGGTTGGATGGAAAGCAGTGTCTAACTCGTACATTTTCACACCGGTTCCATCTCAGGTGATAAACGGATCTATCACGGAAAAACTAGCATTCAACACGTTGAAGGAAACGTCGATAAATCAGGAAAGCGTGCAGCTTGACGACGACGCATACCTTTCGCATCAGTTGGAGGCCGTGAGCCGCAACATCGACACGTTGTTGAAGTACATCGACTCTAACCCGCAAGACACCGACGTGCTCCGTCTTTTGAGCAACAACTTGTTGAACAAGCCCCAAATTTTGACCAATTTGGACGAGTTGGCGGCGCACTTCCGTTCGCACAACCAGGACGTCATTATGATCGAATACTTGACGAAGGCCATCAAGGAACAGATCGAGTTAAGTGCCAGGTTGACCGCCAGTGCCGAAGCCGACAAACGCTACTGATTGTACACTAATAAACGATTAAAATTACATATATTAAAAAAGCCTTCTATCCTTCTTCTTCATTCTTCTTTCTTCTTTCTTCGATCGCATTCGCATTCGCATTCGAATTGTTGTCTTCTCCAGTTATCAAAATTTCACTGGGTTTTTTTTTGTGGCGCGCACAAATTTTTCCTCATCGCAAAATTCACAACTCTTCCGTCAGAGGTTCCGTGACAGCTCTATTATGTATACGATCCAGACATTTTACTTGTTCAATTCCCTTTTTCCCGACTTTCTACCACAGTAAATTGATAACTGAAACCTGATTGAACCCCGAAACATCCACTTACACACACACACACAATAAACCTGAAACTTTCCTGAAACAACAAAACCCCGCCCCCATCACTATAAAAAAGAGACTACTTTTCCATGGCGAAAAGTCCCCGTAAACAAGCACCCAAAGCCGGACCCAGGTCCGCCAAGTCGGTCTCTTTCTACAAGAACTCCGCAAAACCGACTAAATCAGCCGCAAAACCCGCTGCTAAACCCGCTGCTAAACCCGCTGCTAAGGGCATCGCAGCCCGCAAGAACTTCACGCCCTACAAACCACAACGTCGCTTCAGTATCGCCGATTCGTCCGATCTGTCGGACTCATACCGCAAAGCAGCCCACGACTCCGATTCGGACTCGTCCCTCACAGCGGTTTCTGACGATAATCAACCGGTTTATCGCAAAACAGGCGGAAAAGTGTACGCTTCTAAAAGTGCCCGAAAAAGTGCCCCGAAAAAGACGGTTGGATGGCACAAATATAACAATTATGACTCGGATGACGACGATGACGACGATTCGGAGGATAATTACTCTTCATCGGACGATTCGGATGTCGATTTCGTGAAACTTCTGGCCGAAAGAAAGGCCAACAGCATGAAAACAGTACGTGCTATGAAAGGTGTGCGCCGCTACAGTGCCGAGAGCGCCGACGAAGCTGTGGAGTCCGGTTCCGATATCGATATTTCCGATTTGGTAGCGATTTCGAAGACAAATAAAGTGAACCACAAGAATTCGGTCACGAAACCCAAGTTTGGCCGTAGACGGTCAGAAGCAGTGCTTCCTGAAGACATTAACTTTACGTTTGAGTTTGATAACGATGCTGTTGAAGATGATGATGAAGATGATGATGAAGAAGCAGAAGATGATGAAATAGAGGCAGAAGAGGAAGACGATGATGAAGATGAAGAGGAAGACGATGATGAAGATGAAGAGGAAGAAGAAGACATTGGAGAAGAGATTTCTCCGCATATGCCCGATAATAAAGAAAGCAACTTTGATGAGTTTGAGATCGAAGTACCGAAGTTCAAGAACGATGATTTGGATTCCGATGATGACTACGAGATCGACGATAACGAACTTCTTGCGACGTTGCAGGCCGACACGGGAGTAGACGAGTTTCTTGATACTCATACACGCAACAATTCGGTTGGGCTGTTGGGCGACGACGAGGAGACGTTTCTTCGTGAAGAAGAGAAGTTTTTGGTGAACGAGTTTGAGAACAACGGGTTTGATGACGATGCCGATACCAGCGACCGGAACTCGATGCTCAGTTCTTTTAATACGATGAACGAACAGAACCAAGTGTTTCAGTACGAAAGTAGCAGTGAAGAAGACGACGAGGATGACGATGAAAACGAGAACGAAAACGAAGATTACGACGATTTTATTGATTTCGACGTGCCGTTGTTTGACGAAGAAGACAAGAAACCGGTTGCAGCTGCTGCCAACACTGCCACCAACACCACATCGCCTGTGAAAGATCAGCATCGGAAGAAGAAACGGCTGATTGGATTCAACAGTGATGAGGATGATGATCTGTACCTCTGGAACTACTTTTTCAGTTCCGATAACCATCTGTCAAGTTCTGATGAGGACGATGACAGTAAGCTTATGGTGGAGGAGCTCTTTAAGGAAGAGAAGAAACGGTTCCAGATCCGCAAGAAGCTGGTGGCGTATACGCCGCAGAGCGAGGTATACGAAGAAGAGTACGATAGTGGAGATTCTACTGATGTTGACGAGACGCTTCCAGCCTCAACTCGTTCCAAACTTGGGTCCAAGCTGGCCAAGGAAGTGTTGAGTTCGAAAACTGCCGATTACCGTCCGCCGATGTTGGGAACGTGGGTTGCGATTGATAGTAAGCCGTTTGGAATCATTGACGGTTTATCGACACGGACATTGAATGCTGTGAAGAGTAAGCAGCAGGAGCCACGAACCAGTGCCAAGCGGAACAAGGTGGGGGCGACGGTGGTATCGACTGACGATCTGGCGATCGGGTTGGATGAGTTGTTGAATATCAGCGAATTGGATGATGAAGACGAGAACGATGCGCAGATCTGGCGGGATTTCAACAGCCAGAAGAAGCAAGTGCCGTTGGGAGCGTTCCGGAACAAGACGGTGCTTCAGAATGCAGTGATCCATCCGGAGAACGTTGCCAAAAACGATTTTATGCAGAGACGTTATTCGACAAGTCGGCGGAATTCAGTGTCGAAACCGGCCAAAAAGGCGTGGGTGCCTGTTCTGGTACCACTGGCAAAACAGAAACGGCGTCAGGCATCGATTCTGGAGGCGGTTTCGGAGGGATTCCGGCCCACTAAATCTGGTTTATTTAGTGAGCATGCGTTGGCCGATGTCGAGGAGGTTTTGGGCGATGACAATGATTTAATGGCTTTAATTAAGGGTTTATAGGAATGCTAGAATATTAAAGAAGACATGTAGAAAACTGAAATCGAAGCTGTAATTCATCTGGTGCTGATAAACTGTTGAAATGAATAATTCTATTAAGGTTGAAACCACCAGAACAAAAAGCTTTTTCTTGCTTTTCTTGCTGTTTATTTACCTCTCTATTTCTTTATCGCGAAATTTATACTTTTTGTGCGAAAAACACATTGCCATGACAGAAAGACGCTCGGCAAGAAGCAATAAAGGAAAGCATTCGAGACGAGACTTGGACGAGCTTGTGGCCGAGGAACGTGGCTACCAGCCACTCAAACGGGCCAAGCTTGAAAAAACAGTAGAAAACGACGACAACGACGCAGAATACGCCGACGACCAAGACGATGCCGAAGACCTGGGCGACGTCCGGTGCGATCCCTGCGGCACAAACAGAGACAATTACGACGAAGCCACCGACCAGGGCGGTACATTTATTCAATGTGACGAGTGCAATACCTGGCAGCACGCCAAATGCATGGGGTTTGGCCCGCTGGAGATCCCAGAGCTGTATATGTGTGATGTATGTGATCCTGAAGGCAAAACCCGGCGTCGGGAGAAGCCTGTTCGTAGGGAGAAGAAGAAGACAGAAAAACCAGCTCCAAAACAACCCCAGGACGCTTCACACCAGGCTTTGAAAAAGAGTTTCAAGGACGAACAACGACTCAGCACCGCCAAAGCATTCTACAACTACTTCAAAAAGAGCTTTGCCGACGACAAATTGGAACTTGAAAAGGAACAGCTTGCCTCCGAATGGGCCATCCACGTCGAAGGCATCATATTTGCCAATTATCCTGATAAACGGTACATTGAAGGCGGTAGAAGAGTATTGTACCTCTTGAAAAAGTACTTTATGGCCGATGTTTTGGCCGGAACGCTTACTTTCGAGGAGCTTGTCAAAAAGACACCAGCTGAAATCAACCAAAACATCGAGAAAATCGAGGAAAAGGTCAAAACCAACATCAAAAATATCATTCTTACTGCCCACGAACCCTCCGACATCATCAGAAGAACACACAAAGGTGATATCATCCGTGAAAACGAACACAACCAAATGGACGAGATCGACATTAATATCACCACCAAAAAGGTCGACCACCGTATCTTTGACGAGTCAACCAATGGTGCCACCACAACCACTACATCGGCATCAAAACCGCTGGTCGATAAAAATGTTTATCACAACATGAACCCACGGATTGCAGATGACGATGATGAAGAAGAAGAAGAAGAAGAACAACAACAACAACAACAACAACAACAGCACCAAACAGAAGAAAAATCACAGCTCAAACAGCAGCCCCCAAGGCTGTCTGAATCGGAGCTGAGCGACCTCGAACAGGTTCACGATGCGCCAGACGATGCCGATATTGTGCCGATTCTTACCGGCGAAAAGCCTGAAGTCTTTTTATCACGGCCAGTGTGGACGGGAACAATTACGTTTCCAGACTTTGCCACGTTTGGAGCCGAAGCCGAGTTCTATTCGTGTCCCAATTTTGGCTCTACAGAGACCCAAAAACAAGTGGTGGCTGAAATTTTGGTGCACCGGTCGTATAACATCGAGGGGCGGTTGGACAAGCTGTTGGCAGATGCGTATCTCAACAAGATCACCAGCAGCCGAAACTTGTATATTACTGAGATAAAGAGTTTAAAGAACTCTGGTGACTCTGAGGCGCAATTCCAGAAGCTTTACCAGTATTTGTTGCTCAAAAATAAGGTCGGAGTGATTTCGGGACGTCCGTGGTTCGTTAAGGATGCATATTTGATGGCCATTGATTTCCGGGACCAGTGCTTACCGCAATATCTTCGTGACTTGAAACGCACGGCCAAAATTGGTGTTTTTGCCATTTACACCGTGAAAAAGGATTATGTTCCTCGTAAAGAAAGCACGTCGTTATCTGATATCATGAGCCAGTTACGGTAATTTGTAAATATATGTATAATATTAAAAAAGAATAAGAATTTTTTTTAAAAAAAGGAAAAGCCAAAAAAAACTTCTCCCAGAAATGGAGAAATTAAAAAGAGAACTTAAAAGAACAAATTAGGATTATCATACTCCCCCCTTTGAATATATGTATTTTAACAATTGTAAAAAGAATTGCAGAAAGAATGACTCGTTTTTGCAATCAAAAATTAAGTATGAACAGAAGAAGAAAAAAAAAAGAACGTGTCTTTTCTAAAACCTTAATTCACGTGATACGGTGGTTCCAAAATGTATCAGTGAATTATCATTGGTACTTAAGCAGTTTATGGGACGCTTTGATTGATGACGGACAGTTTTGAACACCTGTTGGTGTTTGGAAACGATATTACCGAGCCCGATGTGGAGCTCAGGAACGATGCACGCGACGTGGTTGACGATACGCAAGTGATTCCACGACATGAGTCGATAATTCCGGCAGATCTCAGTGCCGATACACAAGTGATACCGAAAGACACGCAAATAGTGCCACAAGATACCCAGATTATTACTAAAGATACTCAGAGTTGTCAGGATACACAGAAAATACATCGTTCTGGTGTCAATGGAAAGGAATTGGGGATACACAACGACCGTTTGTCAGCGATACCCGACGCTCTGCTTGCCGATACGCAAGTGATAGCCGATATCAGTCGAATAAACATCCTTGAATCACACCGCCAGGTTGTGAATACGCAAGATGAGCATAGTGAAGAAGGGCAGGCCAGAATCACGCAAGAACGCGCCAATCTGCAGCCGTTTCTTGAAGAAGTTGTCACCGACGATGAGCAGGGCTTGCTAGAGGGACCATGCGAAGATAGTTTGTTGACGACAAGACTTCGACAACGTAAAAAGAATGGTGCTACAAGTCCGACAAAACGATCACGGTCACCCAAACTGTTGGCTGAACTAAAGACACCGCTTCATCCCAATTCGGTTCCAGTAGTGTTTGCGTCACCAAGTGAGATCGGCGACTCGTCTCCTGTCACCAATCTCTTACTTCCGTCACGATCGTCACCCACCAAACTTGCATCGATACGATCGGACCACGATGCACAGCATTTAAATCCACCGTCATCGCCAGAAGCGCTGTATAAACGTGACAGTTCGGAAATGGACGATGTAGACGAGACCCAACCGTCACGGGTACGCAAACCGCCGCAAATTGCCGATACATCGCCGGAAATCACAGAACTACAAACTCAGATTCAGGCTTCGAGCGAACAACAGCCTCCATCCACCGTTCCCGACACTGTTCTTCGCGAAGAACAGCTGGAAGTACTTGGTGAAGAAGATATCCAGCACCATACGAGTGTTTGGGCCCTTATTAATCTCCGGATGTACACTGGTACCGTGGTGAAGCCTGGGTTCGAGCTGCTGACGGTGGAGTTCGTCGAAGGGTTCTATGAGATCAAAAACCTGGACTTATACCTCTTGGATATCCGTATTGGCGACGTTATTCGGATACGAACGTCGTCTGCTTTGTTCCATGTAACTGGATTATCGAACGAAGACTGGTCCGTACCGGTGCGATGCATGCGAGGCTACAATACGGTGTATGCCAGGAGACCCAGCACCAAAAACAAAGACTTTGACGAAGCCGTGGTACCGTTATCGGACTGCTATATGGAGCTTTCTGACTGGCTGCTTCACCAGCAAAACTACGGGCTTTTGTTCAAGAATACCGACATTCTCAAGCAGACACTCAAAAACAACTTTACCGAAAGCATTCTCCAGCCAGCAGAGGCACCATCACTTAGCGGTCCGCTATCGAGTCCGGTATCCCGCTGCAACCGTCAATCACCCAAGAGATTAAGGACGGTGGATTCTGGCAAAGTCTTTACCGGTATGCTCTTCAGTATCACCAGTATTGATGGTGAACGCAAAGAAGAGATCAAGAACTTGATTACAACAAACGGAGGCTCGCTTTTGAACGAAGGGTTCAGTGAACTCTTTGAGTATTCGATCAACGGCGATGCTCATGGCAACGGCCACTTGAGTCTCGAGCCACGCGGCTTGGAATCCATAAAGTTCGCTGCAATGATTTCAAATAACTACTGCCGCAGTGCCAAGTACCTCGAGACATTGGCTTTGGGATGGCCGATTGTTTCTGAAGCTTTTATTGTCGATTGCGTTCGTGATGCTTCGAAACTAGAAACTTGGCCCATCTACTTGTTACCAGCGGGCCAATCCAAGGCCCTCAATGCCGTGCACAGCTTGGACGTGTTCCAGTTCCGCCTCAACTACCAGCACGACCAGCCGATGCAGATGCAGTGTCTGCTCAAGGCACATCTCCTCAACAAACATAATATCGTGGTACTCAAGAATCTGTCAACGACACTCGAGACGTGCAAATTCATCTTTTATGCCTTGGGAGCACGGTCCTTGACATACTGCAAGAATATCCGGGAAGTCAAACAAAAAATTGATCAGTTGGAAGGTGAAGTTTTGGTGTATGACGAAAGCAGCACCATGCTTGCTGCACAGTCAGAACGGATCCGGTCTCGTCCCAAACGTAACAGGGTCAACCAAAGGCTCTATGCCTCCAGCGAATCGGTTGTGGGCGTGGTTGACTGGGAATGGGTAGTACAGTGTGTAATCAGTGGATACATCTGGGACCGGCCTACAAGCAATATTCGATAGAATTGTGTTTTGTTTTCTTCTTTTCATTATAATAGTCATTATCATTACCATATTTATGCCATACGGAACAATCTCTTGAACAACATAACCGTAGCAGCCTTCACCAATGGGAAACCAGTGTCGCTCTTGACAGCATCGCCGTTTTCTTCTAATCTTCTCAACAAGTACTCCTTAGTTTCCAATGGTGGACCCCAAGCAACGTACTTGATAAGGTTGTTAACCTTGTAGTTCTGGAGCAAGTCGTAGGTGACATCGTCAGCCATACCAAGCAATTGTCCCAAAATGACGTTGTTCTTGTTGGGGTTTTCCGAGATCAATCTTTGGGTAGCCAACTTCATAGAGTCACCATTGTGTGAGGCAACCACCAAGTGGCCAATCGAGGCTTCATTGCCTTTAGAGTTCAAGAGCGAGTCAATGCAGTAAGAAATACCAGCGTTGTAGTTGTTGTCGGTAGCGTCCTTGTCCTTGTGAATAATGGTGGATCTTTCCTTTTCTGAGTGAATGTATGCTCCTCTAACAAGCTTCAAGCCCAAACGGTAGTTGTTTTCGACAGCCAATTTTTCTTCCAATGCCAACAATTCGGCACTTTGAGACAAGTACATTTGCAAGGTACCAACAATCGATATTGGTTGGTTAAGTGGGTTGTACTTCTTGTATAATCTGCGCTGCAATTCGTAGACACCTTCCTGGAGATCGTGCTTTTCGGCATCAATGACACCAACCACCAAAGGAGCGGTTCTTTCCGGATGTTCTTTGGCGTACTTGACGTTGGCTTCGTAAACTGGTTGACAGACAGCAGCAGCTTTTTCAACCAACTCTTCAAATTCTTTGGCATATTCGGGGGTATTGTAGTGTTTCAACACGTTAGCGGCGTCCTTGGCGAATCCAGTAGGCTTCAAGGCGACGTAACCTGGTGGAACTTTGTTGATGTCTTTGGCAGCTTCAATCATCTTCAAGGTGTGTGGGACCAAGATTTCCTTGACGGAGCGGGCGGTTTCGTCCACGATAAATTGAGGGTCAACATTGTCATTTCCCTCGCAGGCTTCGATGGTCAATGAGATCATCATGTTGTTGATGCCTCTTTTATGCAAACGTTCACCTGTCTTCTTGACCTGTTCGATGGTTTCACCACCACAGTAGATTTTGTAGACCAATGCCTTAATAATAGGCATGGGAACATATGGAAAGAGTTTAATACAGAGGTTCAACACGGGCTTGTTGATGGTAGCCCAGCCAATGACAAAGTAAGAGAGCAACTCGCTGGTCTTGAATGGCTTCAAGTACTCTGGATGTGGCTTGGGATGCGATGGCGGCAACGCATCGATGTCGCTGACCAGGTTTACGTTGCCCACCGTAGTATTGTGCTTGTTAGGAGACTCCTTAAACAACACAGGAACGGATCTGTGGAGGTATCTAGCACTGGTGATGTTTCTGGATACAAGTCTTAATGGACGAATCATTAAGTATGCAATTATACTAGATTCATCTTGAGAAATCTGGGGATGTTTATATATCCCGCCGAACCAGCTGGTCATCTAACGCTGTGTTGCAAAATTTTAGTTTTCGGGAACTTTTGGGAAAACACAAGCGAGCATGCGGAAGCAGTCATTACCGATGCAAGACCATTATTGCGGGAATCTCAGCCCGAATGCAGGGCCACTTTGGGCGAAAAATTCAGTTATCGGTGTGGGGTACCTTTTCGGAGTAGGCAAGAGCGAGCAGAGTATAACTTTGCAGAAAAAAAAAGTTTTTTTGTTACGGTTTCAAAATCCCTTAAAGAAAACAAACACAAAACAAAAAAAGATAATTAAGAAAAAAATAGTGACTCCGACGCGGTTCGAACGCGTGCATCTTTACAATAGTAGAACTTGAGTCTACCGACTTAACCACTCGGCCACAGAGCCTCTTATGCAAGTGTATGATTATCCTGGTAATATATAAGGCCCAATAATAGATGGTCGTGTGGATTGGTTACATCGTAGTTTTTTCTATGCGCAGGAAGTATATTAGCACCATCCCATCTACAGATATAGACACAATCTGAAGAGATGCTTGTGCGGGGTTTCTGTACCAGCTCTCGAGTTGGAAACAAGTCAGTGATACCACAGATTATCTTGGACCAACTCAGAGATACCACACATATTGCACCGACTCCGAAACAAAAGCTTAAAGAAAAGAACAAGCACATCTTCCTCAAGCCAGAAGAGGTCGCCGATAAACGGTTTGAAAGAATAGTTCATGGTCTCAAGATCTCCTCCAACTTAAGACAGCCGAACCCAAACAAGTTTTGCATTATAGAATCCAAGCTGGATTCCTCGTCAAGCATAGATGACTTCAAGCCAGTACTGCAAACGATCAGCAAAACCAAGTACAACTCGGTTAAGAAAGACTTGGTAAATTCATTCAAACTCTCACAGTTATCGTCATATTTAAAGGAAAAATACGATCTTCCGGAATATTCCAGCTATCGAAGAAGCATCCGAGCAAATAAGGCAAAGTTGGCAGAACGAATTTTGAACGATATCTGGCAAATCAAACAGTCAAATGTATTTACCGCAATGGATGACTTGTTGTTAAAGAAATCGGTAAAACTCAGCAAATCAGATATGTTCCTTCTTTTGTCGGAAAACGGATTCATTCTTCAGTACTTGTCCCGAGTAGGAGTTAAGATATCATTTGATTCCAAGAACGATAAAATTGAGTTTATTGGCACTTCTTCACAAGTCAATAATGCCGAAATTAATCTCACATCTATCCTCAACAATTCACACCGGGAAAAGATCGACTTGTCGACCATAAAACGTCTTTTTATCGAAAAGTATGGTGAATTCTCCCTTTCAACTATCGGCAGAAACACTGAAGTATACTTTAACCAATTGGAAAATGATATTTATGAACTCATAACTCTTAATAGCAATCAGATCAAAAGGTCTAAGAGATTATTATTGTGGTTATTAAACTATAACCAACATCTAAAGGAAGATATTGTGTTGACGTCCCACGAAGGTAAGTTCATCCCGTTCAAGGATGACGATGCTCTTTCCTGGAACACGAGAAACCTCAATCTCTTTTTATTCAAAGACAATCACACACATTCAAGTGACAATAGGCTCTTTTTGGATGATATGCTCAAATATTCCGATTCTCGCTTGAAACAAGGGATTTCGAGCTTTGAAGATGAAATTCTGGAAGCCAAATCTTTAACTCTGGACATTGGAAAGAGCGAGCAGGAACTTGAAAAGGAAAGCTGGAAGCTCTTGAATGATATGGGCATTGTTTCTGGTAATGCGGAGAGTGAAACTGTTGTAGAGCCTGAAGAACCAGTTACCGAGAAGAAACCAGTTGAGTTCCCGTTAACCGAGCAACAAATTGACGATATTTATATCAAACTTGTTGATTTCAGCTACAGGGACCAATTGAATGGTGTGCCAGCTGATCAGTTGAACAAACCTATTTTTACAATAACATTGGGAGATATATTGTTTGAAGGTAAGAAGTCAAGTGAGGTCGTACCTGAAGCTCCAGAAACGCTAGAGGAAGCCAACTACAAGTTCAACACCAATGTCCCTTTGATCAACGATAAAGTACTTTCGTTTCCACTTTATGAGTATCCTGAGCTTTCTATCCGTGAAGTTAACCACTTCTTGAACAAGGATCCACACTCGTACGTGATCCAGTTGAAGTTCTTGCCGTCTCCATACACGAACGATGGCCGTGAGATTGAGAGTCAATTCAAATATCCACCGGTTGAAATTTGGGTTGATTTGAACGATCGATACAAACCTGACGTAGATACGATGAATGTGGTGACGGTTGAAGGTGAAAACAATTGCTATATATCTTTACCAGAACAAAAAGCCGACATGAAGGTGTGTTGTCAGTTATCGGGAGATATACTTAAGGAGGCAGAAGTAGAGAAGGAGCAGGAAACGGTAGCGGCACAGGACTTGAATGAGATTTTGAACCAAACCACCAAACGGTATGCTCGTTTTGAAAGCCAGCCTGGAATCGTGAAGTTCCTTAACGAGTCGAAGTTGGACTTTTCTGGGAAAGTCTCGACTTCGATCGCTCCATATGTCGATTTGAAGATCAATGGCGAAACTGTGCGGTACCACTACATCAATGCGTCGTACAGAAGACAATTAAACTTCAACTACCCGACTCCTGACAATAACGGTGACAGGTTGGTGCAGTTTAATATCGTTGAAGGAGGTACGTTGGGAGGCCGTAAAGTCGAAATCAACTTTGTGGGAGACCTTTCTGGAGCCATCGACAAGTCTTCATTGAGACAGATTTTGAGTGACGTCGTTCGGTTCGTTAATGAGTTGTAAGTTTAATAATAGAATAACATAAATAATGTATATAGTTTTGTGCATTTAGACTTTAAAATATACCTATTTCTTTTCTTCCAAGCTTTTGACGTGTTTTTCCAAGTTAGAGATGGAGTTTTGTAACGCCACAACGTCGGCCACAATGACATTGTTGGCCAATTTGTATTGGTCGAGCAAGTAATAGTACGATCCTGTGCCAGTGACGGTGACCCCGAGCAAGAAACCAACGAGAGAGCCTCTAAACGTGCCGACCTTCTTAGGAGCAGCGGCAATTGGTCCAGTGGAGTAGGAACGACGAGCAGTAACAGCTAACTGACGAGTAAAGCCCAACATTTTCTTTGTTTGTGTGTGGAAAGTATCGAATGCGATGGTCAGGTTTGGTTGAAATTTTGGTAAAGTTGGTGATTTCTCCGGGTACGTCGTACGGTTAGTATGTGCAGGAAATCACGATATCTCTCGGGGTTCCCTTTCAACCCCACAAGAACTAAACTGAAGGGCGAGAACAACAATGTTTGTGCGACAATTGGCGAGGAGATTGTATGGAAAAGGTGCTGCTAGCAGTTCTGGGGTGAAGTATACGGCAATACCACGATCTCGAGCTCGTTTGGCTCGCAATTCCATACTTTTTGTGACCGTCGGAGGCACGACAGCGTACTTGGTAGACAGATATAAATACTCATCGGTGTGTGAGCGTTCGGTTCGAGCACTTTATGTGTTTTCATGGGTGGCATACCAATATAGTGTTGTTGCTGACCAATATGCGCTGTCTAGCGAGTTACATGACTCTGCAGCCGAAGCATTGCTCCAGCTTTTCGTCAAGAACAAGGGTCTCTACATCAAGTTGGGGCAAGCTATCGCTAACCAAGGCTCGATCTTCCCAGTTTCATATCAAAAGAGATTCCATCAGCTCTACGATAATGCTCCTGTTGACGATTGGCTTACAATAGATGACTTGTTGCGTCAAAATTGGGGGGCAGACTACGAGACACAGCTCTTTGAATCAATAGATCACGAACCAGTGGCCAGTGCGTCCATTGCCCAGGTCCACCGGGCTACTCTCAAAGATTCCGGTCAGGAAGTAGCAATAAAGGTGCAACACGACTATATCCAGACCCAAATCAAAGCCGATTTGTTGGTATACCGGCTCGTATCGCATCTCTACGAGAAGGTGTTTAATATTCCATTAACGATGTTTACTTCCTACATCTCGAGCCAGTTATTGGAGGAAACAAACTTTGAAATTGAATTTCACAACTGCAATAAATTGGCTCTGTTACTAGCTGCAGATAACAGTCCCGTATACGTTCCACAAACTGTAGATTTTCTTTCTACCAAACAAGTTTTGGTTACAGAATGGATCAATGGATTCTCACTCAGCAGTACCCAAAAAGTGATTGATGCTGGCTACGATCTTCGCCTGCTCATTTCTGATTACTTATACGTCTTTGGGAAACAGATTTTTCAGTACGGATTCATTCATTCGGATCCTCATCCAGGAAACTTGATGGTCCGTAGACATCAAGGACGGCAACAGCTAGTGGTATTGGACCACGGATTGTACATCACATTACCCCACGAAGTTCGGGTTGAGTATTGCAATTTATGGAAGTATATGTTTCTGATGAATATTTCGGGAATCACCACGGTCGCAGAGAAATGGGGGATCCAGTCGCCGGAACTCTTTGCATCAGTTGTTCAGCTTCGGCCGGTTTCATTTCAGCCCACAGATCCATCGCTGGATACCAGGAACTTCCAGAATTTGTTTGAAGACTTTATTGGCGATGAGAAGAAGTTCCCGATCCAACTTCTCTTTCTTTCGAGAACCATGCGTATGATGCAGAACATGAACCGCAGTTATGGTAGTCTGGTCAACCGGGTCAATCTCTTGACGGCAGTTCTGGTGGATGCTTTGCGACATGAGCGGTCAATTAGTGGATGGGATTTGGTTCGAATTAAAGCAACACTTTTGATGAGCAACTTGTTCTTTTTGCTTGTTCGTTTACGTCAAATCTTGTCCGGTGATCGGTACGGTTCCAAGGGAACGGGGCTTGAAGACTACATTGAGATATACATGCAAAATACGGCACGGTCGCTAGGCATAGAAACCACATTTTAGTTCTTTTTTTTTGTTTTTTGCAATCGCAGTTGCATTTTTCTCTAAATAAATTGTCGCATTTTCTAGTCTTTTGCGATGGCATTGCCAAAAAAAAAAATGAAAATTCACTGCTTTGTTCTCGTTAGTTTTAGCTCATCGCCATGGACACAATCAAGACCACATACATAAACACAGATATAGAACCGTTCTACGTGGGCGGAATAGCAGCAACTTTATCTGCCAATGGCGAAATATTGGCCACGCCCAACAACGACGACGTTGTCATCACAAACTTGAGCACCAACGAAATTATACATCGCATCGAGGGTGATGGCGAGCTCATTACCAACCTCAGAATCACTCCAGATGGTTCCAAACTTGCCATTCTCTCCCAATCTCAACAATTACGCATTTTCGAATTGCAACTGGGCTCCATCACCAAGTCATTCAAGATGTCTTCTCCAGTATACATGTCTGCTGCCGACTCTACCTCGTCATTGTTCGCCTTTGGTGGATCGGACGGGAGTGTAACTGTATGGGACATTGATGGTGGCTTTGTCACCCATTCTTTAAAGGGACATGGGGCCACCATCTGTTCTTTGGCGTTCTACGGCGCCTTGAACTCAACGGAATGGAAATTGGCCAGCGGTGATACCATGGGTACCGTCAAGATCTGGGACTTGGTCAAGAGAAGATGTTCCCACACCATTAACGAACACAACACTGCTGTTAGAGGAGTCAATTTCTCCGACGATGGAGAATACTTTATCACTGGTGGCAGAGACAAGGTCGCCATTATATATAACACTAGAAACTTCAAGCCTCTAAACACATTTCCTACCCGTGAAGAAGTTGAGGCTGCAGGTTTTGTCAAGCTTAACAACCGTGATCACTTCTACACCGGTGGTGCTGACAATATCATAAAGGTTTGGGACATAAAATCGGGTCAAGTGGTGGCCACTTCGCCCACTCCATTGGAAACAAGCGAAGAGCTCCAGATTATGGACGTCATCAAGTTGGAAAATGATGACTTGTTCATAGTTGTCAGTGACCAGACTTTGGTACAGTTGGATCTCCAAGCAGCAGTGTATCGTTCCGACATTATAGATATCCCTATCGAAAAGAGAATCGCCGGTAACCACGGCATTATTGCTGATATCAGATACGTGGGGCCCGAATTCAACTTAATAGCATTGTCCACAAACTCTCCATCTTTGAGAATCGTTGATTTATCCAAACCTTTGGAATTGAGATTATATGAGTCTCATACAGATATCTTGAATGCATTGGACGTTTCAACGGATGGCAGATGGATTGCTACGGCTTCTAAGGACAACGAGGCCAAGTTATGGAAATGGGATGATGATATGCAAGACTTTACCTTACACTCAAGCTTTCAAGGACATGCTGGTGCCGTTACTGCAATCTCTTTGGCTAAATCAAAGGATGTTCCTGATTTCTTGATAACAGGATCCAGTGATTTGACCGTGAAGAAGTGGAAGATTCCAAAGACTCCATCTGTGATCAAAACTTCGGAATACACCAGAAGAGCACACGACAAGGATATCAACTCGATCGACATAGCACCAAACGACCAATACTTTGCTTCAGCATCTTATGATAAGTTGGGTAAAGTCTGGGATACCGAGACTGGTGAAACCATTGGAGTATTGAAGGGACACAAGAGAGGATTGTGGGATATCAACTTTTACAAGTTTGATAAATTAATAGTTACTGGTAGTGGTGACAAGACTGTCAAAGTATGGTCATTGAATGATTTCAGCTGTGTCAAGACATTTGAAGGACATACCAACTCTATTCAAAGAGTCAAATTTTTCAACAAAACCAGTCCTCAATTATTGTCTACTGGTGCAGATGGTTTGGTAAAGCTCTGGGACTACAAGAGTGGTGAAATCGTCAAGACCTTTGACAATCACGAAAATAGAATCTGGGCCATTGATATCAAGGACGACGACGGTGCATTGTTTATTACAGCTGATGCCGACGGTAAATTATCTGAATGGCAAGACAATACGGAAGAAGAACTCAAACTTCGTGAGGAACAGGACAAGTTAAAGATAGAACAAGAACAGAGTTTGAGCAACTTTATCAAGAACAAGGACTGGGCAAATGCCTTCTTGCTTGCTTTGACACTTGACCATTCTATGAGATTATATAATGTGATCAAGTCATCGATTGAGACGAATGATGATCCCGAGTCGCCAATTGGTTCGAATCAATTAGAGGAGACAATTGCACAACTTGAAAACGAACAGCTTCTCAAACTCTTCAAAAAGATTAGAGACTGGAATATCAATTTTAAGTTCTTTGAACTCAGTCAGAAACTTCTTTCGGTAGTGTTGAACAATGTTGGAGTTGATCGTTTGATTCAAGTGCCAGGATTAATGAAGATCATCGAGTCCATCATTCCTTACAACGAACGTCATTACAGTAGAATCGATGACTTGATAGAACAGAGTTATATCTTGGACTACACGGTGGAAGAAATGAGTAAATTGGGTGCTTAATAAATAGCATAGAGAAATATAATTTTGCATCTTTATTATTTTTAATTCTTAATTTTTTTTTTGTTATTGTTGGCGGGTCTTTTTGCACCCACTTTAAACGTTTGTCTTTTGTGTACACCTTTCTAGTTAGCGTTTATTTGCAACATGAATGACACACAAGATACTACCGTATGTTTAATTACAATCGAATGGCAATACATGGTTACTAACTTAACAGCACTTAACTGCTGAACAAATCAGACAGCGTAAACTTACCAAAAGGGGCCTTGACTTAAACATCCTTCTAGTGGGTGAGAACGGGACGGGAAAACATACCTTCGTTGAAACATTGTGTAATCAGGAATTCTTTGATAAGGAACAGTACACTGATCCTGAAGACAAGAGTTTTCTGATTCAAACCCATGCTTTGAGTACGTACCGAAACCCCCTTTACACACAAGTCATTGTTTGTTATACTAACTAATAGATGTATTGGAAGAAAACTCGACTCCCATTAAGTTAAGAGTTAGTTTGACAAGAAACTTTGGTTACAACTTAGAAAACACCAACAACGCCGTCGAATTGTTGAGCTTTTTGGAGAAGGAGTTCCAGCTGATATTGGATGAGGAAATCAAGATCAACAGAAACCCCAAAGTGAAGGATCACAGAATCCATGTGGCGCTATATTTCCTCAAGCCAGGAGCCAAGTAAGTAATGCCATAATCCAAATAAAACAAAAAGAAATTTATACTAACACCTTCAGGTTACATGCATTGGATATTGCTGCTATGAAAGTTCTTGCTGAGAGAGCAAACTTAGTTCCAGTTTTGAGCAAGGCGGATTCTCTTACCGAGTCAGAAGTACAACACAACAGATACCAAATTGTGGCTGCTTTGGAAGCTAACGACATTCAGATCTTTAATTTTATATCTGCAGCTGACGATGGACAGTCAGAATCAGAAACTAGTGATTCTGAAGACTTACCCTACCTTCAAATGCTACAGAGATCTATACCATTTACAATAATTGGGCGGAACATCAATGATCAGCCAATCAGAAGAACGTCGTGGGGCGACATTAATATCGATGACCAGAAAAATTGCAACTTCACTTTGTTGAAAAATGTTTTATTTGGCTCGCATATTCAAGAGTTCAAGGATATCACTGTCAAAAAGAAGTACGAGTCGTATCGTATTCGCCAACTATCGATGGCTGCTGAATAAGGTTTAGTATTTTTTTATACCTAAGAGTAAATGAATTAATTTGATCTTTATAGGTGAAAAGTCCCACATATCCTCGTAGAAAAAAAAATTCCGAAATAGTAATGCAACCTCAGTGTGCAATCCCAATAACGACGTGGCAATAAATCTCCGAAGGCATTTAAGCGTCGATCTTTGTTGATGTCTTCTTTCTGGTCAATCCTTTTCCGTTCTTAAATTACGTTATTCAACGAATCCCCTGAAAAAAAAAGACCAATAATGCAGGCATCCAAGGGCTATCTTCCTAGTTACAGAACCGCGACACCAACTTCGGTGGAAAGCCGGAGCTACAGATTGATTAGAAACTTGCTCATCGCTTTTGTCATCATTGCAGCGATTTATTTTATAGCTGTCTACGGACATAACATTCATGGGGATTACGCTGTGTTGGCACAATACAAAGTCGGTAACAAGCAAGATGCAATGTTTACGCAGGGACATATGGACCTTTAATAATTAATACATTTTTTGCATTTCAAAATCTCCAATAAAGCACGTTATCTTTCGTTCACCAAAAGGTTTCAGGTTTGCAACTTCAACATTCAAAAGACCCAATTGGGAATGTTTCTTGACCAAGGTATTTTTTTGTTCGGGTCATTGTAGATATCGAATTAGGAAGTTTTTCGTGGGTGCAAAATAAATCAATGACAATATTTAAAGTACAAGTAATGGGTACTTTCCAAGATATAAACAGAAACGGACAGAATTGGTGACTTTATCCAAGCCATGAAATCAAGCGTTATTTTAGTGACATTCCAAACTATGGTAGTTGTCTTTGCTGCAGTTGTCAACCACGAACTCGTGAGAAGAAACAGTGGAATCAAGATCCAGAGAAGAGCAGTTTGTATATCCAAGTCCACTACTACTTCTTCCAGCATTTTATTTCCTTCAACTACTTCAACTACTTCAACTACTTCAACTACTTCAACTACTTCAACTACTTCAACTACTTCAACTACTTCAACTACTTCAACTACTTCAACCTCAAGCACTCCAACCTCAACTACTTTAGGTACTCCTTCCTCTTCTACCCTGTCCACCACTCCTACTACGACTGTTCCTTCTCAAATTACTTTTCCACCCGATTGGGACAATTGGGACTTGAGTCTGTCTGCTATTACCTACAGTTTTATTATCATATCTTCTTAAATTAATATACTTTTCTTATAAAAATCAAATCTTATCACCGTTTTTGAAATGTTTACCCTTGACAAATTCTAAGCCTTCACCCGCGTAAGAAGTTAACGAGCTAACTTCAACCGTTCCGTTTTCTTCCACAATCCCGCCATTCTCTTTAACCCATTTGGTACCCAACGCAAGATAATCATTTCTACACGTAGTAGGCGTATCATTCTTGGCACCATCGGCATTTTTCAATGGCGAAAACTCGCTGGTTCTGTCCACTTCCAAACACCCGAAACGGTTTAATTCTATCGATGGGAAAACGTCAAAAATGAATTGCTCTAACTTGATTCCATTAGGTTCGGTTGGTTTGTAGAATTGGCCGTCCTTGTTCAAACTTCCAATCTTCTTCTTGGCTATGTGGAAAGGCAAGAATTCTTGTGATGCGGTCCATTGTGGAATATGCGATTTCAACAAATCCACTGAGTAGTAGTGGTTAACAATGTTTGCTGCTCTGAGGAATAATTTAGTTGGATCATCTTTTTCTTTCTTGTTGGCCAACTCTGATGAGATTTCACTGTATTCAATCACACATGGTTTGTTTAAGGCGTTATCCAACACAATCAAACCAACAGATTCGCTTGCATCTCTCTTTCTCACCACCTTAGTTGCTAACTGGAAGTCCTTGTCAATGGCAAAACCCAAAAAGACTGGGTCCGCCACTTTGACCAAACAGTTGTCAACGCA
The DNA here is from genome assembly GCA_030574955.1 of Teunomyces lycoperdinae. Lineage (NCBI taxonomy): Eukaryota > Fungi > Ascomycota > Pichiomycetes > Serinales > Debaryomycetaceae > Teunomyces > Teunomyces lycoperdinae. The sequence continues at coordinate 237,456 of JAJMFY010000008.1, forward strand.
GTACATGTGAAGATGCTTGATTCCTCTGCTAATAAAGTCGTCCAAGATCCCGTTGGCAGAAATAGCCTTGTACAAACCACCGTTACCGTCAGGAGATTCGCTCAATTCGCTCTTGCTCTTCATTAGTATTTTCGTACCGTCGGCATTGAAACATGGTAAGGTCCCTTGGTCAAAAAGGGTGACTTGATCGTGTTCCAAGCCAAAGTAATCAAAGTTCTTAAAGTATTCTTGTGTGGATTCTCTAGTATGACCACTGGTCATGATATACCAGTGTAATTTGGGTGTCGACAGAGGGAATGCCTTCTTGGCCAACAGCTGTACTTTCAAAATCTTTTCGGCTTGAATCTGGAACATGCACTTAGATGAAGGTAATTCGATGTTGTAGCAACCCTTAGGACGGTCTGAACCTAATCTGGTGCCCATACCACCAGCCATTAACAAGACAGCAACTTCGTTCTTGGCGATAGCTTCCAAACCTAATTGGGACCATCTTTGCTTGCTTTCTTCGTCCAAATCCAAGGTTGAAGCGGTTTGAGACACTGGTAACTGAGTCAAGTCTCTGGCGTTGGAGTTGTTAGAAGAGTATTGGATCGCCTGTTGTACGGTGGAGACCAATTTTACTGGATCATCGATTTTGGTGAGCTGGTTGAGATACGATTCTTTTTCTGCTGGCGATAAGGATTCAAAGTACTGAAACAAGTGCTGCTGTCCAGCTTTGGTGAATGCATCTCTCACTGATTCTGGAGAGTAGGTAGTCATAGCGAGCGTGATGTTAGTTTGTCTAAGATTGCTAGTGGGATCAGTGACGACTTAAATATAAATGAAGGTGCATTTGTGATTTCACTCGGCGAAATTTTTTATTAATAGAATATTTTTTTTTTTGAGACGTACACAAACATGACAAGCAACACTTCGCTAGAAACATGACAGAACGTAGCCGAAACAACGGTCACAAACCTTGGATGCTACTGGTGGTTCTTCTACATATGTTTTAAAGTATAAAAAAAATTGTAATTGGTCTCTCCCCAGCTACGATTAGTCCTTACCTCTCCAATGCCCCAGCTATTGTTCGAGATCAGTTTTCGCTGGCTGCGCGGGCAATTTGGCTTCCTATCTGGGAAAAATCATAAACAGCACCAACAGACACGTCCCGCTGAAATCGGCCCTGCATGTTACCCACACAGCCAAGTCCAAACACACATGACCTGAATCCAGGTGAGTTTGTCATGTGCGAGAATGTTGTATTATGCATGTGAAACGGGGCCAATAACATACAAACAATTAGACATCAAACAAAACAAATCAAATCAAACAAATCCATCTCATACATAAACCAGGCTGTTTATTTTTCTTTTTTTTTTTAATATTGTATATTCACTGGAGCCTAGCTCCCAGATGGAGAAAAAAAAAAGGAATGTTTTAAATCATTAATTCTATACACTTACAACAAAAGTGCCAAAACAGCGCCGAAAATAGTAGACACCAAAGTGGTGGCACCAACCAACTTAGTAGCATCACCCTTCTTCGAAGAAGAAGAGGAGGAAGAAGAACCGCTGGAACTAGAAGAACCACCAGTAGAAGAAGGCTTGGAGCCCTTGCTCGAGCCGGAGGCAGAGGACGAGGAAGAAGAGGTTGGAGCAGAACAGTTAAAGTTGTGACCTTCAATCTTCTTGTTGTTGTGGTAGTCAACGAATTCTTTACAGCTAAAGTCTTCGTGGGTGGACTTAAGCGAGAAGTCACCGTCAATTTCCTTCAAGGATGGCAAGGTGAAGTTAGCAAAGTCACCTTCAACGTTAAGAGCACCCTTGATGGTTTGCAAGTTCTTGAAGGTGGAGTTCAAGTCGGACCAGATGGTGTTGTTGTAGATTCTCAATTCACCACCAATGGTAGTAAGCTTGGAAATTTCACCGTCGGTCAATTCGTCGTTAGCAAAAACTTGGACAGAAGAACCAACCTGGGTCAAGGCTGGAAGTTCAAAGCTCTTGAAGGTGTTGTAGGCGATGACTAAGGTACCGTTGACGGCAGTCAAGTTTTTGGCAGAGAGACTGGCAACATCTTGAATGGTCAAGTTGGAAGCCCATTGCAATTGATCAAGCTTGACCTTGGCTTGGTCAGAGTTGAAAGACAAGATCAAGTTATCGGTGACAGTCTTCAAGCTACCCAAGTCAATGGTGGTAACGTTCTTGTTGTTGTTGAAGTTAAGGTAACCAATGGTGTTGTAGTTGGTAAGACCTTGGATGTTGCTCAAAGCAGTGTCAGAGACTTCAATGTACTTGGCACTGGAGATACCAGCATTGAGGTTCAAGATGGCCAAAGATGGCAAGGAGACCAAAGACAACTTGGCAACGTTTTCCAAAGAAGTGAAGTCAATGTTGTGTAATTGGGTGTAGGCGTCAACTTGCAAAGAACCAGTGATGTTTTGCAACGAGTTCAAGTTGATGTCAGTAGCGGAGGAGGAGTTGAAGAACTTGACATCACCGGCAATTTCTCGGACGTTGTTCAAGTTAACAGAACCAATACCTGGACCACTGACTTCGATGGTACCAGACAAAGTTGGACAAGCGTTCAACTGGGAAATACCGGTAGCGGCAGTAATAGTTGTAGAGAAGGAACAGGAGTCACTGCTGCTGGCAGCTTGAGCCAAGGCCAAAGAAGAAAGGCCAACCAAAGTGGATATTAATTGCATCTTTGAATACGGAACTTTAACGAGAGTAGAAAAGCGCAAGCCGTAAAACTTCTATCCTGGCGGAGCCTGAAAGATTTATATACTCGAAGCATAAATTTGCCTAAAGCAAGAAAAATATTTTCTGTCTATGTTTACCACGACATAAATTATAAACAATGCGTACAAAAAAAAATCCATCGTCAGATCACAAACGCGCAGAGTAAAAAGGGCTAGGATAGGATGATATTCTAACAGATATTGCAGGACATCCTGAAATTTCTACTAGAAACCTTATGAAGTCTACCTTCCTAAGCTCTATGCTGTCTACCTCCATTGCAGCCGACGGATGTGAGGGGTGGGTCATTCCGTGTTGCACAGTCTCTAGTTGTATTATGTCGGCGGAGCAGGTTGAACCGCGTTTTTTTCATGTCTGGGAACTAAGTTACAACCGACGGTGCGTGCCTGTACCGATCCTAATCGGGAAATCGTAACTTATAGTTAAATCATGGTCGGCAGATGTTCACGGGAACGCACTCCTAAAATATGTGGCGAAAACTCCCCCTGTAGTTGCTGTCACTACCAGGAGAGTTTTAGTACTGTGTAACTTTATCTACAATCGAATACATCGTAAGTTGATTCTTGGTCCTCTTTTGTTATATTATTTTTTGTTTTGGTGTGCTATTACTTATTCTATGCATCCTCGAATCTACTGGTTTAGACCTACGTTTCTGAAAGCGTGATGCATATTAGAAAAAGCGCCGTTTGTTTCAGGTTCCTTTTCGTGAAGAATTCTGACTTTTCTTTTTTTTTTGGGAGGGCGGGCTCTATTCTTACTAAAGGTAACAAATAAAAAAAGAAAGTAGCCGACGACATCTTGTGGTATTATGTCTCATTTTGTATGTTACTAACATGTAATGTCGTTTGTTTTATTTTTTTCTTTTTTTTCTTGTTGGTTTTACAGGTTAGTATGTACTTTTGCGGTCCGGTTGTTTCCGCCTTTTTCGTAATGTCAAGTTTTCCCCATTACAATACTCCTTCCTAATCGGGAAGAATTATAAAGAAAAATCAAAACAAATAAACACTAAAACACATCTTCAAAACCCTACTTACTAGAAGCTGCTTTATCATAAACAGCGTAATTCTTGTCTGTCTACAGCTCAACCACTTTAAAAACCCCAGATACACGTCTCTGGTACTTACCTGATTACCTAGAACCGAAGTTTACGCGTAGAAACACGCTATGAGTGAAGACACCAAGCTTCTAATAACTCCATCATCAAGCACCCATGATATCTTCAAGCATGAAAACGGTATGTTCTATTTATGGAAAATAGGCGAGAGCAACAAGTCTTCTCTGTGTCGTCTTTTTTTCCAAATAAACTCTCGTACTTTCCACTATTTACTAACAACCTTTAACCAGAATCGGTAGATTTGCTTCTCCAACAAATGAGCCTGGAAAGAACACCTCTTATGGACATCCATGGAAATGATAATGTCTCCATAACTAATTCCCCTACAAAACCACTTAACTTTCCTAGACAATCATTGGACGCAAATAAAGACTCCAACTCATCTTCTGACACTTACGCCAGCGAGGGCGACGATTCCGCGCCCAAAAAGGATATAATATCGTTGGACAGAAACTTTGACTTGGATCCATCACAGGTCGGTAATACCATCGATCTCAAAAACACCGATGAGTTTTCGTCTGCTACTCCAGTAACATCCACAGTCGACTTGAGCAATCCTATCCCGACATACATCAATAATTCCCCTAGCAAATCGATCATGAAAAAGACAACGGCACAATCTCCAAAGAAGAATGTCGGTTTTTCCACGGCTGCCGAGGTCCACCACTACAATAATCCTTCCGAAACCGATTCGACACCGAAACCATCTCCTATCCTGAACCCATTATCGCATAACTGGGGCGAATTGAATTCCTCGCCAGTTCCAGAAGATGATGGCTCCATTCCACCAGCTCCTCCTCCACACATGTCAAATTCCTATAAGTCACTCTTGAACTCTGGGGATCTGACAAAGGATGACTTGGACTTAGCGACCGTAACCCACCTCAAACTCAAACACAACAACTTTAGTAACTTGTCACTAAATGAAAAGTTGGATTTGTTTTTAACAAATAACGAACAAAACCAAAGCAACCTTCATGGCTCAAAGTCATATACCGAAATGGACGAACACTTGAATAACTTGGGAGAAGCATTCAAATCCAAAACTACTTCTAACATTCACGACTTGTCTTTATCCTTGCAACAACCAAATATTAAAGACTTGGCAAACCCCTTGAACTCGTTAACTAACGATGCTGAAGTTGAATTAAGATCCTCTGGATCGTCACAGTCATCGTTGGTTTCGTTGAAGGATTCCAACAGAGCTTTGGTATCGGTCAACGCTACTCCTGCTTCGAATAGAGGAATCTCTTTGAATGATGGTATCAAAGGTTTTGCCGATAGTGTTGTCGAGTCGATGATTCCTACCAGTGAGGCCCCAGCTCAAAAGAACGAAGATTCCTTTGATTACAATACAGAACAATCAATTATGAATCTTTTGAACAGTTCCACGGGACACGATATACATGAGGTTTTGGAAGTCGCTGTCAAAAAAGAACCGGAACGTGAGATCTCCGTAAAACAAGAAGAAACGGAACATGTATTTATCAAGGAAGAACCACTGGAAAGAGAAATCATTGTCAAGTCTGAACCAGATCCCGAATCAGATGAGGAAATCAAGGAAGAGGAGTACGAATCCAAGGTGGAATCTGTATCTGACTTTGGTATCTCTGTGATCGGGAATAGGGGAGGAACCATTGCCAAACCCGAATTGGTAATGATTAAGTCTCCAGTATTCTCACTGCTGCAAGAAAGCACCTTTGCTGCGAAGGTTGAGGACACTGATCCCAAAGAAGAGGCACACGAAGAAGAATGTAATCACACACAAGAATCCACGAAGGGTTCTATTAGATTCCATATGGATAGCGACTGGAAGTTGGAAGATAGCCACGATGGCGACAAGGAAGATAATGATGGTTCTGGTGATGATAGCAATGACGAATACAGTTCGATCACGAATGAGCAAAATCCAATAGACTTTGAAGGCTTACGTGCAGCAAGCATGTTAGGGATCGATGCAGACGAGTCTGTCAACGCATCTACTACTCATGAAGTTGTCTTGAAAACATTGGCGCCAGAGAGACAATCTTCTGAAATGCAGTCGCCCGTCAAGGAAACGGCTGAAATGCCCAAGATGCTTGAAGGGCCACGAGTACCTCCACGACCAAAGAATCAAGCTAAGGAGCTTGCTCCTAAACTGTTGAGACCTGAAGAAAATCATGATACCAGTGAATTGACTGAAGACCACGTTTTGGCCAACTCGTCAAACATCTCACCACCTGATGAATTAACATTACCATTAATTGAGACTAGCAACTATTCTTCTTTTGATGAAATGACTAAAGGCTTAGGTGACTCGTTCGAAGAGTCATTGTCAGCCGAGCACGAACCTGAACGGAAACCAATCAACTACATATCAATTTGGCATCGTCAAGAAAAGCATAAGAAACATCCAACTAACAATGAGACACCTGTTATCCAAAAGGTATTGGAACTGGAAGAAGTACGTAAGGATCAGTTTAAGTTGCCATCGTCGATGAAACCAAAGAAGTTCAAGGAAGTCAATGTCATGTCCAGAAGAGTTGTAAGCCCTGATTTTGAGGACTTAGAAGTCTCTCAATTCTTGCCCGAGTTATCGGAAGATTCTGGCTTTGAAAACCATTTCAAGTTCTTGAAGAATGGCGATTCATCCATCAACTACTCGAACGCCATTGGTAATAGAAGAAGCTTTACTCCGTTGAGTACCAAGAACATTTTGGGCAGCATTGATGTAACCAAAACCAATGAAGGTCCAAAGTCGAACCGGAATTCTTCGTTTAAAGTACGGCCACATATGAGACCCGAGTCTTTTAGACCTGATTCGGACAGATATCAATCTGTTAGAAGCCGTACTGTTAGACCTGATTCTGGCAGACGTGACTCTTTGGTTGGTAATATGCGGTTCAGAACGGGAGGACCCAAGTATAAGCTTGCCTCCAAGTCATCACAGTTCAGAGTTCCATCGTTTGAAATCAAGAGATCCTCGTCGATTTTGTCACCCCGTGATAAGTATAATGATATCTTTGACGATGTGATCAAGCAACCTACTATCAAAGGAAGTGGAATGAAGACCTTACCAAGTATGGATCGTGATGATGTTAAGCGGATCATGAGTACCAAGAGGGTTATAACACAAGAAGAGTACTCCAAGCTCAAGCTTAATGATGTAGGCAAGAAGAACTCAGTTGTCCAGATGTCACATAACATGTATGATGAACAGCATGCTTCAATTTGTGAAGCTTCAGATGAATCCACGCCATTCGTAAGTGATGATCACGAAGATATCATAATGCCGCATTTGGCATCCGAGCTTATGAAGGAACCTACAGTATTGACGCCGCAAGATCAGTTCTTCCATGATCATGACATTTTCTCCAAGTACCAGCCACCTGCTGGTGGTAGTGCCAACTTGACTTCACGCCAGAACTCGATGGCGAAGAAACAGACTGATGCATTCCCTGAGCCCGACCTCGAACCTGTTACTGGACAAGGTATTTTCAAAACACCAACAAAGGACAACGAAGTTCACACTCCAACTAAGGAAGATATTGAATTGCAAATGAAGTACGATTTCCTTACCAATGGCACACCTATTTCTCCAAGAAAAGCGACGAACAAGGCAGCCGGTAGCGAATCTCCAAAGAAGTCACCAATTAAGATTGGTTCTCCGATGAAATTATTGAAGAATGGATCTCGAATCACTGGTGTTGAATCTCCAACCAAGGATGTGTTCACCTTAGGTGATGTTCCAATAAAGGCCAAGCTGAACAACCCATTTAGAAACGAGCTTCTCAATGCAAAATTAAGAGATGGGGTACAATCCGGTGTGAAATCTATTGCTAGCCCTGCTTCTGAGCAATCACATACTTTGACACAAAGTTCTCGTGCCTCCACTGTGGTTTATGGTACTGAGGCTATAAATGAGTTCCATCACATGGAAGTAGATTCACCAGCTACTGCCACTGCTACTGCAACAACTGCTTCCGTGGCCTCGCCGGCTGTTTCTGATCCAATTGTTGAACGTGCTCCTTCTCCAACGTTACAGGAACGCGGTAAGTTGTTCTTACGGGTTGTTGGGCTCAAGAAATTAGAGTTGAGTGATATGAAGGAACGTGATGGCCAGTTTTCGATCACACTTGACAACGGTGTTCACTGCATCAAGACACCAAACTATAAGATGAGCCGTGATCATGTGTTAATTGATAAGGAGTTTGAGTTGACTGTGGGTAACTCGTTGGAATTTATCATGACGATGAAGGCCACATACAAGAAACCTAAGGGTGGCTTCAAGGAAATAAAGGAACGTAAAGTGGTCAAGTCGAGAAACAAGTTTGGAAGAATGCTTGGTTCCAAGGACATTGTTACAACTACACGGGTTGTACCTACTGAAGTTATTGATTCGTGGGCCAACAAGTTTGCACAAGATGGTTCATTTGCTAGATGTTATGTTGACTTGTCTCAGTATGAAGATGTGATTTCTGGTGTCACCAGAACCTTTGACTTGACGTGTTTCAACGAATGGGAAACATTTGGTCACAACCAGAAGAGAACGCCATACAAAATCGGACAGTTAGAGGTTAAGATGTTGTTTATTCCTCGTACCGAGCCTAATGAGGTATTACCTACTAGTATTAAGGCAGCACAGGAAGTTATTGAAGAGTTGAACAAGGAACTGAGCTTCCAATTCGAAGGTTATTTGCATCAAGAGGGAGGTGATTGTGACACCTGGAAGAAGCGGTACTATAAGTTGTACGGGACTTCTTTGATAGCCCATAGTGAGTACTCGCATAAGACACGGGCCAAGATCAATCTTGCCAAAGTTGTGGATGTTATCTATGTTGACAAAGAGAACTTTAAGAACTCGTCGATGAACTACAGAAACTTTAGTGATGTGTTGTTGGTGGAGCACGCGTTCAAGATCCGGTTCGCTAATGGCGAACTTATTGATTTTGGTGCTCCAAACAGAAAAGAAAAGTTACAGTGGATTGATATCTTTGAGAAGATCGTCCACCGTAACTGGGTTCGTCGCCAGCCTTGGGTCAAGTTGATGCTTCAAAACAGTTTGCCTGAACCTACATTGAAATAATTTGTAATAAATTAAGTAATATTCAGTAGTGCTGAGTTGTGTTTTCTGTATGCAGGTTTTGATTGCCGGTTCAAAATCATAAATTTTTGTCATTCAAAAAAAAAAAAATAAAGTGAACTTAGAAAAGCATCATGGCAGAACATTCGGATGAAGAAGATGCTTTTCTTTATGGTTCTGACGATGAAGACGGATCACAAATCAGAAAGAAGCAAAAGATTGAAAATACAGTAGAAATAGAAGAGAAACTGGAGGCAAGTGCACAAGCAAACGACAAGCAGCCTAATAATGATGAAGACGAAGAAGACGACGAAGATGAAGACGAAGAAGATTCAGAACAGGATTCTGATGACGATATTGATATCATTATTGGTGACACAGCAGTGGCAAAGACAGCCACAACCACGTCTCTGAGCGAGGGTGCCGATGCTGCTGGTTCTACTACAGACGATGCCAGCAACAAAGACTCCACCACCACCATAGTTGCAAATACTTCCGATAATAGAACTACCATTGATGTCAATGTCATTGCAGAACATGAAGGAAAACCAATCACACAGCTTGACCTTGAGCTTATCAAGGACAAGCCATGGAGAGAGCCTGGTGCAGATATCTCAGACTACTTTAACTACGGGTTTGATGAGTTTACATGGACCGCATACTGCCACAAGCAAGATAAAACGAGAGGAGAATTCAATCCTCAGAAATTGATGGCCAAGCTCATGGGTGGAGCACCACCGGTAGCACCAGGCGGTGGAAAGGGAATGCCGATGATGCCAATGCCTATGATGCCTCCAGGAATGGCCATGCCTCCAGGAATGCCTCCAGGAATGCCTCCAATGGGTATGCCTCCAGGAATGAAGATGCCACCTGGAATGCCAAACATGCCAAACATGCCAAACATGCCAAACATGCCAAACATGCCAAACTTCAGGCAATTTCAGCAAAACTTCCAGCCTAAGCATTGAACCAAACAATGTTTTGTATAGTATACTAATGTAACTTTATTTCTCGTTTTTCTTTTCTATACAATCATATGAAAAATTTAATCTACTCTTCGTCACTTTCTTCTTCAGCTTCTTGTAACCACTTGACGAATGGTTTTGCGGCTTTTCTCACCTTCTTGGAAACATCCTTAGGCACGTACTTCTTAGAAACCTTGGTACCCCAGGAAATGATAACGTCTTCACTAAGAATTTCCTTGTCGTAGAAAGCCATCAAGATCTTTGGAACGATAGCAATCAATTCAGGCTTTTCTAATCCCAAGAAACGTTCCAAACCACCCAAAAGAGCGACTTCGTAATCCTTTCTTTCGTCTATTAATTTGGCCAATAAACCAACGTGACCATCGATTTGTTCCAAAATGTTTTCGTCAAACAAGACCTGAGCCAAAACCTGGACGGTTTCCACCTTGTCACCAATGTCCAACTCAACAATCTTCTTGTAAATGTCAACGTCAGAGGGTAAGTTGTCCTTACCGGATTCGGATTCGGCCAACAACCATTCACCGAATTCGTTGAACTTGTTTTCGCTCAAAGACAAACCTTCCAACTCTCTAGCTCTGGCAGCAATGGCTTCTTGCGACATGTCAACAGCCCATTCGTCGTCCTTGACTTCAACGGCGGCCAACTGAGCGGCTTCAGCGTTGATCTTCTTGGTCAAGATATCGTCATCGTCGTCACCATCAGCGGCAGCGGCACCAGCAGACTTGGTTTGACCAGAAGCAATGTCAGAAATCGACTTACCACCACCAACAACGTTGGCGGTAGCAGTAGCAGCCTTCTTACCCTTCTTGGTTGGTGGGTTCTTCAAGATGTATGAGCTCAACTTATGTTTCAAATCTATGTATGTGATCTTACCACAAGCCTTACAATCTCTCTGCAAGGTGTCCTTGCCCTTGATCTGGATCTCAGTTTCTGGATTCTTACAAGCGCCACACAAGACAAACTTGTTGATGAAACCATCGAGCGAGTCTTGCAACTCGTTGGCATCGTGTGCACCGTTGACCAAGTATCTGTCTTGCTCTTCGTCAATCTTGGTCTGAGCACCTAATTCGTAACCAAAGAACTTCACGACGTAGTCGTTAGGTCTTCCAAGGGCTCTACTCACTTCACTAAGATTAACAATAGCAGTCTTGATCCCGTTACCTCTACCTTCAATCTTAGATTGGATAGGAGGCATTTTGTAACGATAGAACGGATCGGTGTTGTCACGGCAGATATTTATGAACGACATCTTGGGGATAGTATCATATACGGGAGGGGAATGGACGTGGATTACTATTCAAATGAGTCTGCCATCTAAAGATTTTTCAGAGAGCGACGGCACAAAAAAAAAGGTCATGTGACTTTTAGATTGGTATTTTCACGACTACTCACAGTATCTACTTTTGCACTCAAACCAACTAAAGATTACTGTGGATCGTATAAATATCTATAATAAACGTCTTGTTATGTGTATTTTATGTTGTTTGATATACTTAAAACAAACTGTAGAAAATATTTCTAATCAAAGAATGTCCGTTGCGCAACACCAGGCGTTCCTGGGTTGGAGTTGTACACCATGGCAGCAGAACTCATCGATAATTGTTCGAGTTGCTGCATCACATCAATATCCTGCTGCTGTTGCTTGTGTTGTTGATGTTGCTGCTGCTGCTGCTGCTGCTGATGGAGCATTGGATCCTGGATCGGTAGTTGGAACCCTCCCATCGGTGCCATCATTGGCTGCTGTGAAATGTTGGGACGGACCATATTAGACATAGGTGGGATCGGGAACTGCCCGCCGTTTTGCTGATACTGACCATTGGAGTACTGCATCGAGTTGTAAATCGGAAACTGCAGTTGCCCACCCTGTTTCGATGGATTGTGGCTACGTCCCATACGCTTGTTTCTTCTATTTCCACCAGAGCTTGACCGGTTCATTCTGTTGCTTGATAACCCAACCTCGTCCATCAACTTCTTGTACGATTGGAAGTTGTTAATATTCGATTCCAATAACACCTGTCTAACTTGATTTACAATAAACAGTTGGTATTTGGAGCTTCTATAGTCATCCCTGTGTGTGTTCAAGTTCAACAAAATAGGATTGGACAAGATCTTGTAGATAAACAATGGTCCAGAAGAATTCTCAGAGGTTTCAGCCAAAATAGTCTCCAACAAAGGCGAAGGTGGCTTATCATCCTCATCGTACACATCAAAAGTACCAAATATTCTATCCATGATCATTTGCTTCGACGACAAGTCTGTTCTGTTGTTCAATATTTTTAAAATCGTAAGATTGGCCAACTTGTGCGTACACAATTTGCCCAAGAATGGAATAAACTTAGCAGTTAAAAGCTCAAAACGATAATCGGCAGTGGAACCAGCATCGTTGAACGTATCCAAGAACCAGGTTATCAACAATGATCCGTTATTGTTAACAACTAATTCGTTGGCAAATTCAACTACCATACCGGCAACCAATAACACCTGCTCGTTGGTAACAACCTTATTTTCTCCTGCCGTTTCAAGAATGGTTCTAATACATCTGGCACCAAATCTTCCGAAACTGATTTCAATAAAATTATCGAGCATAGTTTCAAAGATAAAGTCATTAAATGGAGAACCAAACTTGATGCAGCCTTGGATAACGTAGTTACCAAATTGATCATTAAACAACTTGACTGCGTATGGCTTCAATGCTGTACCGATAAGGGATTGTTGCTGATAATCGTTGTGGCAAAGGTTGATGATCTTCTGGATGGCCCAAGTACCGTTCTTATGAATACTCAATTGGGTCAAGTAAGGGGTGATCTCCTTTACCATCAACAATTTGATCAATGGTGATTCCACGAGGGTGAAAAGCTTCTGCACAATCGTATTTCCAAGATAGTCGTAACATAATTCAGGTAACTCGTCCAACATTGATAAACAAAGTTCTTCTAACTCCAATTGCGTCATTACCTTGTTAGATTCCTCGTCGTCAGAATGGGAAGGATGGAGAGTGCCTGCCAAAGCACTCTCGTTATTTTCCAAGATCTTACGTAACTCTCTAAGCTTAGGTGAGTCAAATTGACGTAACGGGATTGAGTCTGGTAATGGGCCAAAGTTGTTTTGGTAGTTGCTGTTTGGATAAGCAATGGATTTCCTGATAAGTGAAGCAATTTTGTTCAAGTCAATATTACTTGGTCTGGCACTCAACTTTTGGAATGTATGAAACAATGCATCCTGAATATTAGCCAAATCGGTAGGACCGGCTTTGTCATTAATTTTATTAGTAGTGTTGTTGTTGTTGTTGTTGTTGTTGTTGTTATTGGAACTGGCGCTGTTTGAAACAGAAAGAGCGACTGCACCAGGTACTGAGCCACCTACCGAGCCAGAAATCGAAACCGGTTCAACAGTTTTCTCGGCAAACTTGGCAAATGCGGCATACAAAATAACCCCTGGAACGAGTTCCAAGTGATTGAAATTTGCCTTCAAGCTCATAGCACTGTCGATGGTAGCACATTCAACCAATGCAATTTTTGATGTAGACGTAGTAGCAACTCGAATGCTTCTGATTCCTCCCAAGTTTCTTTGATGGCCAAGCGAGGTGTTCAAAATGGACCACAACTTGATAGCATCTATAAATTGAGGCAAGTTATCAAGCAAAATGTACTTTGTTGGTCCAAGATGAGGGTTTTCAAAGTTGGTGGTTATGACCAAAAGTGAGAAATCAAAATCGTCCAAAAGGAGGGGTTGCTGCGACAATAAACTGTGCTGGTGATTTTGAGGATGGGTGACAATTGGGCGAGATTGTTGTTGGGCTTGGTGTGAAGGTTGTTGGGGCTGTTGTTGCTGTGCTTGCTGAGGCTGCTGAGGGAATCCTACTGGAGGAGCCTTGAGGGCATAAGGCAGACGGTGGATCGACTCATCGGAAAAATTAGGAGTTGCACCTGAATATGTCTGGGCTCTGTGTCTCATTGGTGTGCTTTCGTTGCTGTTCATGTTGACCATTAAGTTATCCAAGAGGGAGTTTATGTCATTAGTTTTCGTAGCGGCATTTGGATAGGGTAAATTTGTATTTCTGGAATTAAGGTCCAAGTTGAAGTTGTTACCTTGTTGTATATTGGATATGTTTGGGATGTTTGGGATGTTTGGGATGTTTGGGATGGCTGCCGTGGTGGTATAAGATCTATTTCTGTTGGCAGATGAGGATGCAAATGGGTCCGACTGAGCGGAAAGAACGGGACTCAAGTAGTCATTATTAGAGTTATTACTGATGCTAGAATTGTTATTATCGTATGACTGCAAGCTGTCCAACACTGAGTTTGACTGGAGTGATGTCGAATGCATTGAGCCAGCGTCGTCGTTCCAGATCGAATTCGTGGAGAAAAATGACCCGGAACGCATGCGTCTTGTTGGATTGGTCGAAGCAACGGAGCCTGAAGGAATGTCAATGGCGTATGAGGTATCCAAAGAGATTGTCTCTATGGTAGGATCATGGAGCTGCTGGCCGGAAACAAGCGGTGACGTGGAGTTTGATATCGAGCCGCCGTTGTATCCATTGCCACGAACCGACGGCGAGACCAGAAAGTTCGACGGAAGAGTTCCTGCCCGGCTTCTAGTCCTACGTCCTGATCCGGGTGTTACAGATGTGGACGGTGTTAGCGAAATTGTGGGCGGTGACGGGTTGGTGAAGTTCATGGTGGTGGGTGGATTTGTTTGAGATTTTCGAATTATTATTTTTTTTCTTTTTTGGGGGGGATAACAGGAAAGAAAGAGAGAGTTGAACGAAGTATGAGAAAGGGTTTTTGTGTCTTAAGCGAGCCTGGACGTGCAGCGCTTGGGTTTGTTGTTGTTTTGTTGTTTGGGAAGGTAGGTGATGATCCAATTGGGTAAATTGGTAGCAAAGTTCTTGTTCTGAGGATATGTATATCACTTTTTAGGTTCCTCAGTCGGTGTCTACTAGAGTTTTTTTTTTTACTTTCGCTTACAGTTTTCGTTGTATGACCAAACTGGTCCTCTTTGACGGTTGATCATACTAATTGTGGCCTGTGTACAGGTCGCAAGCTACAAAACTACTCCTATTTCCGGCGAACGCGGTCGACGACGCGGCGACGACGGGCTCCAGGGTTTGCGGGTTGCGGGTTGCGGGTTGCGGGTATGTTTGCTGGGTTCTTTTTTCTCTCCTTCTTCTTTTCAAGTGGAAGTCCACATTTTTTACTGAGGTTGCGCTGGCGAATACGTCTCGGTGATCTACGTAGCAAATGTATTTGGGAGTAGCAATAGCAACAATGAAAATAATAGCCAATCATTGCTGAAACTATATGACTTTGGAAGGAATGGTTCTAAGCCATTGGCACCGTTGTTCTAATTGGTAATTGAACAATCTCAATTTTGTTTTATTTTATTTTTCTTTATCTCGAAAGGAGGCTGCTTCGGCTCACAATCACTACCAGTGTACCACGCTTTGCATTAATCAGTTTGGCTCTTGGTCTCGCTATTATTTTTTTGCATTTGATGGGTCCCGCTATTTTTAGGAACCATAACTCCGGGGCAAAGGCGAATGCAACCTCGCCTCCTTTTTTATTTTTCTCTCGCGTTCCAGACCTTTTGATCCGAGAGCGCGAGCGCTTTTTCTTATTCTTTTTTTCCTTTTTTTTTTTTACAGCAGCTGAGTTACTTTACTCGGTGCCAACCGGTCTCGAGCCCCAGGAAACGGAACTGCTTTCGATAACACGATACACTTCTGTCCATGACTCAAGTATCCCTTTATGCGACCCTTGGTAATCAAGTTGGCAAGAATGCACTCGATTTCCTCAATACTGTAGTGGTAGTCATGTTGCGAGTAATCAAATCGGCTTACGCCGTGATCGTTGTATGTAGAATGCTCAAAAGCAAGCCGATACGCACTAAGTGGCAAAATATGCTTGTTGGTATCAATCGATTCCTGAACAATCGCCGTGGTCTTGGTAATAAGACTCATGTAACATTCTTGCCTCAAGTTCTCCACCAACAAGTACAAGTGGCTCTTCAAAAAGAGCCCAGTATACTGCTCAAGGTACCGTTCAAAGTCGGCAAGGTTTCCCGCAGTCACTGCTGCAAAGAGCGTATCATGATACACGAGTTGCAACTCGGGAAACTTGCTCCAGAACTTATCAGATCGGACTCGATGGCCACTATATAGTCTTAATGGCAAGAGTACAAGTAAGATTTGCCTTGCTTGTTTCAGTGCTTGGTTCGAGATGTTCTGCTGCAACAAGGTAAATGCTCGAAGCAATTTATCATCGGCTTCAGCAAACTCACCATCATCCATTGAGATCAAACCACTGTAGTATAAGTAAACAACTCCCCATTTACGGTTGGATACCGTCAGGTTCATGTCGGGCAACTGAAACCGTGTTCCTTTCAATGCTTTCTCTACTGATTTGGCCAACTCCAACTTGTTCAACTTAAAGTACACCTTCATCAACTCCGAAAGAAAGAAGTAGATGTCGATCCGTTTACTCTGGTTGAGATCCAAGTTCTTATCATTAAGCGAAAGCTTGAACGCTTTGTTGATGGTGGTTGCTAGCTGTTCAAGCGACAGAACTTTATTTGTTTCACCAACTTCCAATTCCAGAAACTCAACCCTGGATATATCTTCTGGATGTGTTTGCTGTTTAACCTTGTATACTGCTAACAATTCCTTGAGCGCCGTGATGATCGGCTGGTTGATCCAGTTGGTTTGCGAATCACCCGCACGAATCAAATTATTGGCCATCTCATTCAATTCCTTAAATGAGGCCTCAATACTCTTGGCCTTATACACCGCCTGCATCAAACGTATATGTGATTTGATCACTGGGCGGAACTTCTCTGGAACGTGATACAAGTCAAAGTCACTAAGCTCGGGGAATCCACTCCGCAATACACCTTCCTGGGGTCCTGGGTTGATGGTAATACAAGCAGTAAACTTTTCTCCGTCCTGGTAAGCGATTGCAGCCACACAGCGTTGGATATAGGTAGATAGCGCCGACATTGGGACGTATTGAGGTTGATGTTTCGCGGTTTCTCAAAATTCGCAACTGTTTTGATAAATTTCTCAACTTACATTCACTACTCATCGCTACCAGTAGAATTAAGGCCTTATTCTTTTCCAGAAATAAGAGAAAAGTATACGACAATTTGATCAAAAAGCAGCAAGTTAAGTCTCTTTTTTTTGGTTTTCTAGACCATTTCTTTTGTAATTCTTTTTATCGATATTTTTTGTTAAAATTATCAATATTTCTACAATTTTCCAAAAGGGTTTTTGTTAATTATAAAATCACAGCACACGACAATTGATAGACTGGAACTCGGCAAGACACATTTTGCCTTGTGTCAATTTATTGCTAGGCAACTATACAATCTTCAAAACAAATCTGGCCCCCTTTTTTTTAGGCAACCTATTTACATGTAACAATAATGAAATCGGGGTATCAAAAACAAAGATAAATTCCTGCTCCAAGCCCGATCTGATTATGATAAGAATCTGTTAGACGATTGATATTTTTATTTTTATTATGTTTTTTTAGTTACGTACAGTGATTACTTCACCCCACATGCTACCATACAACGTGTCTGTAGCTACCTTTGCCCTGGTGAAAGTGGTCTGTGGGAATTCTCTGTTGTGGTCGCGTGCGTGCCTTACTGTGCTAATGCATCAAGTTATATGCATCTCAGGCCGATTTGTCGTGCACATACACAAAAAACCCATTTCGTGAAACAAAGGTAATCCACACACCACCTCCCGCCAGCCACCTATCTCGGCACACACAACATCAACAAAAAACTCAGCTGGTTCCGGTTTTACAGACTTACTGTATTGATCTGTGTCTTTAATCAGAGATAAGCAGCTCATAACATTTTGTTTTTGAATGCCGAAGTATTTTTTGGCGCTTAATTATCTCCCCACCAAAGATTGCCCCTACGCATGAGCTCTCCTACCAGCATAGACGAATCAATGACCACAGATAGGTCACACATACCTCCTCACAGATATCAGCAGTATGCTGATTCCGAGTTCCTGATGGATAACGAAGTCAACGACTACCGTGAACTTCGTAACTCTATCATCGAAAGAAGGAATTCGGATTACCACCGTCACCTCCACGCCTCAACAGACAAACCGTCGTTGATAACATTACCCACAGAAGTCTTGCTCCAGATATTTCACCACTTGGAACGCAAGGATCTCTTCTCCTTACTCACAGTCTGCAGGGAGTTTGCTGGCTTGATTGTCGAAATCCTTTGGTTCAGACCCAACATGCAGAATGATACCTCGTTCAAAAAGATAAAACAGATCATGGAAATACCCAAGGAGTACACTCACTGGGACTACAAATTGTTCATTAAGAGATTGAATTTATCGTTTATGACCAAACTCGTGGACGATAAACTCCTCTCATTGTTCATTGGTTGCCCTAAACTCGAGAGATTGACCTTGGTCAACTGCACAAAATTGACCCACATACCCATCACTAAAGCTTTATACAACTGCGAAAAACTTCAATCCATTGATTTAACTGGTGTTTCAGATATCCATGATGAAATAATATACTCATTGGCCAAAAACTGCTCGAGGCTTCAAGGTCTCTACGCCCCAGGATGTGGCAACGTTTCCGAGGCAGCCATTATACAGTTGCTTAAATCATGTTCCATGTTGAAAAGAGTGAAATTCAACCACAGCACCAATATCACCGACGAATGTATCCTTTTGATGTATGAAAACTGTAAGTCATTGGTTGAAATTGACTTACACAATTGTCCAAACGTTACAGACAAGTACTTGAAGTCGATCTTCTTGGAATTATCCCAGTTAAGAGAATTTAGAATAAGTAATGCTGCTGGCATAACCGACAAATTACTTGAGTTATTACCAAACGAATTTTACCTCGAAAAATTGAGGATTATTGATATAACTGGATGTAACGCCATCACTGACAAGTTGGTTGAGAAGTTAGTGGTTTGTGCACCTCGTTTGCGAAATGTTGTATTGTCGAAGTGTATGCAAATTACCGATGCATCATTACGTGCCTTGAGTCACTTGGGCCGTAGTTTACATTACGTTCATTTGGGTCATTGTGGGTTGATCACAGACTTTGGTGTTGCCTCCTTGGTAAGATCTTGCCATAGAATCCAATACATTGATTTAGCATGTTGTACACAATTAACAGACTGGACTCTCGTTGAATTGGCCAACTTGCCAAAGTTGAGAAGAATCGGGTTGGTCAAATGTGTTTTGATTACTGACAATGGTATTGTTGAATTGGTGAGGCGTCGTGGAGAACAGGATTGTCTCGAGAGAGTCCATTTATCCTACTGTACCAATTTGACCATCGGCCCAATTTATTACTTGTTGAAAAGCTGTCCAAAGTTGACTCATCTATCATTGACAGGTATATCTTCTTTTTTAAGACGGGATATAACTCAGTATTGCCGTGAACCACCTCCTGATTTTACTGAGAACCAAAGAAAGTCATTCTGTGTGTTTTCGGGTCACGGAGTAAATCAATTAAGAACATACTTAACCCAAGTAATGGAAGAGAGAGCGTATCTGATAGATCAAGGTGACGTTTATGCATTGTTTCACGAAAGAAGAAGAAGATTAATGAATGGCGGTGGTGACGATGAAGAGGAAATAGATATCTTGACTAGACGAGGAATAGGCTTGTTAATGCAACAGCAAAACAATGGTGAATTCTTGGATTTAAACCGCGAGATATTCCAAGAACTCAACGAAGGAAATATGGAGGCTGCAACCATGAGGGAGCATTTCCAGATGCTCATCAGACGCCATCATCAACAAAGAGTAATGGAAAGACAAAACCAACAACAACCGCAGCAACAGCAGCAACAACAACAACAAGTTGGTGTAATGACCAATCCCCAAAATGCCCCCCAAATAATACAACCTGCGGTTTTTCCAAACGGTGATAGAGGTATTCCTGCTATAAATGAGGATGAAGATGTGGATATGGAACAGCCAGACTTGTTTCCACGGAACCCACCTGCATAAAATATTAACTCTTATCTAATATACAGCTTAGTTTTCTAAGTATTTACCATACGATTACTGATGTAAAGTTGTTGAGAATGTTTACTGAAGTTAACAATATCGGTTGTTTCGTATCATTTTATAGATTTGCAACAAATTTTTGAAAATTTCACTTAATATTATCCTTACAATTCATACACAACGTCTAAACACTTGTAGATAAGTTCACAATACCTACTGCATCCATATTAATCCCTGGGAATATCACTATGTGATGTAATGTCACTTCTGGGACAAAGTCATAGTTAGGGCTTCAGCCCTCTTACACGTGACAGTTTAATAAAACTAAATTAATTTACTTCCTGCACATAATTAAATTTTCTTCCCAGAAACGAAAAAACCTTTCCGCTCGATACATCTCATTTACTTTTTCAATTCTGTTATTTGGTTCCTCCTAACACCTAGAACAATTAATAATAATGTATGTTGAAACAAACTGAAGTAATGCTGTGGAACAAATGAATGGATATATCAGTAGATATAGTGGATAGAACAACCGTGGATTGATAATAGAAATGAATTTGGACCAGTACCCTTGAAAACTTGTCGTGAAATTTTTTTGATATGAAATTCATGGACTATTGAAGTGTCCAATGTTGAACAGCTTTTTTTTGCTTTAGATTGATCACATTACTAACATGAAATAGGACTAAGAGAACTAAGAAGGTTGGTATTACCGGTAAATTCGGTGTCAGATATGGTTCTTCTTTGAGAAGACAAACCAAGAAGTTGGAAGTTCAACAACACGCCAAGTACGATTGTTCTTTCTGTGGTAAGAGAACCGTTCAAAGAGGTGCCGCTGGTATCTGGTCCTGTAAGTCTTGTCGTAAGACTGTTGCTGGTGGTGCTTACACTGTCTCTACCGCCGCTGCTGCCACTGTCAGATCTACCATCCGTCGTTTGAGAGAATTGGCTGAAGCTTAATTTTTATGGATTAATTTATAAGGATTAACACACATCAAAAATACACAGTAAATATCAATATCCTGTTGTAAACTAGTAGGAGGACTAAAACAACTATGGCAAGCCCAAACAAAAATTTTCAAAGGCTGGATTAGTTCGTTCAATCACGTGTACTACCACAGAAAATCGTTCATACCTACAACCCCAAAATCTACATAAGATAGAGATAAACGTATAGTCAATCATATGTTTGCATTCCCTAAAATACATGCATTCCCTCCATTGTACACAAAGCAGCCAAATGCTACCATTTTAGCACAACAGCTTGAATCATGGGTACAGATAATCATGCAATACTGCCAGCACTACAAGATCAGTTCATTGACTCCCAATGGGAATATCAAATACAGTCAGATAGAAGACTTGGAAATAGACAAATTGCCACCGTTATTTGAGAACAAGGATATCAACCGGATAGTAAGTGACGAGTTCAGGACGGCAATCTTCAACCACATGATCCATAAGCTCAATCGGGCGGATTATATCAACCCCAAGAAACCGGAATTAGGAATATTCATATACTGGCGTCTGTTGGTCGACTGGAGCGACGAGTTATACAGTTTTGTTGATAAAACTAGTCAATTGGGAACAGTGTTGACGATCTATGAACTAACCAAGTCCGAGGATAACGGGTTACCCGAGACCTTAAAGAACATGGATGAGCTCTTATTGACCAAAGTGGTGAAAGAAGTATTAGTGAAACAAGGAAAGGCACAATTGTTGATAGACGATGATGGTGCGATCGGTGGTGTCAAGATAGTGTAGAAGTGCTGGCAACTCAAACATAGACATATACATGAAAAAGAAACTCAAACGCGAGAAAAATTGCCATTTCTGTCCACCGGATATCTTATAGATATGTGTGCTTCAGTCCGGCTACATCAAAAGCTATCCAGGTACCTCCCATGATAACAGAAATTTTATTGGAGGTGTATAATATAGCTCACAAAGTCATCAGACTTCCCAAGAAGGAAGTCAACGTGACGCGCGTCATAAAATAAAATTTTCTGCGATGGACCAAAAAAACTATAAAAAGGTGCGATGCCTCATTCAGTTTGATTCTTCTTTCTTCCCGCTTAAACGTTTGTTTTAAGAGGGCATATCTATTAAACTTTTGGTTTGAATAGATTATTATAGACCCTGTAAGATTATAGAAAAGGTATTTTTGTTTGAAACTACTCCTTTGTATTGTACAATTATTGTCATATTATCCATAAATCATGAAGTACGTTGTTGTTTCTGGTGGTGTTATTTCTGGTATCGGTAAGGGTGTTTTAGCCTCTTCTACCGGGTTGTTATTCAAGACCTTGGGAATGCGTGTTACCTCGATCAAGATCGATCCATACATGAACATCGATGCTGGTACCATGTCCCCTTTGGAACACGGTGAATGTTTCGTTTTGAATGATGGTGGTGAAGTCGACTTAGACTTGGGTAACTACGAAAGATACTTGAACATTACCTTGACTAAAAACCACAACATCACCACTGGTAAGATCTACTCCCACGTTATTGAAAAGGAAAGAAATGGTGACTACTTGGGTAAAACAGTCCAAGTTGTTCCTCATGTTACTGGTGCCATTCAAGACTGGATCGAACGCGTTGCCAAGGTTCCAGTCGATGAATCTGGTTTGGAACCAGAAGTCTGCATTATTGAATTAGGTGGTACTGTTGGTGACATTGAATCTGCTCCATTTGTTGAAGCCTTGAGACAATTCCAATTCCGTGTTGGTGTTGAAAACTTTGCCTTGATTCACGTTTCTTTGGTTCCAGTCATCCACGGTGAACAAAAGACCAAGCCAACCCAAGCTGCCATCAAGGACTTAAGATCTTTGGGTTTGACTCCCGACATGATTGCTTGCAGATGTCAAGAAGAATTGGAAGTTGCTACTATTGAAAAGATCGGTATGTTCTGTCATGTTGGCCCTGAACAAGTGATTGCTGTCCACGATGTCAACTCTACATACCATGTTCCATTGTTGTTAAAAGAACAAAGAATGATGAAGTACTTGTCCAAGAAGTTGTGTATTGGTGAAGTGGCAACAGAAGCCTTGGAAAGAGGTGAAAAGCTTATGGCTAAGTGGAGAACTTTAACTTCGAATCACGACAAATCTTTCGAGACTGTTACTATTGCCTTGGTTGGTAAGTACACCCACTTAAAGGACTCTTACTTGTCGGTCATCAAGTCTCTTGAACATTCTTCCATGAGATGTAACAGAAGACTCAAGATCGAATGGGTCGAATCCACTGATTTGGAAGAAGAAACCAAGAACACAAACTTGTCTAACTACCACAGAGCTTGGCACTATGTCTGCCAAGCCGATGGTATCTTGATTCCAGGTGGTTTCGGTAGTCGTGGTATTGAAGGTATGATTTCTGCTGCCAAATATGCCAGAGAAAACAATGTTCCATACTTGGGTGTTTGTCTTGGTTTGCAAATCGCTGTTATCGACTTTGTTAGACACGTTTTGGGTATCGAAGGTTCTACCTCGATGGAATTCGACCCTGAAGCTAGCGAGGATACAGCTTCGGTTGTCTACATGCCAGATGTTGACCAGAAGAAGTTGGGTGGTACTATGAGATTGGGTATCCACTCAACAAAGTTTGTTGCCGACTCTGAATGGTCGAAGTTGAGAAAGCTTTACGGTTCTCCAGATGATGTTTTGGAAAGACACAGACACAGATATGAAGTCAACCCTAAGTTGATCGAACAGATCGAAGCCAAGGGATTGAAGTTCATTGGTAAGGACGAGTCCGAGAAGAGAATGGAAGTGTTGGAATTGAAGGACCACAAGTTCTTTGTTGCTACTCAATACCATCCAGAATACTTGTCCAAGGTCTTGGATCCATCGAGACCATTTTTGGGATTGGTTGCTGCTGCTTCTGGTATTTTGGATGAAGTTTTGACCAGAGATGATTTAGACAAGAAGGGTGAGTTCTAAGTGGAACAGGAGAAGACGAAGAGAAGAAGTTTTTAATTATTAAGGATCCTTTTTTTTATTGCATAGATAACGTAGGTTATCCACATACATAATACTCATAAATGAATAATAACTGAAGAAAGGCAAGGCGCCTTCCCGCAACGTGGATGATATAATGCTAGAAAAGAAGATTAGAGAACCGCCGGAAACTTCCAGAATAGGCAGATGCCGCATCCTGAGGAAAATTAAATCTAGATCGGGGAATGTTTTTTCTATCCAATAGACCTGCACGTTTCCAGAAATATAGTAGGGGGCCTCATTTCTCGTCGCAACATAACCGGAACAATCAGCCCAGCAATTAATTCAGTGACCCTTAAAACGCAAATAGGCCGCAGATGGGGAAAAAAGAAAATAAATAGCTGGCGTATAAATAACTGTCGGTGCCGCTCAGTTTGAGTAAATTTATTACCATATTCGGAATAACCTCAACAGAAATTACACATATTAATCATGGCTGCTTACACTTTAAACACTGTTAACTACGGCTCTGAAGGCTGCTCTTGCACTGGCGGCGAATGCAAGTGTGCATCATGCAAGTGTGACAGCACATCTGCTTGTTCTTGCAAGAAGTAAACAGGTTTTATTTATGTGTTTTAACCTCGTGTTTGTTTTTTAAAATTTTTTATATCTATTTATTTAAAAGTTTGAATTGAATTCATTCTATTTGTTTGATGGCTTCTTGTAGTTTGCGCTGACTCAATTCACGCAATTTAGTGTTCTCCTCCAAATACTTCTTAACCTCTTTGGTGTCAAGCTTGCCCAATTTGGTGTTGTAGTCTAAGTTGGTCAAGGTGTGAATCCCTTCCCAACTTTTGGCATAAACATCGCAGATTTCGACCGCACGCAACAAACTGTTTCTGGCATTGAGCAAGTACCCAAAAAGTTCAAGCAGCTTTTCCTTCTTTTCGTTCTTGAGATTCTTATCTTCCTGCAAAAACCACTGGTAATAGTTAGTGCCTATCTTATGGAATATTGCATACGCATACGGCTCCTGCAACAACACTTCCTGGAGAGCAAACACTGCCTTATCATAATGGCCGGCTTTAGTGTATTCGTCTGCCAACTCAGCCCATGCATGTAAGTCTGATGGCTGGAGTTCCAAGTAGAAATTGAGATTGGTGATGTATGCTTCGTTTGTGGTGTCTTCGTGACGGCTAAACGTGGTCAATCTTCGAGATAACCGCGCTTCATCCGAATTCTTGCCCAAGAGTTCAAGTGCCTTGACCTTTTCGCCCATTGCCTCGTGGTACAACGATTGTAAGAACTTGATCCGTTGTGATTTCTTGTTGCTTCCAAATTGGTCCAAGATTCGGTTAAGCATCAACTTTGCCGTGAGATCATGCTTTGTCATCAACGAAAGGTAGAACTGAAGCTCAAATAACTGGTAGAGCTCTATGGAATCGACCGAGTCGGCGTACTGGCCGAGAAACGCATCGGTTTCATGGTAATATTTCAGTGAAGTTGGTGGATCAAACGCAGAAAATGCTCCTGACGACGCCACCAACAAAAGCTTGCTCTTAAGTAGCTCCTTGTCTGACATCTTTCCGCGTCAATTCGGTCTCCAAAAGTCGCTACGCTATCAAAATGGCAAGTGATCGCACAGATTTCTGTCACGAGAGATTTCCTGCAGACAACCACCATGACCGCCTGAGGTACGATAACCACAGACAGTAAACAGCAGCGCTACAACAAACTTCACCGCGTGACAATGGAAAACCTGTTGTCGATTTCAGAGATATGTGACAATTTCTTACAGGAAACACGTATTCTTTCGCACGAGTACGGTGTTCCGCAAATCAAACGTGCAGTTATTTCAAATACACGTACGCTTGAAGTCAAGTATTATGATCTTCACCAGCAGCTAACCACCAAACTCAACCGATTAATGTACTTGAACAAGATGAACGATTTGAACGAATTGGAAGGTGAAATCGACACTGAATACGAGTTGGTCAAGTCAACATACCTAGAAATCGATCCTGAAGATTTGGAACAGTTTTTGACATCGCAGATCGACCGAGTCAAGTCTCAACAACTCCTCAATAACTACTTACAGAAAGTGTTGCCGATTCTAAGATCAATCCATCATTCCAATAGTGATCTCACTTCAGTCGAGTTGAATATCCACGCCAATTTGGAAAAGTTGTACAAACTAGAAGACGGTCTTGTGTTTAAAGTATTACAACAAGACAAAGAACATGCCGCAACACAGAAATTGCTCGAGGAGAAAAGACAAGAGTTGACCAAATTGGTGAGCGAGCTTACTCCTCATCTCGATTCTCTTGCCACAATCTCGCAGCAGTTGATTTCTAGCAGCAAGGAGTTGAATAAAATCAAAATGGACCCGATACAAACTGCACCTCAGAAACAAAAATTACAGATCCGTGAAAACTATAAAAAGATTGTGAAGTACTGGAATACTCTCAGCAAGACATGTGAATTCCTTATGATATTTATCAGTTTACTCCCAACTAACTGGTACAACAACAAAGACTTGTTTGATGTGATCAAAGACTGTAATGCCTTTAGTGAGTGGATGGCAAAGTATCAGCTGATATTAAATACCAAGAATCTCAACAGTTTCAGTATAGATGAGCTTGTTGCCCTTGAATTTGATGAACTAAGAGACTACTAAGGATACATTTAAGTTTGTTGTATTCCTGTTTTCTATTTACACGTCTATTGTTTTCATTAGATTTGGAACAATCTCTTGTTGACAACATCCCAGTTGATACAGTCCCAGAAGTTGGCCAAGTAATCGGCCTTACCTGTGACACCATAGTCTTGTATGTATGCAGTGTCCCAGCAGTTAATACCTAAGATAGGCAAGGCCCAATCACGTTCCTTGTTGGCAGCTCTTTCCTTCAAGTTGTTCAAATATTCGAAGCTGCCTTCATCAACACCTCCATTCAAGTCGAGAGACTGGTTCTTTCCGTAGTAGTATGGAGTACCGTCATTGTTGCATCTGATGATTCTCAACGATTTGTCTGGGTATTCGACTAAAAAGACCCAGCCTTGGCCGAATGAAGAGTCAGCCAACACCAACATTCTTTCACGGAGAGTTTCCATATCAGAGATATCCTGGTAGGACAACTTTTCCATCAAGGCACGAGATGGCTGCGTCTTTTGTGCGCTGGTCTTGTCTGTCAACTGTTCCATAGCAAAATGGTTGTTGTGTGCCTGTGATGCATAGTGGAAAATGTGCTGCTCGGTGGTGTTCTTGGCTGTCTGGAGGAGAATCTGGTACGGTGTTCTCAACTCGTTTTCTGTGCCGTTGGTATGTAACGTTAAGTTGAGAGTCAAAAACTTCTGGTAATCGAGCCACGCTGATTTGAACCCGTTGGGGGTATACAAACCTTCAATGCCGCTGGAAACGAACTTGTCCTGGTTTTTCAACACAGGAACTTCATGGAGCGATCTTCTCGCCGTTCTGATCACCACGCCCGCTCTTTTAAACATGATCGTTATTAGCTAGTCAATGTTAATCTGAAAAATTTCACAAAAAAATGGTATGGGTTTTCGTGCATGGATCAAAACGCAACGAAAACCGAGTAAAAAATAGAGGGGAGGTGAGGAAAGAGGGAGATATGTTTCCTGCAAATAAGCCATCTATGTATTACATACATTCCAATTCCATGGAAACCATCTTGTTTACATTTAGATAACAGAACAGGACTCTACTGTACAACTGACCACTGATATGTTCTGTGCCACCCAGTTGGTGTCACGCAATAACCTCTTGGGATCGTTGGAATTTTTCCCATCGATGCTGGCCAACAACATATCGTACGGATGCTCCTGTTCCTTGTACTCCCGGAGCACCTGGTTGGTTTCCAAATCGATGTAGACTCTTGTGTCTCTCACCCGGAAAATAACATTGTCAATACGTAAAAAGAGCCGACAGAGAAGCAACAAACATGTAGGCATCACTCTGATCTTGGTAGAAAGCATTGAGATCCCATTATCTCCAAGCTCGTCTTCAAAGAGAATCGACTCGTCAAAGAAAAGTATGGGATCGGGCCGCAACAACTTTTCGATGGGGATCTTTTCTTCAGTTTCTCTAAACTTCATCGTAGTGGTACCGCGATAATTTGTCGAATAAGTCCAGTCATATGGCTTCAACACGTCCAAATTCTCCGTTAGTTTGGCAATGTCCTTGGTGGAGTTTTCTTTAAGTGCTTTTTCAGACTTCTCTGATGAGTTGGATGACTTGGATCTTCGAGAACTCAACCATTCCTTGTGATAACTTACCTTGAGTTTACAATCCAGTTCCAAAGAGTCCAATGCATCAAGGGCATTAAACTCAATTTTATCTCCTGTTTTATCATTTATCAATCGAACAATATTGTTACCAAAGATCATTTCCGGTAACGGGAAGTCAAATCTAGTGTCGTTTAAGAAGTCCAACTCCGGAGAGTTCAATATTGGTTTTTTGATTGTGAAAATGCTCCAGTCATTGATGGTAATGGAGGGTTTATTTTGTATAGGGAACGATGACAGCGGTGAGGGGATAATCACCCTCCCACAATGGGCGCATTGTGGATTATGTGACTGGCCCTGGTGTGACTTAGCTGGAACAGAAATTTGTGAGTTTTGTGCTGCTGCTGAAGCTACACAGTCTTGATCAGCACAATAGCTATTGAAAGTGGGTTTGGGGAATGACGACGACATTGCTGAGGGAACGCCGGGCACGGAGTTGCCTAGCTGCTTTAAACCGGCCAACTTCATACTTCCACACAGAATGGGTTTTTCTTGTGACTGAGAATTCAATTTTGGACGAGCCGTATTTGTAGGGACCCGTCCTCGTGTGTGTAGTTGGACCATTTCCCGAGCCTGATTCACTTGAACGGCGTGTATTCCCGGTGTGCCACTGGGCTGTGTCCCAGTCTGAGGTGGTTGGTTGGAAGCTGGTGGTATTGAAGGCTTTATAAACCTATCATTAGAGCTAGACATGTTAAATGTTGTTTTTTTTATTTGAATTATAGTAGCGACTGCCTATAAAGTACGTATAATTAGTGGAGCTATGAAACTGGGGATTTGTTGTACAGGAAATCGATATTTACTGCAAAAAAAATTGTAAAAAAAATGTAAAAGAATTAGAAATTTATAGTCATTTTGCAATTCTCCTTTCGTTTTCTTCTGCTACTAGTACTATATGTTATAAAAAAAAACTACCCAAGAAGATCTTCATTCTCCTCTAATTCCTTCATGGTTTGATCTTTTCTCAATCCTTCTCTAACAGCCAAAACGCTATCTACAATAACCGCATCTACACCGGCTTTCATCTGAATTTTGGCCAATTCGGGATCATTATTCTCGATCCCGTAAGTGACACACACCAAACCCGACGACTTCACAACTTGGGTCAACCGTGGTGTTTTCACCAAAGTCGCAGAAGCTGAAACAATTCCCAATAAGTTCCATTTTTTGGCAAATCTAATGGCATTTTGTAACGACGAAGCTCTAATATCAGCCATGAATGTCGTCCCTGATTCCGTCAAAAACAAAATAGGTATCGTGGGCTGCTTCAACGACAACAACAAACAAACATCAGGATGAAATGAAGAAAACAATATATCTCTCCCGTTTTTGTTTTCGTCGTAGATAAGATTAAGGATAGTATCCACATAGAAGTTTAAGTCAAACGCCACCTCTCCCATACTTTCTGTCTCAGCCTCATCCAACATCGGGTATTTGAGTTCAATGTTAAAACCAACATTCTTTGGCAACTTGGAAAAAAGCTCCTTCAAAGTAACGAAGTTTGAGGCAATACTCAGACCACGCGAATTGGCTTTGAACCCCTTATCCTTCCATGTCTTTGTTAATTTCATTCTTTGGCTCTGATGGTTCTTAAACTCCCGATCAATATCATCGTGGTACTGTTTCACATCTTTCGTCGTCTCATTGAATCCTGCCAACGGAGTAAATTTCTTGGAATCGTATTGGAAGTTAGGAGCCGAAGGATACGAAGAAAACGCTCTTGGTCTATTTCTCTTCTCTACCAGTTCATCATCATAAGAGTAGCCATTATTTCCCTTATTGGGACCCTTGTTACCACGATCCTTCACATCATTTAATCCCAAAAATTGTTCTGCCGTCAATGCATGCATAGGAATATCCACACCGGACTCAGCAACCGTGAAATCATGGTACACCACAGGAATATGATCCTTGGTCAATTGAACATCAAATTCGACATAAGATGCCCCCAAAGAGGCAGCAGCAATGAATGACTCCACTGTATTCTCACCTAGTTGGAGAGAAGTTCTCTTACTGACATTCTTTCCAAGACCACGATGTCCAATAACTCTGGTAGATACCAATTGTTTCCAGTAAGTGTTACTTCTACCAATTTGCATTGCTTCGTGACTGAACGGCTTGACACACAAATACTCAAAGCAGAGCGTTCCGAGTATATCAAGGGTGCCGCTTTCCACAATTGGAAGGGTGATATTGTTGTTCAAGGATCTGAGATTAGGTCCCACGCTCGTGTAAGCATCTTTCAACAATGCCAGCGCTCTACCCAAGATTTGGTCCTTCTTGTTAGAGTACTGATAGGTTGGAATCAAGTCAAACGTCACAATAACATCATCAGCACTCAAGTAATTGCTCAACTTAAACGTAACTGGATCCGTGGCACTGCCATGGTTTTCCTCCAAAGGCAAATCGATGATAACTGGTGGTTCAACAGGAGTAATGCTATTCTTATCACGACATGTCATACACAAAGAAAGTGCGGTATCCAATTCAGTAGAAAATGCTTTGCTGAATGAAATCTTGTTAAGTTCAATTGGATTAGAGTCGTCTCTCAAATCGGTTGTTCCTAAAGTAATCAAAATAAGAGATTCGTCCTCGTTCAAATAACCGTGACCAAAAGACTTAATTGGCTTAATTCCCTTCTTCTGAGACTTTGCCGGACTGACAAGCGAAGAAGAGCTTCCGTTGTGCTTCATCTGCCTATAGACTTCGTTGATTACCGTGCTCGAAGAGCCTGGCAACTTGTCTATGGATGATGGATTCACCAAATTGATTTCAGATTGGTTATTTGAAGTTGGGGTTGACGACAAATGACGAGGGAGGTTGTTCTGAGAATGGTAGACATCATAAAGTAATAATCTCGGATCACTTGGGCGTAATAAATCTGCCACGTCCAAATGTCCTCTTAAACTGGCATGCTCTATTGGTAACCAACCCGATTCATCAACAGTATCGTACTTGGCATGAAACTCAATCAATAGTTTGACAATCAGTTTGTATCCCTCAGAAGCTGCAATAAAGATCGGAGTCCAACCAAAAAGGCTCTCCACAATTTCAGTGCTAGCTTCATGCACCAACAAAAACTCAACTATATTGTAGTAGTTGTGTTTGCAGGCGATGTACAATGCTGTTTCATTGTTATGTTCATAATCGGTATAATTAATATCGATGCCACCCTTCTTAACCAATGTGCTGAGAATATCACGCGACTTGAGTTTAACAGCAAGTAAAATCAACGAAGGACATTGCAAAGGTAAATTGCTATTAGCCATAACCAAGTTTTCTGTGGTTTTGGGGTGCTTACCCACGACCGAAAGGTGTAATGGAGTCAAACCTTCTTGATCACCCCAATACTTCACATCATCAATCGAAATTTTACGGTCAACTAGATCCCATTGAATTAAATGTTGAAACAACGTCTTGGTGACTTCCTTCAAACCATATTGTGCGGCATAATGTAATGGAGTACGAAGATAGTTATCTCTTGCAACAAGGATCGACCTCAACTTCAAGGAAGAAAGCTTATTCAACACGTAATTGAGACCTGCAAGAGCATCTGAACTTTCGTTACCACCATCTGGTCCCTTACTCCCAATAAACCGGTTAATATTTGCCGATTCACCAGGGGTAGCCTCTTCTTCTTTAAATTGTTTCTTTCCCAAACTGACAACATTCTGGTGAAAAAAATTACGACCAGAAATGTCACTTCTATCAAAAAGCGGATTGTTTTCCTCAGCATCTGCATGTCTTTCTGAGATATACTTGTCCAAGAACTCAAACAAAGCGTCAATACACTTGGTTGAATTTGCCACAGTACTTCTGTTGAGAAGCGAAAGCAAGAACTTCAACGTCAACTTGTTGTGATCAATCTTGTTCAACTGCTCAACCATGGGATAAGCAAGGTCATGGCTGATCATCTGGAAGTACGATTCCAAATATTCCTGGTCAAAGGAATATCTCTTGCCAAGCTTGAGAAATTCGAACGCATCCTCAACTGGCTTGGTGGAATCGATATGGGTTTCATCCAATTTCTTCAAAATCTTGGATATGACATCCAAAGAGTGAAGTAGATCCACGTTGTTGGCAAATGGAAGTGCGTTGACTCTTGTAGACAAGTAAGCTTCCTTATTATTGACACTCAATTCAAGATTCTCGTATTGCAGAGTCAAAAATACCAATTTCTTGTCAAATTTCTTCAAGATTTTGGTCAATCCCTTGTGGTTCAACTCACCGTACCATTTCAACGAACGGAAAATGGACCGAAGTTCTAGCAAAATACTGATAATTTCATCCATTTCGTCACTTGATTCGATCTCATGACTGATGTGAACTCCTTCCAAATCGGTGAACCCCAAAACATTGATTAATTTCTGGAGACGACGCAGGTATTCGGAGTACTTGCTGTTGTAGAAGGTGTTAACCTTCTCGATATCACGATCGAGCTCGAAGAAGAACGCAGAAATAACTTGGGAAACTAATTCGGATATTTCGTCTGTCTCATCTTCAAGCTCCTGGTCGAAGCTCTTGATGGTCTTCTTGAGATGTTTGTATTTCATGTAATAGATCGACCATTCTGGGATCTGATGTGTAAGGAAGGTCTTCCCAAACTTCATCGTCAGGCACTGAACAAGAAAAGATGGTGGGAAGTTTTCTTTGACACAAACGGTGTTCTTGATTAGGAAGTGCAGCGATGTACCAAGAAACGTGCTTCAATAATACGTTACTCCACTTTACGTGCAGGCCAGAACCGTTTAATACATAGACGCACCGTATCAAGAAAGCGGAAATTAAATCTGGGGACTCTACGCAAAAAGAGGTTCGTGTCAAGGTTATGTACTGGAATGGAAATTTATTGACACATTTAGAAAGCAAAGCCCCAATTTCGGGGAATACAACCCGGTAAACTGGAAGGCTATCACATAATTCGGCTTAGAATTATCTTCTGTCACTTTTAAACCAAGTGTGTGACGATATATGTGGGGTATGTCGGGAGTCGTTGACTCTGATTTGCGGGCGGTCAGAATTCTGGGCTCCCAGGTCGCTAAATGCAAGTATCTGCGAGAGGTGCGACATTTTGTTTTTGCCTCCGATGGAGACCGAAAAAGGTGCCTTAGGGCCCCACCCATAGGTTCGCGCGGAAATCAACATCAAAGAAGAGAATCTGCATAAAACAAATGCCTATTATTGCGGCACAGATCTTGCCGCACTGCTTACGGGTCATGTCTTCTATAGTCACGGCAACTGAGCGCGACCGGAGTTGCCTTCCATTAACAAACAAAAAAAGATTGAGGGCATTTAGGTAACCGATAGGCTATGTGCTCAGAAATGGTATAAATTCCCGCAAACATCCTGGAATTTATAGTTTGCATAAACAGAGACACCGAATATGTCTAGTAAGTATAGCACTCTGTCCTTGTATCTGTCTATGGAACCGTACTAACAGTGTTTTTTTAGTTGATTACAAGTTCCATCCAAACAAAAAAGTTACTATTCTTACCGCACCTTTCTCCGGCGGCCAACCAAAAGGTGGTGTTGAATTGGGACCAGAATTCATTCTTAACGCTGGTTTCCAAAAACAAATAGACTCCTTGGGCTGGGAAACTGTAGTGGAACACCCTCTCGAAAACACCGACTACGAATCACAAAAGACCGATGACCGTGACAAGTTTGGCGTCAAGAACACGAAGATCGTGTCTGAATGTTGTCAAAAGATTCATAACGCCGTGAAGTCTTCTCTTCAAAATGGTAGATTGCCAATCACCATCGGTGGTGACCATTCCATCGGTACCGCCACTGTGAGTGCTGCCTTGGCCCACAACCCAGACACCTGTGTCATTTGGGTCGATGCACACGCCGATATTAACACCCCAAAAACCACCGAATCTGGTAACTTGCATGGATGTCCACTTTCATTCTTGTTGGGTATCGACTCTGAATCATACCCACCTGAATTTGCCTGGGTTCCACAGACCTTGAAGGCCGAGAAGCTTGTTTTCATTGGTTTGAGAGACGTGGATGAAGGTGAAAAGGCTATTTTGAAGAAGTACAACGTCCCAGCCTTTAGCATGTACCATGTTGACAAATACGGTATCGGTAAGGTCGTGGATATGGCCATCGAAAAGGTTAACCCAAACAGAGATGCTCCAATTCACTTGTCTTACGATGTTGACGCTATTGACCCATCTTTTGTTCCAGCTACTGGTACTAGAGTTGAAGGTGGTTTGTCATTGAGAGAAGGTTTATTTATTGCCGAAGAAATTGCTGCTTCCGGTTTGTTAAGCTCTTTGGACATTGTGGAAACCAACCCAATGTTGGCTGAGAACGAAGAACATATTTTGGATACCGTGAGTGCTGCTTGCGCTATTGGTAGGTGTGCTTTGGGACAAACTTTATTGTAATTGTTATTGGGTTAGGTAAAATAATATATGACTGGAATACATTCTAAAGAAGGAATATGTTTTGCAAGCTTCTATTTTTTTTGTTTCGCAACTTATCCTGTACAAAAATTTTGCAACATGATAAGCTCCAACTACCTTTTGTCCACCTCACAAGACCTCTGGAACCTCATTTTCGGTTTTAGGAATGAGTTGAAATAAAAAGCTACAGTTAGTTAAGCCAAAAACACAGAAACATGTAACTGTGACAGCATAAAGCTGCTAACAATCCAATGATCAATTATGTAGTAGCACTTTGTAGCCAGTTAATTTAATGTCCAGATCTTCAGTACTGCATTGGTAGTTTTTTGTTTTCTGAAAACTTTAGAAAGTGAAAAACGTCATTGGCAAACGAACTGATCCCAGAATTGTGCTTTTACATCTTTCACATGGTGATATCAATGGCTAAGCAGTTGCAACTGATACCAGTTGGTAACACTTCCCACTTCTCTCCTTAATCAATAACACACACCTAACAAAAGTTACAGGGGTCATGTCAAGATTGTTTTAATAAACTTTAAAGCAGGATTGATTCCCGTTAAAACTATAGAATAAGGGATGTGTAGAAATTAAAGACGGGTGATATTACCGAATTAATACAAATATCCATAAGACAAATTCCATATTCAATCTTTTAGATCTTATCCTTGGGATCTCCGAGTAATTTGTACCTATCGGTTTCTTTCAGCAAATGCTTTCGGTGTTCACACATATGCTACACGTGGGGCAATGTGTGACAAACGAAGAAAGTTTACCAAAATAGGAAAGAACAGTGCATACTTTTTTGTCACTGATAATGCATAGTACTTCGCAACCACAAATACATCAGTAATGACTACACCTCAGTACCAGCAATGGATCAATAGTATCAGATATAGTTTGATGGCAATTGACAAGTACCATTATCAGATAGTATCAATTGACCGTCAGAGTCGCAGAAAGTGAGTGTAACCATTTTGATTTTTCACCAGTCTATCCTCGGCCAATTTCTAACGAGTACAGGTTCGATGAGATATGGCAGTTCTTTAGGTCGTCCAAAAGTTATCAGATGCTTGAAAACCTAAGTAAACATACTGAGAATAGCTTTACAAAGATAGATATTCAGATCCGTAACCACCTCATATATTTTAAGGGGTTGGATACGTCGCACTATAGCACGTTTTTGAGAGAGGCAGTCAACAATTTAGTTTTATACTTGGAGAAGTCCTACGACCGAATCATGGAATTGGGATACCATAATTGGAGTGTATGTATGTTGGTGTGAAACGGGGCCGAGATGTGATATAAAGGACGGTATGTAGCCGGTTAATCATGCACCCCACCGCACCGCTCGCTCGGCTGAATATGGTGCTTGTGGTAATTCCGCGGCTCCGGGGATCCGGAACTGTGATTTTTCATGGTTCCCTTCCCCCACAAAAATATATAAATAGGTCCAATTTCGTGTAGACGAAGCTGATTCCAATTCAATAGAGTTTTTATAGTAATGTCGACCGCTCAGAAGAAAAAGGGAACATCTATTGTTGATTTAGTAGCTGGCGGTACTGCTGGTTTGTTTGAAGCTTTATGCTGCCACCCATTGGACACCATTAAGGTGCGTATGCAATTATACCGTAAGTCCGGACAGAAGCCACCAGGTTTCGTTCGTACTGGTATAAACATTGTCCAAAAAGAAACATTCTTATCCTTATACAAGGGTTTGGGTGCCGTTGTTATCGGAATTGTCCCTAAAATGGGTATCCGGTTCTCATCCTACGAATTCTACCGTAGTTTGTTGTACGCACCAGATGGTTCGATTACAACCGGGAACACGTTTATTGCTGGTGTCGGTGCGGGTATCACCGAAGCCGTTTTAGTTGTCAATCCTATGGAAGTCGTTAAGATTAGATTGCAGGCCCAACACCACTCCATGGCTGACCCATTGGATGTTCCAAAGTACAGAAACGCTCCTCATGCTGCTTATGTTATAGTTAAAGAAGAAGGTTTCAAGACCCTTTATCGTGGTGTCTCTTTAACCGCCGCACGTCAAGCCACCAACCAGGGTGTGAATTTCACTGTCTACTCTAAGATCAGGGAATACCTCCAAGGTTACCATCAAACGGAAGTTTTACCAGCTTGGGAAACTTCATTGATCGGTTTGGTTTCTGGTGCTTTGGGTCCTCTTTCCAACGCTCCATTGGACACCATCAAGACTCGTCTCCAAAAATCCACCTTTGCATCGAACGAGTCAGGATTGGTTCGTATTGTCAAAATTGGTAAGCAATTGGTTAAGGAAGAAGGTATGGCTGCATTGTACAAGGGTATTACCCCAAGAATCATGCGTGTTGCTCCGGGACAAGCTGTTACATTTACAGTTTACGAGTTCATGAAGAGAGTTTTGAACGGTGAA
Organism: Teunomyces lycoperdinae; assembly: GCA_030574955.1. Lineage (NCBI taxonomy): Eukaryota > Fungi > Ascomycota > Pichiomycetes > Serinales > Debaryomycetaceae > Teunomyces > Teunomyces lycoperdinae. The sequence continues at coordinate 274,431 of JAJMFY010000008.1, forward strand.
GCCACCATCATCCCACAAAAGAAGTTGAACTAGATGCTAACTTCAATTGATATCCTAAAGAATTCTAGATTCTACATATTTATTGTAACAATATACAAAAAAAAGTATAGTTGCCTTTCTGAAAGAAAGTAAAATACTACCCCGGATAAAAGTCGCATCTCCTCCGGTAGCCCGGCTGACTCCTAGTCATCGGAAATATTTCTTAGCAGAGGGCCCGATTTTGGGTAAGATACGGGTCCAAGAAAAGTTTGACAACACGTAAACGAGTTATCGTAATGTTTGTAACCAATCATTGTCGTAATGTTACGCAAGACGAATAGACTCTTGAAAAAAGTTTATAATCTTATTGTGTAGTCACAAATAATGTACTACACGGCCCAATAACAAACGATTCGAATTACCACAACTCAGATACAGATATATAGATCGAGGCTCCAGTAATGAGCGATAACCATAAGTCATTGTCCAATCATACATTGTGGCTTATCGGAAACCGGACTGGGCTTTTTTCCCTGGAATTTTCGGAGCTACATTTCAGGTGCAGTTCGGTTTATATCACCACAGTGACTGCCGAGCAAATCTGGTGTCTCGTCGACAGGTCTCGCTAGTACAATACCGAGAAATTCATACACTATCCCCTTGGTAAGGCAGATCTTTAATCGTCGAAAATGTAACCTCTATTATTATATGCTCCTCAAAAAAAAGGGGCACAACGGATGGTAGATCTTTTTTTTATTCTCCTTTGGAGATTAACACGGCAAGTCGTAAAGATAAATTGATGCCACATTTTTAATACCCTATGAGAGTTAACGACTTGACATCGATGCTTGGGTTGGCGACTCTTTTAAAATAGTGGAGAAAACGATAAGTACAGTACGAGAATTTCATTCGGAATCTGCTTCTAATTAGATTTCAATATTGTTGGCTCAAATGCTTATTTCCCAAAGAACTGCCCGCATCGCTTGATCTTAGGAGGGCTTCACGTCAACTGTTCGCTTTTTATGATAATTATAATGATAGAAATCTGCACAATTACAAAATTTCCTGCATCGCATATAATGTGCAGGCAGGGCGTTTTCTGCTGCCGAACATACCCAAAAATGCATCGTTATTAGACAATTGTTCCACCACAGTGTTGAAAAGTTTTATGGCTGGTAGAACAAAAACAACGTTTGACCGTTAATAATACTGAATATGAAAATCCAACAAATTAACCTGCCCAAGTCTAAGCCTAGTCAGCTAAAGTTTAAATGCCAATCTAGAACTGTGGATAATTCTGCAGTTGTGTTAGTACGTTGCGTTAATTTGCAACCAAATTGTGGCCATGTTCTAAATTGAAATTTGATCTTCCTTAAATAACTATGATATTCCTACCTGTTTACACACAACAATAACCAAGATGGCAGAGACAAAAGATAGCAAGGTTACTGTTATTGTTCAGAATGATAGTATGGAGCTGATTGCAGGTTCTTTGAAGGGAGGATCAAAGTATCAACATGTTGATGTGGAAAGTTTCACTAACCTGGACTATTCCGACAAAGTTTTTGCACAGGATGCTGCCTTAGGGAAAGGTTTGAAGCAGAGACATATTCAAATGCTAGCCTTGGTTGGTGTCTTTGGTACCGGCTTGTTTTTATCATCAGGAGGAACTCTTTATTTGGTAGGTAACGTCGGCATGGTTGTGGCCTACGTATTTGTTGGAATCATTGTTGCGTTGAATCAAATGGCTAATGCAGAAACCAGTACTTTGATGCCAGTTACTGGTTCCAACATTAGACAAGCGGAGCACCTTTTCGACAAGGCCATGGGATTCGCGTTGGGTTGGATATCTGTGTATGGTGCCTGTATTCCTGGTGAATTATCGGCCACCGCTGTGATTATGACATACTGGACTGATGTTAATCCAGCCGTGTGGATCACTGTGTTTGGTATAATCATTGTTCTTACGAACTCGTACACAGTGAGGGCTTATGGTGAAATTGAGTTTGCATTAGGTGTGCTCAAAATTTTATTAATCGTAGGGATTATCTTTTTGGGCCTTATTCTTGACTTGGGTGGTGTTAAAGGCCAGGAAAGAATTGGTTTTAGATACTGGAAGGAACATCCCTGGAAGGAATACTTCACTACAGGAGATTTAGGACGGTTCCTAGCCTTCTGGAGATGTGTAACCGGGGTCGTTTATTCGTATGGTGGGGTTCAAAGTATTTCAATGTTTGGGGGAGAAACTCAATATCCAAGAAGAAGTATCTATATTGCTGCAAAGCGTATCGTGATTCGTACGTTTTTCCTTTACTTCCTAGCAATTCTCATCTTGTCGATGATTCTTCCATCAACTGAAAAGTCAATTGCAAGTTCCACAGGTAATGCTAAGGGCTCTCCATTTGTCATTGCTTTTCTGAGAGCAGGAATAAAGGCTGTGCCTCACATAATAAATGCTGTGGTGTTAACGTCTGCTTTCTCAGCTGCAAACTTAGCAATGATCCAAGGTTCAAGAGTACTCTTTGCTTTGGCTGCGAAAAAACAGGCTCCGAAATTATTCTTGCGGACAAGTAAGAGAGGCGTTCCTTACGCTGGCCTCATCTTTGTGGCCATTTTTATTCCGTTAGCATACATGTCCGTTTCATCTACATCTGCCACTGTTTTCGGTTGGTTCCAGTCGCTTACATCATCGAATTTGTTGTTGGGTTGGATGTCGATTTCATTCAATCATATATGGTTAACCAAGGCGATGAAAGCACAGGGAATCTCGAGAGATCGGTTACCTTACAAGATTCCGGGAGCTCCAATAGCTGCATGGATTTCTGGTATTCTTTCATTTCTTATTTTTATCACTGGAGGTTTTTCTGTGTTTCTCCATGGCAACTGGTCCACGTCTCTTTTCTTCAGTGCTTACTTTACCTTACCACTTTTCATTTTCCTTTATCTCTTCTGGAAAGTGTTTAAGAAGACAAAGATTTTGAAGCCAGAAGAGGTAGACTTAGAAACATTGTTCAAAGACGTTGAATTGAACCCTGAACCTCCTTTGGATAATAATTTGAAGGGCTGGAGGGCAATCAATTTCTTGTGGGCTTAGGTACAAAAATAGATTGCCTTTTAATGTTTTCAACTTTGAATAATGTAACAAAAGATCTCGAATCCTTTATTATAACTAACAGAAAGTCCATGTAATTTAATTATTGCAAAGAAGTCATATTTACCAGTGGATTTTTTTTCCCCACGAAATAAACCGTTTTTTTTTTTATTTGGTTGCACGCGGAACCCACTGTAGACGGATAAAAATACCAATCCGAAACTCTGTGCAGAACCAATACATTTATTCACGACAAATCGATCAGTTGCCACCATCAACAATGTTTAGAACCGCCATTGGGAGAAGGAACCTTTCTATATTTTCTCGCTTCCAGTTACCACGTAAAACTCGGGTTGCTCGTGAGATTTCTGAGGAGGAAGTCAGACGTTTCCAGAACCAACGGGCTACACAGTCAAGTCAGTTCTACTATAACACCCATCCTTCGTACAATGCCCAGCAATATGCCAATGAACCAGCACAGAACCACACAGTTTTCCTGGTTCCTCCAAACACAAATGGTCTTATCACCAAAGAAGATGGCATCTATGATATCTTGAAAGAACCCACGCTAGTTATTGAACGTCAAGTCGAATTCTTCAATGTGTTTTTGGGCTTTGAGCAGGCAAACAAGTACAAAATCATGAACTCCTTGGGTGAACAAGTTGGTTACATGCAAGAGAAAGATTTAGGCTTATTCAAAGTCTTGGGTCGTCAGTTTTTCCGTTTACATCGTCCATTTGATATCGATGTATTCAATAACTACGGAGATCTCGTCCTTACCATCAAGAGACCATTTTCCTTCATCAATTCCCATATCAAGTGTTTATTGCCTGGATTTGATAACAATGGTCAGCTTATGCACGAAGTAATTGGTGAATCGGTTCAGAGCTGGCACTTGTGGAGAAGAAGATACAATCTCTTTAAGCTCGAGGATGAAGTTACCGATGACTACGATCAGTTTGGGGCCATCGATGCCCCATTTCTTTCGTTTGATTTCCCAGTAAAGGACGAAATTGGAAACGTCGTTGGTTCCGTTGACAGAAACTGGGTCGGGTTGGGCCGGGAGTTATTTACTGACACCGGGATCTACATTATTCGGATGGACCCTGCCTCTTTTTCGGGAATGGGTGATATCTATCCTTCGGTAGCTGGCCCCTTGACGTTGGACCAACGCGCGATCTTGCTTGCTAATGCAGTGAGTATTGATTTTGACTACTTTTCCAGACACAGTCGTGGACCGGGAGGCGGACTCTTTAGTCCCGGTTACGAATAGATCTGACGAGGGACTTTGCTCTGGCTTGTTGGAGCTGTTTTTCCCACTCAGAATCGGACATCTCACTGGATATGTTCTTAACCAACTCGACGATAAGGCCGGTGTAGTCGTGCTTCCGCAACTCGTTCTCGCGGCGCCACGTTTCTCTCTTGGTGAGCTGAGTGTCGATTTCCTGGATATCGTTGGCTGCTCTGGCGGCATCCAACTTGTTGTTGGTAAGAGCTATCAACGAAAAACGGAGTTCAGACTCACCGTAACGAGAAATACGTTGCTGGAGAACTTCGGGCAACTTTTTATAGAAATCCTGTTGAGACTCACATTCGACATGTCTTATAGGATATGACTTAAGCCCGTCCAATTCGTAGATATGGCCGTTTTTATGTATGTAGCCGACAAAGTGGAACAATCCGTCGTCTTTATGACTTCTAGAGGACTGTTTGTCTTCGTCCACTGCTAAACCCAGGGGCGCTGAAAATGAATTGTGTACCGAGCGGATCAAATCACTATTGGAGATGGTTTCTCCAATCAACAGACTATCGAATCCCATGACAAACAGGCGGAAATTGGACAATTCTTCACCCACGTCGATCTCAGACTGATTCAATAGGACATTAAGCACTGCCTGGGTTGCACAGGCGTTCTGGATGGTTTGACGAGCAAAAAAGAGGTCCACATCTTGATCGTACACTCCTGTCACTGGCTGATTACCCTTGGCAGCGTATTCATGGTCCAACTGACCGTATTTGAACAAAAAGATCACTCCATATATAGGATTAAGGCTCTGGAACAACTCAGGATCGATGTAGTAAAGGTCATTAAGCTCGACGTTTTTGACCCCGAGTTTCTCTACCAATTCAGTAAAAACTCCCTGAAAGTTAGTTCATGCCTTAGAATCTAGTTGGCAATGATACTTACTGCATCGGAATCGATAGTATTCCATCCAGACATTGATAGTGGTGGTTGATAATCTTGGTGCGCGCGCCTGGTGCGATTAAAAAAGGTCTCGAGAAATATGCACACTTTATTTTCGTTATGAATAACAATTCTTCTCGAATCAAAATCTGTTTCAAATATCAATTTTGTGGTTTGGACAAAAGTATGCTTTTTTTTATAGTTGAGCTCTCTCTTGTGGAAGTTTCCTTGAGAGTTGATTTACTCTTGATTTATTTACGCTATTTTCAGAAGTTTCACAGTTTCCAAAGTTTTGTATGAATGTAATTAAACAAAGTAAAGGCTAAAATATCAGTTTAAAACATCAATTAGAGTAAACTAGTAACTGTTGAACATACTTAATACTCTAATTACACCTGTAAGTAGTTTTAATACGTAGATAATCGAGCTAGACTTTTGGTTAAAGGTTGAATCCCAGCTTGTTGACCAAAAGTCGTGCCACACCCAACCACGTAATTAAATCAGTACACTGTAACAGCGTTGAGGTCCACGATATCAACCACTCCACAACGATGTCCGGCGCTCAATATAACGAAAACTTGCACATCTTCCACAACGCATCGAGTCCCGTTGAATCGAGTGCATTGTCCAAGAGCTCGGCGTTTGCCACTTTGCTCTTGTTGTTAATTGGTACGTATAAGTGAAGACAAACATTGAGAAACATGGGTGGAATTATAGCGGGATTGAATACTGGAAATAACGATGAATTCTTCCGGTACTTTGGGTGATGATGGCCGAAAAGCAGAACTGATATATGCTGTAAGGATTGGCCAGATATGAGACTGGTAAAGAAGGAAGAAACCTACTTTGAAACATCCAGGTAGAAAAGCGATTAAGAAACATCACCAAATAATTCCAAAGTTTTACCAAACGACACCCAGAATGACTTATCGATATTAGAAATAGTAGATTTAGTTGTGGGTTGTTCTTTGAAACAAGTTCAATTTTACTAACAAATAGCTTTTACTTTTTTGTCACGGGCTCTTCTTGGAAGAAAGTCGCTGCTGGCGGTTTCGTACCTCTTCAACGCCTTGGTGGCTTCGTTGGCCATTGGTTTTGGCTCTGTCTACGTGTCTAACTACGTCGGGGTTTATATTTAGTGTATAATAGACAAACATTCTTGTAAACGTGAATGCGCGAAACCCGCGTTAGGTGTCTTCTAATTCTGTATTACTTTGTCATGAAGATCGCAAATTTGTTATCTGTAGTGCCCATTATCGCAACGGTATGGGCTCAAGGAGAACCAGGCGAGTACAAACACGATCCCAACGTGTACGAATTGACGCCATCGACCTTTGATAAAGTGGTACACCAAACCAACTATACCACAATCGTGAAGTTCTATGCGCCATGGTGCGGTTACTGTCAGAAACTCAAGCCAGTGTTTACCCGGTTGGCAAAGCATATGCACAAGGATGGTCAGTACGCCGTTAATGTTGCCAGTGTCAACTGTGACAAGGATTACAACAAGCAGTTATGCGCCGAGCACCAAATCAAAGGTTTCCCAACATTGATGGTTTTCCGCCCACCAAAATACGTTTCTGGAAAGGCAAACAAGGCCAGAAGAGCAGTTTCTGAAGTATACAATGGAGAAAGAACTGTCAAGGCAATGAACAACTTTGTCACGTCGAGACTCAAGAACTACGTGAAGAGGTTCAAATTGGACGCCGATCTCGGGCCATGGCTCGAAGGTAAGGAGGCTAAGTTCGTCCTTCTTACCAAATCACAGCAAATTAGTCCATTACTTAAGACGCTTGCCATTGACTTCCTTGAATCGACCAATTTTGCCATGATTACCACCAAGTCTATCGACAGAGATACAATCAAGGTTGGTGATAGTGAGGTGGCCATTCCCAAGGACAGTGCTGATGAACTTCCGTTGTTATTGCATTACACCAAGGAAACTGGTTTTATGAAGTACACTTCACTGAAGCTCAATGATAAGAAGTTGATTAGTGAATGGATCGTGGATGTTGCCCAAGTCATTCCGATTGATGGTCCTTTATCAAAGAGGGCTCAAAGAATGACATACTACCGTACGGGAAAGAAACCGGAAAAGAAGAAGGCTAAGAAAATCGTCAATCACGACGAATTGTAAAACAAAAATTTAAAGATATATATATATTATTCTCTAAGTCTATAAAAAAGTTAACTCTTACCAAAAGTATTATCCATCATGTCCATAAGCGAGGCAAGGTCATCCTCTTTAGGTTTTGCAGATTCTTGTTTAGAACCAGATTCGAGGTCCTGTTCCGTAGCCTGAATCCAGTTGCATACCTGGTCAATAAGCACCTTTGAATTGGGCACAAAGTGTCCACCTGGATGTTTTAAAAGATCAGAGTTCTTGGTGGTGATATTGTAGAAAGTAAGTGCCCGATCATCACCAACGACCGTGTCCAATTCCCCGTAGACATGCAAGTACTTGAACTTGGTACTGGGAACACTGGGATCAGGGTAATAATCAGCATACTTTTCGTTGCCCGTCCCGGTAGACGTATCGAGCTTGAACCCGGAATACAAGACATAAAAACGAGGTGGTGGTACGCTGAAAAGCTCCTCAAACTTGTGGGCCAAGAGTCCAGCAAACGAGGCACCCTGACTAAATCCAACCACACCTACAATCGGTAACTTCAGGTCATCTTCGGGGTCTGGCTTCAAGTCTGGATCAGGAACGACGGTTCCCTGCTGGATATATTCTCTAACGGACAGAAATGCCGGTTCGAGATCGACTCCGTCGTTAGTATGGCCTGGTTTCACCCACCACGCACGGTAATGTGTTTCTTCTTCATCAATAACTGTATTGAACAGCGACAATTCGGCGGCGGAGGGAAGCTGAGCTGGAGTTAAGGCGAGCGGACCATTGAGGAAAACTGGCTTGTAATTGAGCTTCGCGAGCCGTTTCCGGAGCGCCAGTGTCTTGGCATAGAAGATCAGTGCTGATTGCGTATATCCATGAAGAAAGAGCACCTTTCCTTTCCAGTTTTTCACTGCCATGTCGCCGTGTTCTACTGATAAGATTACTAATCTACCATTTTTTCAATTTTTTTCTAGCTATGTTTTCTATATATCGTTTGCAATATATAACCTTTCTATAAACCAAGCACCATACACCACTAGCTGTATTGTAGTTCGTAGCAAATATGGGTAAGAATTTACTGAGCAGCCTTGGCCAAGTCCAAAATGTTTCTAATTATGATGATTTTCCCGTCGCTGCCGTCTTCCTTGCCGTAATTCTCAGCGAAATCAGGCTTCTTCTTCAACGTTTCGTACTCACTGTCAATCTCAACAAAGTGCACCACTGTACCAAATCCAAGACTTTGTGCAGCCTTCACATTGATTTCACTATCATCAACAAACAGCTGCTTCTTCAAAACTGCCAGATCTTTGTAGTCGATCTGCGTCGTCAGTAAACAATTGTAGAAAAACTCATACATTGGCTTGCAGACAATGGGAAACTTGGAGTAATCACAGAAAGTCAAGCCATCAAAGAGGTCTCCAAGACCAAGAAATGAAACTACGCGTAACGCATGGTTCTTGTACGCGTTGGTGATGAGCCAGAAACAGTCATAGTCGGAATTCTGTTTCATGTCAAGCAACATGAGTCTCAACTTCTCATTGTAATCCAAAACTCCCTTAAGCTCCAATGAATCGTCAACCTGCGAGTTGTACTCCAAAGCATCGACACGGTGGTTGCGGACCAAACCTTCGATGGCCAAGCCGTAAGTCTTGTAGTAGTTCATGTGAAGCGCATTTGCATCTTCATCATTCAACTTCAAATTGTCCTTGAAGAACTGGTGGATTTTAACTTGCATCAAGTCGTGGATCTTGGTGCTCCGTTGGTACAAACAGTTATCGATGTCAAAGAAGAAGATCTTCTTATTGGCATGGCTGGATGGAAGCGGTCCAAAACCGTATGGGAGAACAACCTCGGTCCCAGGACGCTGCTCCTCGATCTCAGGGTTTGTGTAAGTGATTGTTTCGGCAGTCATCCTTCAAGAAGAAAGTAGTTGATAGCCAGTCCACGTTGATAATCTGACAGTGACAGTTTTTCCTGCTACAATGCAGTGTTTGTATGCAGACCGGGTCGGTTTATCTCTCCCGGGACTGACGGCGGGTGGCAGGCGGACGTGGGGAGGGTGGGGGAAAATCCGTGACGTGACGTCGGTTGTGTCGGTCTTGGGATCTAAGCTCTTTCGTAAAAGATATCGTCTTTGACCAAACTCAATTCCTTTTCAAACAGGTTGTGTAGGTGGTTCACGACATAGTAAGTGTCGGTAAAGTACTTTACGATTTCCTCGCGATTGTACCACGGCGAGCCGCGCAAATCTACAAAGCCGATCTGCTTAATTTGGGCTTGGAAATGTGCGGCTAGTCGCGCCAAATGGCGGCACGTCTGACGTAGTTTAGCGGCAGTGGCTTCACGGGTAGCGGCAAAGGAGTCCACTAGTGTAAAATTGAGCATGTTGGTACGGTAATAATTGAGATAAAACTGATTGATTACTGCCGGGTTGTTGGTCTGCATGCCACTGAGGACGTCGGTATCGCGGATCGCACTCACTAATGCTGCAAGCGGTGCCGCAACAAATTTCTCGCTAAGTTCTATCACCACCGGACGCACTACAGCGTCGTTAGCGAAAATCACGTTCAACAGCTTGAGTACGTTGTACTGAAGTTCATAGTCGACTTTCTTGACGGTTTCACGTTCTAAACCATAGATCCTGGTTTGTAGCTGCGAAAGTAAACCGTAGAACTTGTTCACAAAGTCCAAAGCTTGCATGAGGTGCGGAAACACCACCTTGATGAACTGTGCTCGTCGTACTGGCTCCAACTTGTTAGCATTGTCGTCACAGACAACAAGAATAAATGCCCAAATTGCTTCGGATGGCTGACTGCTTAGAAGTACTAGAGATAATCGTACAAGAGCTAGTCCTAGATCGCTGGCGTACTGGTAAAGTTTGAGGGGAAGTTCCGCACCGACAGTGAGAAGTGAGGTATCAGCTCCAGTAGCTGCCAACAATTCGTTCAAATTTGTGGTTGAGGGCTCCAGGTTCTGAAAAATAGGAATCATGCGTTCCAATTGGTGAATATTGTACACATTACCCAAAAGGTATGGCAACAACTCGCGTTTGTCGCAAGTTGCTGGTCGAGTATGTAGCTTCAATTCATTTATGGCGAGACTCGACTCAATTTCCACGTCAAAAACATGGGATAAAAAGTAAAAGTGACGTTCCAACGCAAACCCATCGTCACGCTGGTACTCCTCAAGCAAGAGCCGTTCGATCAACGCCTTGTCGTGCTCCAAATGGTACACCTTTGCCCCGCGCGACCCGTTATCGTTCAACTCGGCCAAAATACGTCGTTTCCGCTCCATCAACTGTCCGTATTCGCTACGGTTACGATCCTTCTCGGCCTCCATCTCTCGCATGATGACCAAATGGTTCTCCTCGAGCCTTTCATTGCGTTTGGCTTCGTGGGTGAAAATTTGAGGAATTTTCACCGCAAACTCATCGCCTTCTACTTCTTCGCCTCGCTCAGGCAATGGACCAGCTATCATAGACCGCAAGAATTCATCTTCCTCTTCTGAACTAGTGTCTGAAGACAGTGGAGATAACATCGTTAGAGCAAGAAATCACGTGTAAAATTCTACACTATAATGCGTCTGTTGTTTGCCCGTGTATAACCGAAGTAACATCGGCCGTTCCACGATACGGCGGCCGCGATTTGAAATTTTCTGACGTAAAAATGGCAGAAACTGTGAAGTCTTTTTTGGGATTTATACACAGCATTTTTTTGTGGTGAACGGGGGAGATTTTCAGTCTACTTTTCTTTAATTCACATAAGCAATCAACTAAAATCATGTCTTACGAAAAGCTTCCATTGGAACCATTGTTCCAGAAGATCGACGAGTTAAAGCCTCAGTTTATCGACCGTTTGCGTAAAGCCATCGCCATTCCTTCTGTCTCTTCCGATGAGGCCTTGAGACCACGGGTTGTTGACATGGCCAAGTTCCTTGTGGGCGAATTGGAAACCCTTGGTTTCCATGACATTCAGGTCAAAGAATTGGGAACCCAACCTCCACCAGTTGCCGATCCAACTCTCCAGTTGCCTCCAATTGTCTTGGGACGTTACGGTAACGATCCAGCCAAGAAGACTGTTCTTGTGTACGGTCACTACGATGTCCAACCTGCTTTGAAGGAAGATGGATGGAGTACCGAGCCATTCACCATGTTCCATGACGAAGCCAAAGATATCTTGTACGGAAGAGGCAGCACTGATGACAAGGGTCCTGTTTTGGGCTGGTTGAATGTGGTTCAAGCCCACAGAGAATTGGGCTGGGAATTCCCAGTGAACTTGGTGGTGTGTTTTGAAGGTATGGAAGAAAGTGGTTCATTGGGTTTGGATGCTTTGATCGCCAGAGAAGCCAAGAATTACTTTGCCAACGTTGAACAAGTCACTATTTCCGACAACTACTGGCTCGGTACCAAGAAGCCAGTGTTGACCTACGGTTTAAGAGGATGCAACTACTACCAAATCATTGTCGAAGGTCCTCGTGCTGACTTGCACAGTGGTATTTTTGGTGGTATCATTGGTGAGCCAATGACAGACTTGGTAAAGGTCATGTCTACTTTAGTTGATTCCCAAGGTAAGATTCTTATTCCAGGTATTGCTGAGATGGTTGCTCCATTGACTGAGCAAGAAGACAAGCTTTATGATCCAATTGACTTCTCGGTTGAAGAGTTGAATGCTGCTTCTGGTTCCAAGACTTCGTTGCACGACAACAAGAAGGATATCCTCAAACACAGATGGAGATACCCATCTTTATCCTTGCACGGAATTGAAGGTGCGTTCTACGGTGCTGGAGCCAAGACCGTCATTCCAGCCAAGGTTGTAGGCAAGTTCTCGATCAGAACGGTGCCAAACATCGAATCAGCCAAGTTGGACGAGATTGTCATCAACTACATCAATGCCAAGTTTGCAGAATTAAACTCGAAGAACAAGCTCACCGCCGAATTGATCCACGACGGTGCCTACTGGGTCTCGAATCCATTCAATGACTCGTTCACTGCTGCGTCCAAGGCCACCCAGGATGTGTGGAACGTTGTTCCAGACTTCACCAGAGAAGGTGGTTCCATTCCAATTACCTTGACTTTTGAAAAGGAATTGGGTGTCGATGTCTTGTTGTTGCCAATGGGTAGAGGTGATGACGGTGCACACTCTATCAACGAAAAGTTGGATGTTCCTAACTACATCAACGGTTGCAAGACGTTGGGTGGTTTCTTGCACTACTACGGCAAATCTTCGAAGTAAATAACGTATATTAAGGTGTAGTAAATCAAAGAAGATGTCAAGCAAAGTATCTCAGTATGTCAAAGTGTTGAGGGGGGGTGGTTTTTTTTTGTGTCACTTGTCGACGATGAAGTGAGCGGGCAAAAAAAAATCAAAAATCAAAAATCAAAAATCTTCACCAAGTAAAGTCCCCATTCATCTCAACGGGGATTTTTTGTTGTTTTTAACTCGTTTTTTCCCTGTAATATTTGGCATTGTTGTATCATCTAGTTTCTGAAGTATCGTACCTATCATGTCTGAGAACCTTAAGCGTGCCGAATCGCTTTTCAACCGGATAATGAACCAGAACGCGCCAGAACCCACCACGAAACCACCCCACAGAAAACCATACCATCACCAGAATAAAAACTCCGATTTGTTACCAAAAAGAGATCCCATTAAATTAGCACAGGAAACAGTTAACAAAATTCCAGAATCCCATCATATTTTACCTTACTGCTGGACTATATGGCACCATCCACGCTGGTTAAAGAAACAAAAGGAAATGAGCGAAGAAGAGGACACATCCAGCGGTGCAACTCTTGCTGCCGCTGTGGATTCATATCTCCAAAGTACCAACGAGATTTCGTTTGTGTCTCCTACCGGTGAACAGATAAAACTGATTGGCTCACTTGAACAGTTGTGGTGGAGTTTACTGGTGATTCGCAAGGCGTACCTCTTGCGAATAGGCACCGAGTTTCTTATTTTTAAGAGCGGGATCAATCCGGTATGGGAGGATCCAATAAACACCAAGGGAGGTAGATGGGTATTTCGGTTCAATCGTCGGGCCGTTTCGCTGCCTTCAGAGGATCAAGAGAATGTACTCAAGCTGCGTAAGAGGACAAGTTTGATCTGGGAAAGATTGGTGTTGAAGACGCTTAGTGGTTCGATCATTCCCGAAGGCACGTCGCCTGAGTTCCAAGAGCTTTTGCTCAATGATATTCTGGGCTTGGTTTTGAGTGTTCGTAAGGAGGAGGATATTATCAGTGTTTGGAACTCAAATCTAAACTTTTCTTCAAAGGGAAAGAAGGACGACGAGAAGTCCAACAAGAAATTGACATCGTTTCAGGCACGCAGGATCATCTGCGACTCAATCTTGCGAATCATCAGAGAGTGTGATTTAATTTCGCAAGGATACGATTGTGTCGAGACGTTGGACTCGGGCTCCAACGAACGTGTGTACGGCGTTTCGTTCGAGTACAGATTGCATTCCGATAACAACAACCCCATGGATTCCAGTTCGAGTAGCAGCGCCAATGGCAGCAGCTACGATGGCGGATCTAAGCATCACGGGCATCATTCTAACGGCGGACATCACCACCGTCGCTACAAGAAGCCTGATTCCACCACCACCAAATAGAAAACAGAATACAAAAAAGAATATAATCGCAGTTCCTTCAAGAGTACATAATACTTTTTTTTATTTTAGTCAATACCAATTTTTTAGCATTCTTCTCCTTTATTCATTTTAAAGTTGATTTATCCAATAAACAAAACAACGCACACATTTCCCTTTGACTTTATTTTGAATTAATGGGAACCGGGGGCAGAAAAACCCCGTGTTTGTTTATTACCATGGTTGGGTTGTTCTGTGGCTCGGTAACTTTAAACATCAGGACCGCAACGTAAGATGCAGATTGTAACACAAAAATAAAGGGGGATATAACATTACACAAATCGAGGCCAGCCTTGTTATTTTCTCGTCTATGTCTAACTTGTATGAGCGTTCCCCCGTCGCCTTCCTGCAAAACAAAAAAAAAGCCTACTTTAGAAAAAAATTAATTCATCTACGTTAGCGGCGGCAAAAAAAATATATTGAAATTAGGCAGCAAGAGATTTACCATAACGCACTGCGGCAATATCCCTGTTCAATATCAGTGATGTACAACGAGAACAACAACAGTTCGTTAGTATAACAAGAAAAGAGAAAAAATTATTCAATGAATGAGAGAGACCAAGACTAATTTAGATGAGTTCTGCTAAAACATTACTCGTTTGCTGTTTTTAGTCTCCGCCTAAGTTTTTAATAAGCTAATAAAAAGCAAAAAGCAAAAAGCAAAAAGAAAGCTAATTAAAATATAGTGATTTTGAATTGGAACCCTAAATTCCCCCTTCTACCTTCTCCCTTCTCTCCTCTTCTTCCCCCCCCGTGACGAACTACTCGTGGCAACCTGCACATAACATGATTCTCACCACTTTTTTTCGTCCCCTCAAACACTATCTTGTCAGAATTGACTCTTTTTTTCCTTCCAAAATCTCAGTCTTTTCACCCGTCACATCCCTGCAAAACCAACCAGAGCGTTGTCGTTAGATAGCCAAACAACTATCATCAATAATCTTAGTGCGATTTAAACTTGATTTTAGTATCCGCACTTCACCCTGCTAGCAACTAAATAAAAGACAACGACAACGACAACGACAGACCATGTCCAAAGAGTTCGAAGCAGGACCATCGATAGTCGAGCTCTTTTACTCGGCCAAAAAACTTCTATCCCTTCAGCCGCGGGTTGAGAACCGCCAGCTACGCAAGGACAATAATAAATACCAACGAAACCAACGTGAAATCGAACAGAACCGTGGTCCACATAAGGTGTTGGACTTGCTATCTCCGTTATCCATCGACGACTTAAAGAATAGCCCTCCGGTGCTTAAGTCGTCGGCAGCAACCTCGGTTCCAAAGTTTAACACACCGTTGAGTATGAACGACTCTCCTCCACCACAGACTATACTTGAATCAAAAGAATCAGCTCGTCCGAAACGCGAATCCTTGATACCCTACTCCCCAATCCCCACGAACACTACCACTACAACCACTACAAATAATACTAATGTGCATCGTTCGAATTTGACCACCTCACTCACCCAACAAAAGACAGCAGCGGCTCCAAAGTCACCAACACCAATAACAGAATGCTCAAACTGTCACACTTTCAAGACCCCGCTCTGGCGGAAGGATCCACAGGGAAACACCCTTTGCAACGCCTGTGGTTTATTCTTGAAGCTCCATGGCACTACTAGACCACTAAGCCTCAAAACAGATGTGATAAAGAAACGATCCCTGAGACGTACACCCACAAACAAACTTTCTTCCTCGGCTGCTTCCTCAACGACTTCCCTTGCCTCCCTCAACAACGCTCCTCGTAACATCATTGACAACCGTAACAAATTTAACCCACTATACATTGCTCCACTGCCCCAAGAAAACAACGCCATGCTTTCACTGTCTGCCGGTATTAACGGAAGATACAAGAATGTATTGATTTTACCGAAACCTCCCACGACCGGCACAACTACTGCTGTCAATAATACCACGGCTAACATGATAACACCGGCCTCATTATCTTCCACACCCAACACTCCAGGCTCATTCAACATCAAATCGATTCCTATACCGTCGAAAAGTAGCACTAGTCTTTCGAGCAGTCTCAACCTGCCAGCATCTCCCTTCAGTGTGGGAGCCTCTGCCAACAGCCAATTCAAGAGAAAGAAGTCTGAGGTCAATATATCGCAGGAATATTACGACTTTGCCAATGCTTCTTCTTCGTTTGGCAAGAGAGTCCTGTCTTCTTCAGGATTATCAAACACTTTCAACAACAGTAACGCAATAATGTCCAGCAGTATTAAACGGACTCCTTCGTTGAGCAAGAGACAATCCATGACCAACCTAGCCACCAACTTTTTACAAAAGAAAACCTCAACATTCAATTCTCCATCCAATTCGTTGACCTCTTCAAACATTCAATTATTGAACCAGAGATTCACCAATACCAAAAACAGTTATTTCGACAACCCTATGCCGTATTCACGTCACAACAGCAATGCCAGTACAATCATGTACAACGGAGTCAGTAATAATAATGGGAACGTCGTCACCCCGGGATCAACAGCCTCACAATCGCCATCGTACCAGTTTCAACGACAACTGTCGTTTAGTGGTAATGCTCCTGAATATGGCAGTATGAAACGGCATTCGCAGAACAATTTTGCCATGCATACTAATGGTAGCGAGGCATCTTCTTCTATGCCAGCCACACCACTTAATGTACTGGATTTGCTTCCATCGACCAGATCGTTCAAAAGAGATCATGATGATCAGGTGATAGATGTGGAGATGGATACAGATGAATTGGATCTCAAGATCGAGAGCAATTTCTTTACGAGTTACACGGGTATTAATGATGACTTTATTACCGCACAAAGTTCTGCGTCAGATACCAAATCGAGTTTGACTGATGGGCTTCAGAGACAGAAAAACAGCAATTCCATATCCAACGCCAGGACCACTCCCACCACCACCACGAACCCAAGTAATACTAGTAGTAATAATAGTATGAATAACGATGCAAACAATTTGGATTGGCTCAAGTTTCAGATATAATAGAGGTAAATAGCATGAACGAAAATATAACGAAGAATCGGTAGATCACCTACTTCAAACACCCTATTTATATTACTTAGTACTGTACATTTGTTGGGATCAAAACTCCTAAAAAATGCATGTGGATTTAATGACTACTGTCTTTTTTCCCCCTTTGTACCTGTCGTCGTGGCAAAACCGAAGACGGTTTTGCTATACGACGATGAGGAATGGGAATTAAATATTGGTCCTAAAATTAAAAATATTATAGCTTAAGATTATATTTTGGGTGATTTACCAAAATTAACACATAATGGATTGATAAGTAATAAAGAAACCAAATATTTCAGAATATTTGGCATCAAAATTTCTATTAGTTAATTTTGGAGTGATTTTTAAATTTAGGTAGGAAAGATGCCCCACGCGCTGTCGTTGGTGGGAAAATTTTTTTTTTCACTATATAAAAAGGAATCGATGTCCTCAGATTTTTTGTCTCACCAACAAGTTATTATCAAACATGTCTGCCCCAGCCACTAACTACAAAGTCGCCGATATTTCCCTTGCCGCTTTTGGCCGTAAGGACATTGAATTGTCTGAAAACGAAATGCCTGGTTTGATGTACATCAGAAAGAAGTACGGTCCATCTCAACCATTGAAGGGTGCCAGAATTGCCGGTTGTTTGCACATGACCATCCAAACCGCTGTTTTGATTGAAACCTTGGTTGCCCTTGGTGCTGAAGTTACCTGGTCTTCTTGTAACATTTTCTCCACACAAGACCACGCCGCTGCCGCTATTGCTGCTGCCGGTGTCCCAGTCTTTGCTTGGAAGGGTGAAACCGAAGAAGAATACCAATGGTGTATTGAACAACAATTGTTCGCTTTCAAGGACAACAAGAAGTTGAACTTGATCTTGGATGATGGTGGTGACTTGACCTCCTTGGTTCACGAAAAGTACCCAGAAATGTTGGACGACTGTTTCGGTTTGTCTGAAGAAACCACCACTGGTGTCCACCACTTGTACAAGGCCTTGAAGGAAGGTAAGTTGAAGGTTCCAGCCATCAACGTTAACGACTCCGTCACCAAGTCCAAGTTTGACAACTTGTACGGTTGTCGTGAATCCTTGGTCGATGGTATCAAGAGAGCCACCGACGTTATGATCGCCGGTAAGGTTGCTGTCGTTGCTGGTTTCGGTGACGTCGGTAAGGGTTGTGCCATGGCTTTGCAAGGTATGGGTGCTAGAGTCATCATCACTGAAATTGACCCAATCAACGCTTTGCAAGCTGCTGTTTCCGGTTACCAAGTTGCTCCAATGGAAGAAGTCGCTTCCATCGGTCAAATCTTCGTTACCACCACTGGTTGTCGTGACATCATCACTGGTGAACACTTTGAAAAGATGCCAGAAGACGCTATTGTCTGTAACATTGGTCACTTTGACATTGAAATTGATGTTGCTTGGTTGAAGGCTAACGCTGCTTCCGTTGTCAACATCAAGCCTCAAGTTGACAGATACTTGATGAAGTCTGGCCGTCACATCATCTTGTTGGCTGACGGTAGATTGGTCAACTTGGGTTGTGCCACTGGTCACTCTTCCTTCGTTATGTCCTGTTCTTTCTCCAACCAAGTCCTTGCTCAAATTGCTTTGTACAAGGCTTCTGACAACGAATTCAGACAACAATTCCCAGAATTCGGTAAGGCTGGTAAGTTCGAAGTTGGTGTCCACTTGTTGCCAAAGGTTTTGGACGAAACTGTCGCCAGATGTCACTTGGACCACTTGGGTGCTAAGTTGACCAAGTTGACCGAGGTCCAATCTGAATACTTGGGTATTCCACAAGAAGGTCCATTCAAGGCTGACATCTACAGATACTAGATGTTTTGTCTTGAATATGTCACTTTTGCTTCTTCCAAGATAGATTTTATCATATCTGCTTCAACTGCATTTAATGACTGCTTATGTTCATGATTCTTTAAACTCGGTTTAAATTTTTTTTTTATTGTTTTATTATGGGGGCTTGTTTTATGATGGTGGTCCGACTGCCAGCATAAATACAATAAAAAGCAAAGGTTATATATATATATTAATAAAAGCTATCCTCAACGGATTCAAAAAAAAATACTGATTCTAACATTTGTAGATAATCTAGGTAGTAACTAATAGCAGAAAACTAATAAACTTTTAGTATAAAACAAAAAAGCAAAAATGGCGTTTACTTGAAAACCAACTGGAAAGTATCGTCACAGTCGTCACTATTGTCATTCAACTTGACTGGAATCTGCACATACTTTCCATTTCCATGGGAACCCGAGTTACTGTAGCACCATTGTGTCTGTCCACCGTATCCTAAAATACCACTATCCTTATCGTAGGAAAATTGATACTTGCTAGGTTGGTAGTTTTGTCCACAAGCTAACTGGTTGTTGCTGTCAAAACCACAGTATCCCTTGGAGGACTTGATGTTGTACCCACCAAATTGCGATTTCTCAAGCTTGTAGGTAGCACAGGTACCGAAGTTGTACCATTGTCCGTTGGAGATTAAACATCCTGGGTGGTTGGTCAATTTAATGGTGTTAGTGACTGGTGCTGAAGGTGGTTGAGTTGGCGAGTCGTTGCCTGGCTGCCAGCCCTTAGGGTAGAATTTAATTCCATCATCAGGACAGTTGGAATTGGAAAGACTTGGGATTGGTTGGAATTGTTCTCCACGAATTGATCCCTTTAAGTGATGGAAATACCAGATTTCCTGAAGTGCATTGTACTTGTTACACTTGAAGTAGACAGGGTTACCGTCGAAGTTCTTGGACAACGCGTCAGCAATTTGGTCTTTGGTGTACGTAGCATCTGGCGAAGGAACGATACCTTCATCAGACAAGAACTTGAAGGTAGGTAACTTCTCGTAGAGATCAACGGCAATATGGAAGAAATCATAAACGTTCTGACCATCCGTGAATTCGGATCCTCCCCGAGAGTAACAGGTAGGTCTTAAAGTGTTGATACAAGTGGCGTGCTTATTGAACTCATGGACCCACAAGCTCTGGTCGTCACCGTTGAAATTCTTCCAAAAACTCGACAATTTGTCGTAAAAAGGTTGATCATTGAATGTGTCCACGATAATGGACTTGAGTTGTTGCGCGTTGATATTGAGACTATCATCGCAGAACTGCTCGTACGTACCGTCACAGTTGTCAGGCCAAAGACCATGAAGGGTAAAAGCATCATCAGCACCAACAGCAGGATAATAGTCCCAAAATTGGGTTTGGAGCAAAACTCCACCAGGTGACTCAAAGCAGCACGAGTCTACCACAGGCGTGGAATTGGTGCAAGAAAACGGAAGATCTGTCGGACAGGAAAAGGTATCCTGGGTAGACAAAACGTTTTGACCATTGACAGTCAGTTGGGCTACACCAGAGGTAGCTAGTAATAGTAAGGGAAGCATTGTGAGAAAGCAGTAGTGAATAGAATATTTAAAGTGAAACGTGCCTGGCTTCTTATCAGTAGATATACTCCAGAATGGGGCCTGGTTGGTGTGCATAGAGAAGAAAACCTGACACCTTTTGCGCGGCACCAAAACCTTCTTGGTCAACCGAACCGTTCGGTTATAGTTGTTTCCAACCGCAAGGCCATACAAGGAGAGTGTGTTAGTAATCTATACAGCACTCCATTGATTTTTGGGTGTTCATCAGTATAAATGGCACTGATGTAACAAATATCATAAATAATATTTTTTTATCCCAACCAATAGGACTGAGCCCCGTTCACTCGCTAATTTCTCAACTCCTTGTTGGTTGCAGGTTGCAAAACTGTTTAGGGCAGCCCACGAGTTCAAATTTTTATCGCAACGGATTATAATTGGCTCTACACGTTTTTGCCATTCACTAATCAATGAGGTATAATTGCCATTTAAAACACTTCATTTCAACTTACAAGGTAACTGCAACCGTGGCCCTCCTGCAAACATGACGCACTGTAGATCAAAACTGGAGATTGTAAGATAACGTACGGACATATTTGTGACATGATTTTGTAGAACATAAAAAAATTTTATGATTCAGGTTGTAGCACTAATCAAGAAGGTTGAAAATAGAGTTTATAATCCTTCTGCTGTAATAACAATAGAGGAATTGTTTGCAAGGGGGACTACGAATGGTATTCTGGTGGTGGTGGTTCTAGCTGATAAAGCATAAGCAAGAATGGTGGACATGGCATCTCTATTCCCCCTCCACCCTCCATCATACAATACCACGCGAACCACTTACATAATAATATTTAATGGCATCCGTAAAGCATCATAAAAATATAATAAATTAAGAGGAATTGTAGCTATACAATACTAGGTCTAAAGATTACACCATTAAATCTTGGTTGCTTCAGGTTGGGCAGTAGCTGGTAAAATCTCACCAACTGGTTCTTCAGTTTCGGTCAAGTCAGGTTCAGTTTCCTTCTGAACGTCGTCAGTCAGACCACCAATAGCAACACCTGATTCTGGGTCAATAGGACCAGAAATTGGAGCAAGATGAGTAGTGGAGAAGATACCGCCAAACAATAACGAATTTGAGGTGTTTCTGGAGAAGTTGTTGAACCCGGCTGCCTTGACATGCGGAACCAAGGTGTACACAACAAACAAGACAAGTGAAGCAACAAATAACAACCACGAGAACAAGGAAAAAGCAATAGTTGCCTTACCCAACTTACACCAAGTGGCCGAATAGCTGTAACCTGTGTAGAAACTGTAGAACAGACAGGAAAGCGAACCAAAAGAGTCAGCTATGGCAGCAAAGGCTGCCAACCACAATATGGTGATGAAGATTTCAAGTGAGAATACCGCAATTTGAGGCAAAAGTGCTAACAACACGGGCACAAGTACAAATATCAAGTAGACAACACTAATAACAGAAGTTGCGAGAATGTAATTGGCTCTATCCCAGGATCCGTTAAGGTCTCCCAAAATGCCTGCACTCAAACCAAGAGTGAGAATGGAAAAAAGCACTTGAAGACCTCTGATAATATACGTAATGAGATTGTTATTAATAGACATTTCTTCGAAAGGATTACTCGAAAGTTTTACTGGATAATTCTAAACTCTGTAGAACAGTTCCAAGGGGATGCAGACTTATATACAACAATTTTTAAGGGTATCCAATGATTAATAATAAACCCTCATAAAAGAAAAAATAAATTGGCAACCAAATAACACAAGCGTCAGCCGCACTTATCATTTACGAATTTCTTGTGAGGAGCCTCAACTTCCCGTTTATTATTTGCCAAGAAAAGGTACCTATAATGGATAACAGTATCGTGCGAGTACCGATTTACAGCCTTTTTCATGACCGCTAGTCATGGATATCTGTAAACGCGGAGACAGTTTATTCTAAGTTTTGAATGACCATCGAACAACGTTTTCTATAATTTGGAAGCTTGATAAATTGTAAATAAAACCATTTACAGATGTCTTTAATGCTCACAGCCGACGTGCCAAATACGAAGAGTTACACACGCAGGACTCGTCACTGCTAATCAATAAAGGACCATTATTTTTTGGCCGATAACCCAAACTAGTAATATCAGAATGTTGGCGTACATTGCAGTTCAAACTTTAAAGCTATTGAACTATAAACATTAGTTATCAAGATATGAGGAATTATCTAAAGGAATTTGGGTATAGTTACTATAGCTTCAGAATTTGTTATTTAGAATTTCTTCGAGACAACCTATAAGAACTTGGATACTGTGTTACTTAACATTATAATGTAGAATCAACAAAAAATTACAGGGTTAGTTTTTTTGAAGGTGACTTAGAGAATGTTGGAGAAGCTTTTTTAATCCCGACTATTTACTCAAATTAACGAAATTAATTGGTTAATAAGTAACTCTACTATTATAATCGAGGGACTGCACCAATTCAAGAAATGTTTAAACAGATTTAGTTAGTTTGTTTTGATGAAGAAGACAATATTTGGTTTTGTGGTCTAGTTGGTTATGGCATCTGCTTAACACGCAGAACGTCCCCAGTTCGATCCTGGGCAAAATCATTTATTGATTTGTTTTTTTTCGTATTTATTTGTTAGTTAGATCTATTACTATTTACAATCTTCGCATGCTGTCTTCAATTCTTCTTGCAAAAAGTCAGAAAACTTAACTAAACCATTCTCACCACTGTAAATTCTGTACATGTTGTTGCTTTCAAAAGTGTTCGGAACAATTTTTCCTTGGGCATCGACCTGGACGTACCCGAAAATATCTTCGATCTCAGGAATTCGGGCGTAACGAGGAATCTCACGGAGGTCGTAGATAGGCATAAATGTCGAGGCGTTCATGCCTGCTTCCATGATGAATGTAAAGTCGTTATGTATCTTGTTTTGAATGGTTTCATTGAGTAAAGACAAGAACTTCGAGTCTGGCTGGAAGTTGTGTGGTGTCAAGTCATGCTGATCTGCCAGACTGGTTCCTACAGGCAAGACGGTTGGATTAGTAGACAATGAGTACTTAAAGTGGTTGTCGATATTGTGGACGTAGATTTTCAGGTTTTTTGCATATCTGGAGTATAATCGAGCAGAAGTCTGTGCGATAGAGACTTGATTCCTGAACATTCTGTGACTGGTGTTGAGCTATTTTCAGTGGATCCTGTTGCCTGCCTGCAAATAAGAGGTTTGTTTCGAATTTTAGATTAATTTTTCTATACAGTGTGGAAAGATACCGCAAAAACTCTGCAATTCTAGCGAGCGATATTCCAGATAAAGAATTATAATAATAATTTTGGTGCAACGGTGGGGCTCTCTACGACATACAGTTTTTTGTCAACTAAGGTAAGCTAATTAAAAGATCGGGCTATACGTCAAAATATGGTGTCTATATTCTTAACCATATGGTAACTACATAAAACGTTGTAGTATCAGGATTAGGTATCTTGCTTTGTTGTGCAACTTTTTTTATTGTTTTAAGCCGCTAAGAACCACTAGAGGCCGTCGTATATGTAGCCTATTGTTTATTCGCAATTATGACCCATGCTCACTGTAAGGCGCCAGTTCCTCTCTCAACAATTCTCTTCCCATTTTACTCCGTGTGGGATTCCTCGGCGGGGATAGGTAGAGACACGACTATCAGTTCTCTTATCTAAAACACTTCTCCAAGTTTAATTCTGATAGAGACGAAAAAGTGATAATGGACAATGGAGAGGTTGAACTGGACACCAAAAGCAGTGCACGATCAAGATCTGGCTGTTTTTGTTGTCGGAAGAGAAAGAAAAAGTGTGATGAGACGCAACCAGCATGCAGCGCCTGTGTCAGGAATCGGATTGAGTGTGTCTACCCACTGCACAGCAACGAAACACTCCCAGCCGATTTCCGGATAATGAAATCTCACACAGACGTGATTCCCCATATTTCCGACCGTAAACGGTCTCGTTATGATATGGAAGGTGCTAACCTGCATTTATTCAACATCATCGTGCTTCCAACACACTCTCCAGCCCCACAGCAGCCCAAAGTGAAGCGGGAGAAACCTAATAGACTTTGTTTTGAAACCGACCCGCTGCTTTCAACAGAAGAGTTACCCAAAATTACTGAAATTTCAGATCTTGATGAATTACTGAACCTGGGGCTGGGGTTTGATCTAAAACTGGGCCTGACAGCGGAACTGGCAGTGGGTCTGGACCTAGAACTAGCTCCTGAACAACAGGTTATGATAAGTGGATTGCTTTCTGACCCATATGCGGAAAAACCGTTGGCTTCATTCTCCAAATTTATTCCATCAACTTCGTTAACATCGCAAGATGCCCAGTTGTACCATTACTTTGTCTACGATTTCATCCCGCTGATTTCCTTACCTCATTCACATCCACTACTTTCACCAGGACATATATGGGTTCAATTGGCGTCCCATTCGCCCATTCTCAGGGATGTTTACTTGTGCTGTGGTGCTTCAGTACTTGCTCATCACCATCAATCGCATTCTGCGATCGAATTGGCATCCCACTTTAATAAGCTTGCCGAAACAAAATATCGTTCTGCCATAATGAACTTGGCACAGATAATTGATTCAAAAGAAATCAATATTGATAGTGACTGGCTCCTTGCTGCTGGTTTAACTTTCTGTCTTCGTGATAGAGCTTACGGTGTTAACAGTTCAAGATGTGCTAAGCACCTAATATTTGTGTACAACTTGGTAAGAAGACGAGATCGTCTAAAACGTCTTGTTGGTGACGATGAAAAACTGGTAGCCGACCAGATTACTCCAACTGAACGAAGTTTGATGGACAGCTTTGTCTTCAACTATTCTGCGACACTTCTTTCTTGCTCGAAGCAGGATTTGGTAACTCTACCTTCTCCATACGAATTCTTTCCTCGAATAAAGCAATGGCTCAACCATCCGATTTACCAGGACTGTGAAATGGTATGGATGAACAATCCCGTGGTTGGTTCAGCACTTGACAGTTTTGAAATAATGTCCAAGCTCGTGTGGCTCTTGAGATTACATTTCAATTACGACTTGGTTGAGTTTGATGAGTTTTATATTGACGAATTCAGTTTTTGGAACCACTTGATGCCTCTCAAGACAACCATTAGTGAAGTGGAGGCCAAAATTGAGCGTTACAAGTTAGAGTTAAACTCGATGAGTCAAACATCACCACTTTATCTGGCATTACGAGGGAATTTGGCTGTGGCTATTGTAACACTAATGAGCAGCAAGATTCTTATTGAAAAACTTATGAATCCAATCATTCCAGCCTTTCTTCCCCACATACAAGAGGCAGTGTCGACGGTATACGGGGAATTGGAGCACATTCTCCCGGATAACCATTCGGTTTGTTTGATAACCGTGAGCTTATTTGTTACGGGGATCGTCACTATTAATTCGCCACAACGGGACGCTTTGAGTCAAATATTGAACGGGATCACACGCTCATTAGCCAACGTGGGACACAACATCTTGGGAGTCTTGAACTTTGGCTGGCAACGGGAACTGCAGGATAAACAGGAACTTAATTTGGGCGACAAGGGGTTTAAACCGTTTGACTTGATCTTTGATAGAGAAAGTCTTGAGCTGATTACATTTTGAAAAACATTTTCTATTCTATTATTTGTATATTTTTATCCCAACATACTTCTCTTTCTTCCTCTCAACCTTACATCTTCAAGTTTACGTATTGTTTCCACTAGCTTCTTGCTAGCCTTGGATTCTATTGATAAGTGGAGCTCTTCGTATCCTTCAAGAAGCCAGCCGTTATACTTCTCGGCATATACTGAATGTGTGCTTAGAATGGCTCTTTCCAACACGTAGAGATCTACAGCTTTATCCTCGGCCAATGCAGAGTACGAGCTTAATCCAAAATCAATCAAGGCTGGTTGTTCTGTGTCGAGAATAATGTTGGATGAAGTCAAATCGCCGTGGATCATGTCGTTTAGATGCAATCTGGCGATAATTTGTCCGACTTTGCGGAGGTTCTGTTCAACTTCACTGGTTTCACAATCGAGACCATTACGTTCCAAGTACCACAACCAGTTTTTGAGGGAGCTGACTTCGCCATTGGGTAAGGTCTTTCCTAAATGGCTCATCCAGATAATTCCATGGGCAAAATCGACCAGAAGAAGTTTGGGAGCCACGATTCCTAGCTTAGACAACTTGTGCATAAACTTGGCTTCACCGGCTGTTCGTGTTTTGGTGATTTGGGCATCGATCTTGGGGTGTCTATATGGCTTTGAAGGACGATACTTTATGATGTACTGGGAGTTCACATCTTGGCTTTGCGTAGGAATGTATGGATGTATATTTGTTTTAAACACCAATGCTTCGGCACCCTGTGACACCATCGTCAACGGAATGTTGGGAAGATGTGTCTGGAGCGCGCTAACGAGATGGTCAGTCATCGTATTCGTTTCTTGAAGTAGTGATGGATTTCTGGCTACAGAAATGTGCCGCGCGCGAACCTTAAAATTATCCCCCCAGATCCTCGCTACTTAAGCAATTATTAGATCTCAGAAACTGTCATCTTTTTCTTTATCGAAGATGCCATTATCGTATATTATTCCTCCGTATCTTCTAGATTTGACTCTTGGCTCCGAGCTACAGAAACAGCTCATGGAAGAAAACGAGGAATTGGGTTACTTCAACGTGATTTCCTCACTGTCACCCTTCTACTCCACCAAGAAACCGGTGATCAAATCCGAATCCCAGTTTTCCCAGGATCCGTACCTTGATACCATCATAAGGCATAAGGTATTTTACAAGTTAGCAATTCTCGGTGCATTGGGCGATCATCCTGCCGGATTCGACCCAGAATCTCCCCAGCTCTACGATCTCTACACCATCTTTAAGTCCAGACTCTTGAAAGAATCTCACGAACTGGGCACATCAGGTGATCATGAGCCGTTGGTTCCAAGCTTATCATTGGACCAAAAGAACTCAATCATCTCTTCAAAAGTAGGTGAGGTCGATTTCATCAACTTGCCTGGACCACAGCTACCGCCACAATACAACAAGTACTTGGGGTGTTCACTCAAAGACCTTATCTTATCCAATAGCTACAAGGAAAGTAATATGTTTATGCTTCCTCCAAGCTACGTCAAGTTTGATAGTAACCGCTACTTCGATAACCAGTTGCCTATTTCCTGGATTCCATTAGTCCAGCAGAAACACTTGAACTACTTGAACAAATCCATGAACCTTGATATCAATATCAATGATGGCATGGCTTCTATTCAGTTGTCTACAAATTTGAACCCAGACCTCCTGGATGACGTAGATGACTTGGCTAAATCTCGCTATTACAACTTTATTTCCAACAAACCAGTGGTGAATTCGGCCAGTATCTACTACTACGAAGTTGAAGTTGAACACGAAGCTTCTGATGCTACAAATTTTAAACCCATTATTGCTATGAACGATAACGCCGTTTCTTCGGATTCTTCTCTCAGCTTTTTGTGTGGGTTTGTCAAACAAATCTTGCATTTGCATGTAGATGGCCCTGGAGGACCCGGGACCACCAGCTCGATCCAGCCAAATCCAAAAGAAGTTGATTTGAATAAACTTAAAGATGACATTTTTTACTCGACAAGCAGCTCGTTGGAATCGACGTTTGGTACCGACATGGAGTCGTTCCTTAGTGCAAAACCTGGCGAATTTCGGGGAAGTTTTGCCGTTAATTTTGAAGACCTGGCATTCTATAATTCTGTCAAGTCTTCCGAATCCCTACAGCGCACAGCTCTTCTAAATGTCAACCGGAGACTTTCTTCCTTGAACCGAGCCAGTATCACCAGTATCGATTCGGGTAAGATTGACGTAGGTATTCCGTTTAATACTCGTTTGGTCCAGGAAACTCCGTCCAAAAGAACGTACAAGACAGATGTTGTGGGCTGTGGAATTAACTTTATTGATAAGTCGATCTTTATCACATTAAATGGTGTATTGGCCAAGGTTATTTCGCAGGACGAATTGGCCTCGAGCGGTTCTGCCAACGACTTGTTTAGTGACAGTAAAGTCACTGACTCAGTTTATCCTATGATTGGTTTCCGACTCAACGAAATCGATATTTCGCCCTCGGCGTTAGATAAAAGTAGCATGAAGATTAAGACAAACTTGGGTTACAAAGAATTTCGGTTCAACATCGCCCGCTATGTTCGGGGATACAAAGCAGAGAACCAACGGTTTTTGTACTTATCACTTTTGGACAAGATACAGAGCAACAAGGCTCTGTCTACCGAATCGGATGTCGAAAACTCACTCTTGAATATCCACGACGACTCCAAGATGCTCAATGACTTAATCAAAGGATATTTGAACCACGAAGGATATTTGGATACATTTAAGGCATTTGCGGGAGATTTACGGAAATTATCGCAAGAAATAAACCCCATGGAATCCCCGGCTGCTGATAATGACGAATATAACTTGGAAAAGGGCCACATAATCAACCGTCAAGTAATCAAAAACTATTTGCACAAAAACCAGTTTGATTTGTGTCTCAAGTTTTTGGAGTTGAATTATCCTTCGATTGCAACAAATCGTGGTTCTCTTGTCTTTGAGATCAAGTTCTTGAAGTTCACGCATTTGGTGAAGAGTTGTATCGAGCGCAAGTTGAATATCAACAACTTTGAGTTTGAGTTTGATGAAGCGGAAGAGGACTTGTATAAAAGAGCTTTCGACTATAGAATCGTCCTTCTTGCCGAATACAATTCACCATATAATGTGGAACGTATTGACACGCTCTCGGCGGTGTTTTTGGTGAAAGATGAAACCGGCTTAAAAAACTTGCCAAAAGCTCAAGCAATCTTGAATAATTATCGCAAACTGTTGGTAAAGGTGACATCGGACATTAATATCTATATTTTGCAGAGTTTAGGGTTCAACAAGAACTCGAATTTGGAGCAGATATTCGA
Source organism: Teunomyces lycoperdinae (assembly GCA_030574955.1). NCBI lineage: Eukaryota > Fungi > Ascomycota > Pichiomycetes > Serinales > Debaryomycetaceae > Teunomyces > Teunomyces lycoperdinae. The sequence continues at coordinate 303,771 of JAJMFY010000008.1, forward strand.
GAATGTTAACAACAACATCACCGAGTTGTCAATTAACATGAAAGATGACAAGTTTATGTTGGTCAATTTTGAAAAGGACCATATAGATTTATAGAACCTATTCTTTCTTTAGCTTTCGAGGCCGTTTGGTTTCTTTCGGCTCTTCGTCCGCCTCATCTTTGACACGTTTCAATTTGGGTTTGTATTGTGCCAATTCTTCATCGCAGACTTTGAATTCTGGTTTGACATTCACCAATTTATCGATCCGCCAGAGATGGTACATCTTTAATGCCCACGCTCCACGTTCATAGTCCGAAAATGGTAAAAGCTTCTGGTCGTAGAGTTCAAAATATACTGGTAATAATTCGTCAATGTATTCCTTGACGTTGTACTTGATTTTGGTATTGGGCCGGAGCGGTTCCACCACGTAGTAAATAAAGCTTTCGTCACTGAAAAATGGAGGAGCCCGTGGATCAATCTTTTCTAATAGTGACATTATTAACGAGGCTGTGGCAGGACCTACTCCCCTTAATTCACAGAGCTTCTTTAATGCCAGTTTGATCACGTCAGTATACGCTTTACGAGACAATTTGGGGTCAGAAACGAGATATTCGAGTATGATGTCAAGTCCTGCGCTTGTTACTTCTTTGACAGTCTTTTCATCATTGGATTTGATGAGTTTTGGAAGTGTGGGACGAAATTTTCCCTTGGCAAGCTTCCAATCCATCAACAACACGAGTTCATCTTTGGTAAGATACGCGTGGTTACCTTTTTCATGGCGGTCCTTGAGTGTCTCTGGAAGCGTTTGTGTGCGCCAATTGTCAAGTTGAACCAAATCAAACTTATCTTCACCGTATGTCTTTGACGATTGACTCGAAAGTTCAGTGGTTATAGCTCCGTAGAGAGAGTTGTTGGCAAGAATAATGTTCATTGGGGCAGAGATATAATAATAGTTGGTGCGAATATAAATTGTATATTCCTTTTATGTACAAGGGGTGTTTTTTTAGGCTCTATTTATAATACTCTTTGCATCCTTTGGAGCCTCGCCAGTTGCCCACCTGGTGTTGGAGGTGTAGCTGACAGGAAGCAACAAATCCAAAAACACGTTTTGGACCAACGAAAATACCTGTGAGCTGAACCAGTACAACGTCAAAGCCATAGGTGCGTGGAACGAGATCGCCATCATAAACACAATGGTCATTCTGGATATATTTCCCATGGCATCCGTCAATGTTGGGCGTAACCTCGAGCGTGGTGTGAGACGAGCCAACTCCAAGGTCTTGAATGTCCATTCGACATTACACAACGCTGTAATTCCCACAATTACCGGGAAGACATGCATGGCATCATACTGAGCCAAATCAGTAAACCAAAGCAACCCTTCATCGTACAACGTCAGATCCAACGGCTTATTCCGCACACTTTCCCATGTCGACCATCCACTTAAATCCCTCATTGTCAAAGACATACACACCCAAAGAGGAATTTGAAATGCTGGCAATAACATATTTTTCCAGAGCTGAACTCCCTGGTCACGAAAGAGCTTCTTTTGTCTCTTTCTCGTCTCTTTTGACGCCAATAACAAAATCTGCTCGTATTTCATAGATGCTAGGGGACTCTTGACAGCTGCAAATCCATCACTGCTGCCTCCATCAGTTTTCAACGAATCTTTGGCCCGCTGCTTAGCCGCCTGGACCTTCTGTGCCAAGTTCATCTTCAAGATCGGGTTCATCGCGGCGACTATGGGCCGCAACAGGTTCTGTTTCCGGATCCTGACCCGCTGCATAACCGCTAGAGGCAATGTCCATGCCGATCTTAAGGCAAATGTCGTCAAAGGTATCACAGCCCACCAAGGAAGCCCCGAATATGAGTGGACTGCCTGGAGAGATTCGGTCAATGTGGAGACAATAAGATGTGGTTCCCAGGAAAAATGCCGTATTCCCATTCGTACTGGTACCAACGGCCGAGCTGTGTGTCTTGCAGCCAACCGAAGCCCAATCATTGTGCCGCAAATTTTATATTAGTAGTACTTTCTTTGCAAAAGACTGAAAAGTTAGTGGGTTGACTTCATCAGGACGATTTGGGTCACATGACTATTTTCTTGGAGGCACAGAATACCAATTATGAGATTTTCAATTTTCCCATCATCAAACAGTGCTTCAAGGTCAATCACCGAAAAGATGTCCACCAGAACTGAAAGAGCATGCATGTTATGTGGGCTTATCCAGCCGTTCAGAAAGTTTGTGGATGCTGGCTGTCCAAACTGTGAGAGTGTCATCCATTACCAAGATAACGAAGATGGCCAAGTCCAAGATTGCACCTCGCCATCTTTTGAAGGTTTAGTTGCCCTTGGTGCTGACAACAGAGCCTCGTGGGTGGCAAGATGGCTTAGAATTGAATCTTTCACCCCAGGCCTCTACGCTGTCAAGGTCAACGGAAAATTGCCCCCCCACATTATCAGTGATTTGGAGGAACAGAATGTTGTCTACAGACCAAGAGATGGTTCTGCTGAAGACTAAATTATTTTGGTCTTCTTTAATATATATGTAACATAACGTCTTCTTTGACGATGTATTTTAGTTCTCCTATGTATGGTACACATAATAAAAATTCAGCATTAGTTTATTGAAATTCCTTGACACACTCAACCAATTTGTCGATAGTGGCTGTCTTGTCCCAGTTGTTACGAGTACTCCAGACAATATCCATCAAGCTCGCCATAATAATCTCTAATTTTTCGATATTGAAATTGTCAGTGATCTCCAAAAGCTGATGGTTGAAAAATGCATCCAATCCATCGCTAAGGACAAGTTGTCTGGAAGTATCAATTGGCAACTCATCTTCAGCCTCTGACTCTGACTCTGACTCAGGATTTTGCATCGATTCATCTTCCTTCTTTTCTTCCTGGATTATACCCGTTTGTTGTTCTGGTTCTACAAGTGCTGGTACTGATTCTGGCTCTGGTACTGGCTCTGGTACTGGTACTGGCTCTGGTGTATCTTCCTTTTGCGTTGAGTCTTGTCCATTGAGACTTCCATTTTCCATCGTTATTGGAGCAGGGGTCACCTCGTTAACAATCATCACAGCAGCAGCTACGTTGTTGCCCTCGACAACCGTAGAAACAACTGCACCGTCAGCAACACTACCATTAGCAACATCCCCTTTAGAGTCATTATCCTGTACAAGCAAGGGAGTGGCCAATTCTTGTATGTTTGCCTTCTGCTTCTCTTTGAACTCTGCCTCGAGCTTCTTGTGGTCTTTCAAAATCTTCTTTTGTTTCTCAATTTCTCTGGATCTAACTTCTCGCCATGAATTTAAGAGCTCAGGAGTAGTCACATCATCGATTCCAAATTGAGCATTCGTTAACATCTCGTTTGCCTTTAAGATTCTCTCACGGTCACCACAAGTAATAGAATCCTTGACAATCATTTTGATATCCTTCAAAAATTGTTTAGGTTCACTATAGTAACCATTCCACAATCTTTCTTCAACAATATCCAAATCCATGTTGTAATAGTACTTTCCAGTGGAAATTTCCCGTATCATATTTTCATACTTGGAGTCACTCGACCTCTCATATAATACCTCATACTGGTTTAATGGGTTTTCAAGGACAGTTGGATCAAACAAATGATAAAGCAAGTTCTCGTCAATTATTGGTTTCTTAAACCTCTTGTATCTATTTTTGAACAAATCCATCAATGCAGCCAATTTTATCTTCAAGATATTTTTCAACTTAGTATCGTTATATTCAACTTGTTTCAACTTTTTCTTTTCTGAAGCTTCGTCCAGTTGTTTCTTCTCCGAGCTGACAATCTTCAACTGTTTCAACTTCCTCTTAGGTCTATTCTCCAAATCATTTATGAATTCATATGGCTTCATCTGTAAGGTATTTCTCAAGGTAGAAAAGTATTCTGCTCGTTGTTCTCTGGTTGGGTTATTCAAGTTAACATTGTTAGCACTATTTTGGAACCCAAAGAGGTATTTGATTTCGGAATCCAAGTTCTGGAACGTGTTTTCGGCTACTCCAAGTAACAATACCTTTTCGTTACTCTTGAGATTCCGCAATAAACTCGTCAACGTGGCCTTGGCTGAAAATGGAACCACTTGGAACCAGATATCGATGTTTGGAATGAAAATGATCGACGGTTGGTGCCTTCTCGCTTCAATGAATGCTTGAACAATTGCCAGCTCTGGCGTTCTAGTGGCATCTCCAAAAATGTTTCCCATATCCAAAGACTGCACTTGGAAACCCTCCAAGTAATTTAGTACTGCAGCACTTATATATTGTTGTCCATTTCCTTGGTTCCCACATATCAATAAATGAGGCTTGCACACTCTTGCACTTTCCAAGTTCTTCAAAAGTTGTTGTTTGGCAAATCCACCATCAGGATCATTGATTGTTGGATCCAAGTACAATGCTTCATCCAATGCAGTTTTCTTCTTTTGACCTGGAAGGCCAATAGAGTTGGGTAACAAAGCATCAAGCTTCGTGGATACCTCGGATAAACTGTTCTTAAGTAAACAAGATAAATGATCTGGAAGTGGGGCTGATCCCGATGATGTAGATCTGGCACTTGAAGGAACAATTTTATCAATGGCATTCATAAAATCCTTTGCTACCACTTTAATTTTGGAAGGATGCACTTGTAATTTATCATTAGTTTTGTAGATTTGAGGGTATTTCCTCTGGATACTGTGCAAGGCAGCCTCCGTGCATAATGCTCTTAAGTCGGCACCACCATATCCCTTGGTTAATTCGGCAATCTTTTCAAGGAATGGTTCAGGCAATGGAGGCGTCCACTTTCTAGTATGGATTTGCAAAATCTCTTTTCTGGAATTGATGTCTGGTAAGGGGAAATAGAATTCTCTGTCAAATCTACCTGGTCTTCTTAATGCAGGGTCGATTGAATCGGGTCTGTTTGTAGCCCCAATAACGATGACTTGGCCTCTATTATCCATCCCATCCATTAAAGCCAATAAGGTAGAGACAATACTCGCATGAATTTGTTCTTGTTTTGAAGATCTGACAGGAGCCAAGCCATCAATTTCATCAAAAAAAATGATGGCCGGTTGCTGATTCTTTGCTTCTTCAAACAAGAGTCTCAATTGTCTTTCAGCTTCACCTACCCATTTACTCAAACAGTCGGCACCCTTCCTCATAAAAAAGGTGATCTTTCTTTCCGAAGTTGAACAACTGGCAGCGAGAGCTCTTGCCATAAGGGTTTTACCAGTACCAGGTGGACCATGAAACAAGACCCCTCTTGGTGGAGTAATGCCAAAGTTTTGGTATAATTCAGGATACAACAATGGTAATGCCACCATCTCTTTAAGCTGGTTAATGTAGTTATCCAAACCTCCAACCACGGAGAAATCTATATTCATATCGACTCCCAAAGGGTCGGTATCGCTCAAGTTATTCTTCTTCTTGTCCTTGGCGTTAGATCCCCCCGCAAGCAATTTCTTGTTGTTGTCATTCTTCTTCGATAAGGTGGCTTCACCGTTGATTGGAGCTACTTCATCATCAGAGGTGTCGGAATCACTAACATTTTGTCCAATGGCATTGAGTTTTGTTTCATTGGTCATGCCAGGAATAGGAATACCGCCCGGGGGTATGTTGGTTCCCAATAAAGAGATAACATCACTTCCACCAAAGGGACCTGCCGTTGGAAAAAGAATTTTTCTGTATTCATTGGAATTGTTGGGCTTACGTCCTCTTCTTCCTGATATATATGGCGAAGGTTGCTTTGGTATTTGGAAATCATTGACGATGGGAGGGGGGATGGTGTAGTCTATTTGAGGTCTTTCTCTCAATTTGTGTTTGACTGGACTGTTGGATACTGGCGAAGAATCGTATAATTCGGCCACTTCTTTACGAATATCGTCCTCTTCTTCGTCAGTTTCTATATTTTCTGGTGCAGCAATTGTCACATCTTCTTGTGGTTGGAATCTTCCGGAACGAGTTAATCTTCCTCTCCGTGGTTCTGAAACTGATCTTGATCTTGGTCTCTTTTTCTTTTTGGGAGGAGCATCACCATAGCCATAGTCGTCTTCTTCGTCGTCATCAGTGGCAACAAAGTTCTTTTCTTGAAGTTTTTCAATGAAATCATCGTCACTGACCACGTCATCGTCCTCGAAATCATCGTCATCGGAATCTATCTTTTGCTTACTTGGTCTGCCTCGTTTTCTCCTGGAAATTTCTGGTTCGTCGTCATCATCTTCATCTTCCACGTAATCATCTTCTTCTTCTTCTGCTTCTTGCTTGGGGGGATTTGCTTTCGTGCTGGAATTTTCCTTTTCGTCGTCTTCGAATTCTTCTCCGAGCTCCTCGTCGTACATTTCATCCTCGTTATAAGACGCGGTCTGCCTTCTGCGAGGAGGTAATACTTCTGGCACTTCCCATTCGTCCTCGTCGTCTTCTATTCTTCTTCCACGTGCCATATTTCAAAATGGGTAATTATTCACCGAATTAAACCTTCAACTATTAACTAGCAACGCTACTGTATAGCACAAACCTTAGAAGGTTGAGTTTGGTTAGGTTCACTACGAATATTTTTCGTTCAGTTGTGAGTGACACAAAACCTTCGGTGAGAGCTTTTTTATTTGTTTTTTTTTTTGTTTTTTTTTTTTTTTTGAGGATTCACCAAATCTGAAGGTTCCAACTCTTTCAACAGAGTAAAACAAACACACGGTTAAGTTGTACCATGTACTATAATTTGTTGTTTCGGATGATTGTTTATGGTATCTAATAACGTGTGGTGAATAGAATGATGTGGTAAAATCTTTGATAAAAAAAATTTTGAATTCGGTCTCTTTGTCCGGCAGGATTTGGCAGCTGCACCATGTAAACGGTTCCAGATCTTCCCCGATACAGACCTGACAGTTTGCAGCCATTTTGTTAGGGCATGCTGCTCCAAAATTTGCCCAAGGAACCGACAAACTTAGCCAAATTAGATATTGTGCAGGATTACGCCTCGCCGCCGCCACCAACTCCAACTGTTCTTAATGTTTTTTTCCCCGTGATTGTTTTGCGTTACATTACACAAAGTCGCAGAGACCCCAGACAGAGAGTATTTACAACTATATACATATATTTACAACTGGCGCAGTTAGACTCTCTCAATGGGCATGGGGTGATTTTTAGAGTTGGCATTCGTTCCGTACTCTAAATCAGTACTTACCATTGCAAATTGGGCATTTCTAGAAGCTTCCTTGACTCCCAAACGGTCCAAAATCTTACCTGATAACGTTGGAATCACAGGAGATATCAAGATCGAAGCAATTCTGCTACTCTCAGCAGCTAAAAACACGTAGAAATTTTGAAGAGTACGGTAGTCAGCGTTGGACGCTTTTTCCTTATTGTAAAGCCACGGTTCAGTCTTTTGGAAAAAGACATTTGCTTGTTCAATAATACCCCACCATTCCTGGACAGCTTTCATGGTATCGAAATTAATAAACTTGGCATCCATCTTAGAATACAAGCCGTTCAAGTTCGTAATTAAATCGTTCTTCAATGCAATGATTTCCTTCGCATTTTCAGGCTTGATACTCTTTTTCTCAATAAGCTGCTCAATATTATCATATCTTCTATCAGCAAAATACTCAATACTTTCTCTAATATTGAACTTGTTTCCACCAACCCGGGTAACCAAGTTGGCATACTTAGAAATAAGTGTATCACGAGTAGCACTAAATGCACTTTCGCTGAAGTTGCAGTCATTTTCAATGTTGGAGTATTCGTTCAAAAAGAAACGAAGCGCATCCTCGCCATATTGTTTGTACGTAGCCACAGGGTCTACCACATTTCCAAAGCTCTTACTCATCTTAAAGCCTTCACTTAACCAGTGTGAATGAACGATTACTTGTTTGGGAACAGAGGCACCCATTGCCATCAAGATAATTGGCCAATAGACACAATGGAATTTAACTATATCCTTCCCAACCACATGTGTAGCCGGCCAGATATTGTCCTGTGGCGCAATAAATTTTCCTTCTTGTTGTTCAAACTTTTCAGGAAACCCGGCAGCACTCATGTAGTTTATTAAGGCATCAAACCACACATATATCTTTTGTGATGGATCGTTAGGAACTTCAATACTCCAATGTAATCTGGAAGAAGGTCTCGATACCGATAAATCAGGAAGTGGTGCAGCCTTTAGTTCACGCAACACTTCATTATATTTGCTTCTGGGCAAAATAAAGTCTGGGTTGGCTTCGAGATGTGCAATCAACTGGTCTTGGAAGGCAGAAAGTTTGAAGAAATAGTTGGTTTCTTCTTGATAAACCACCTCTGTCCTACTTTCTTTGGCAATCTTTTTCGTTTGTCCATCGACCACTACTTCTTTTAGCTGAGTTTCGGGATAAAACGTTTCATCACTAACGGAATACCATCCGGAATGTGAACCCTGATAAATGAGTCCTTTGGATTTGACATGGTTCCAAAAGAAATTGACCGCTTCGATGTGATCTTGGTCGGTTGTTCTCATGAACCGATCGTACAGGATATTCAACATCAGTGCCAATGTCTTGAAGTTCTGTGATACTTCGTCAACCAATGCCTTTGGTTCGATACCTCTCTTCTCTGCAGCTGCTTGGATCTTGAGTCCATGTTCATCAGTTCCGGTTAATAAGAATGCCAGTTTCGTGGGGTCGAGCCGTTCCCATCTGATTCTCGTATCGCAAAGAACCATAGTGTACGAATGACCCAAATGAGGCTGGGCGTTGGGATAAAAGATCGGTGTTGTCACATATAACGGTTTGCTTGTGGTTGCCACACCTCGGAGATGACGCAGCACGGAGGATAGACGCTTCATTTTTGGGGGAAGGTGGAATCGAAATTTAATGATTTTTCATGAAAATTGAGGTCAGAGAGAACGAGCCACAAACTATGTAAAAGTACGAGAAATACATTAATTAATATGAAAATCTAAGCAGTTGTTTCTATATATACTTCTTTCTCAAGTAGATTTACTATGGTTTAAGAGTCTGTCTTTTCCACAAAAATAGCCATCAAGGCAAAAACACTATAAAACAATCCTAAAGGATAAGCGATCAAGGGTCTGACATTATGTAACTTTAACACAGCAACAAAAAATCCAGAAGCAGAGTATGTACACCAAGCAACAGCAAACGTACTCAAGATGTAGCCCAAAAGGTTGTCCAATGATATCACCACACCAACTACACTAATCAACACTAACGGCAACAAACAGTAGCCTATCACCGATGCCGAGCGTGCCAAATCCAACTGGATATCGTTGCTCATGTACTTGAACAAGTAATGCAAACTGATGGTTCCGAAGAGTCCCACTCCATAAATGTATCCGAACTGGATCTTGCCTGCCAAGAGTAAGAGAGTACCAAATAACAAGACAAAGAGGATTGGGCCTGCCAAATCAGAATCCGTCATTATATCAGAGGTGATGTTTCTGTTTAATGGATTCAAAACGGCCAACGTCTTTGTTTTGATATGCTGGAAATTGATGCCCAATTCTTCCAACAAAGGTGGCTCATCTGGATAACCTGAGGTCCCAAATGCAGCCAACAACCCTGAGGTCAACTCGCCATTACCCATGACACCGCTGACGTCGATGTTACCACCGAAACCTGTATCCATAGATCCCAAGTTGGACGATCCGCTTATATTGGACGGCTGTTGAAATGTGTTGGCATAGTTGGATTGATAAAACTCCATGTTTTGTGGATTGTTCATTTGCTGTTGATAGTATGCCATGGTCGTATGTCAGTTTTATCGTATTGTTTGGCAATTGTCACCGTCCGTTAAGTGCTTCGCGGTTAATATGTAAATCACGTCCTGACGTAAATTTTTTTGGTCGTGTCGCACCAGCCAATTCCAGTACAATACCTGTACATTAAAAAAGCACAGCACTTGGCGGACCTGATGGTTTTGACTCAGTTCGCTGAAAAAGAGTACAACAGCACTAATACCAATCCTATTTCCAAGTTAGTTGTTGTAAATGTACAAAACTACTTTATAATAGCTCTAATGGAATCATGAACACAAAACTGATGTTTATGATTATATTGTGCAATTTTCTTCTTTTCATGAATATTAGTGAAATTCTTCATTTTTTTCTATTTCTCTTGAAACCAGACTACACCAACTAATCATTGTTACAAAATTGGGGAGTGTGTTACCCGAATCGGATATGAAATGTTTCTTATAGCTCCTTGTATAGAGCTGATATTGTATACTGAACTGAAGCGTAACCATTATAACTAGTTATCTACCATGCGAGCCTATCAGATAATCAGTAATTCGAAAAATGCTAAGCACCCAGAATTTCCTCTTTAAATAAAGTTTGCAGATAAACTTTCCAAAAACCTTAAATGTATAGCACAATAAGCTCTGATGAATATCACCATCAAGGTTGATGCAGATCGGGTGATTTTTTCCGACCAGTAACCTTATTAAAAGCTTTTTCGATATATTGTTATTTACAACACTTGATGCCAAGCGGTGCCATATACGCAAAAGAAGTACTTTGCATGAAAATAATCGGTTATGCTGGGTCGTTTTTCTGTAATTGTCAAGTCATGCTTTGAAACAATAAAATTGCCATTTACCTAGTTAGGCAGTGAATTCGGGGCTCCCAATGCAGCGACACTTACACTTGACGTATATGGTAGTTAAATTGACTCTTACTTACTGTGAAGAACATCCACCAGGGTGTATTTTCATATGGAATCCTTAACTAAGTTAGACAACTGGTTAAAGTATACCTAGCTTTCGATTACTATTTAGACCCGTAATCTGAACCCTCTTTTTAGTTATTTGTAAGATTCTTAATCCCAAGAGATGAATTCCCAAAACAAGGCTCAGGAAGAATTTGGGACTGCAAGTGCCCCTACATTAGATAATAATGCTGTTAGCCAACTCCAATTGGAATTAGATCTGGGAGACGCAATTGTCGATGATAAGAATCAGATTTGGAGAAAAGCTGGTGTTTACAGAGCGTGGCTTTTGATCTGTTATACAACTGGACCTGTTGCATCCATGGTTCGTACATATGTTCCGGCTACTATCCAATCTATCGCTATTAACGTTGGCCACACCAAGCAAGGTGGCAAGTGTAGTTTAAGAGGGAACAACTGTTATGTTGATTTTGGAACTGGGCATGTGCGTGCTAATACGTATGCATTGTACTTGGAGGCTATTGCGACTAGTGTTGAGGGTGTTATTGCATTTCTTTTAATGGGTCTTGCTGATTACTCAAATTACAGAAAATGGATAATGATTGCTTCTATTTTTACCCTTGGGGTATTTGCTATTCCATTTGCTGGGCTTACTGCACATGATTATCCTACTATGAAAGGCTTGTCTGCGTTATACGCCTTGTTGCAAATTGAGAATGCCGTTTATCAAATTGTTGAAAACTCCTATATTCCTCTATTTATGAGAGGTACAACTGTAAACGATGAAGATACGGAAGAAGTCAGACAAAAGCTGGTGTGGACAAGAGGTACAACTGTAAGTGTCATGGGTGTCTTCTTGGGAAACTGTGGTGGTATCACTGCACTTTTGATTGGAGTGATTATTTCTTACTCACATAAGACTTCAGCACTGGAAGGTTACAACAATTTCTTGTATGCAATCACCGCTGCTGGTGGTATTACTATTATATTCTCGATAATTTCTGCCTTTTTCATCCCCAATTATTATGGAAAGAAGAAGAAAGACAATGAATGGTATGTGCTTCTTATTTTCACCAATACATTTGAATTGATCAAGGAAGCACGCAAGATTCCCCAACTTTTAATTTGCACTCTTGCTTGGATATTCTGGCAAGTGTCGTACACTAACTTCACGAGTGTCTACAACTTGCTTTTCAGAGCTCAGTTGGGACTTGGATCTTCTGACCCTGAGTATACCGTGTTTTCCTTTATCTCGTATATTTTACAAACAATTGGCCCAATGTTTTGGATGTACTACTACCCAAGATGGAACTTGCATATTAAGACTTGGGGATACATTTTCTTTGGCATGAATTTATTGGTCAACTTCTGGGGTTGCTTAGGTATCAAGAATAGTTTGCCAGTTGGCTTCAAACATAGATGGGAATTTTGGTTTTTTGAAGTTATTTACGCATCATCCGTTTCTTGTCTCCGTGCCTTGGTCAGAACAGTATTTGCTGGACTTATTCCAAAGGGTGAAGAAGGTCGTTATTTTGGATTGATTGTGTTGGCACTTACCTGTACTTGGGCTGGGCTGTTGGTTACTGCAGTTATTCAGGATAGAACTGGTAATCTTTGGTATCCATTTTTACCAAACTTGTTTATTTTGTTGATTGCAATCGTATTATTCTACTTTATTGATACCGAAAAGGGTATGAGAGACGTTGAGTTTGCTGCTACATCTGGTGAAAAGACCCAGGAACAGGACACTGCCGACAGCGATTCAGCAGTCAAAATTGAAAGAAGTAAAAATATACTGGAAAAAACAAACCAAAAGAATGTGACTAATGTTGAAATCCAGGACCTGGCATCTGCATAGAGAATTCTAGGAGACGGTTCTATTTTTAAAATAAAATTAAATTAATTATTAATTCATGAAGAGTAGACTTTAGTGGTTATTGCCAAGCAGAAGATGTGTGGCTATAAGTTTGCCTGGACTACGAGTGACCCGATCTGGAAATATGCAACAGTTCGCCTGTTGATCGACCTCATATCAGACCTGTATAAAACGCAAAAAAGAGCATATATCCATTTCAGGCAAGTGTGCACGTATCAGGACTTGCTCATTTTGATTAGATACAAAATTAGACACCGTGTAAGGAAAGATGTTACAGTGGCCGAGTGGTTAAGGCGACACCCTGCTACTAAGCGGTTCAGGTGTTGGGATTTTCCTTCGCAGGTTCGAATCCTGTCTGTGACGCTATATTTTTATCTTACTTTTTGCTCCCTTGTAATTTACAATTGCAACATTACCACATTTCTATCATTTAGCGAATGGGTATTGTCCCAGCAATTAACTATGAGGGAATACAACCACCGAAATTAAGCTTGTTGTTTTTTTTTCTTTGTTTTGTACCACATTTTTCCAGATTGTCGGAGCGAGCACAAAATCATTCGAAAAATCACCTTGGAAGACAGAACAGAACGGCCATATAATAGATCGAGGAAAACTAGGAGAATGTCACAGTCTTTGATAATATTCAGGTCGTCAGGGAAAGTGGAGTACCAGGCTAACAATAGAATCAGTCCATTTAATGAATTCATTTCGACTTTAGTGAGCGAAACGCATCTTGAACTAGAACCCAATTTCTATACCACCAATGTTCACCAAAAGAGATTTTACTGTTACAAGAAAGACGGCATATATGCAGCATTATACTTTGATACTGTCACCACTATAGATAGTGAAAAGATCAAGCAGTTGTTGATAGGTGTAATCAAAACCTTCAACAAACTTGAGGATGAGGATGACCGTGAAAAGTTGAGAAAAATGATCGACTTACAATTCAAACATCTTATGAAGTTGAAAACAGAAACTCCCAAAGAAACTCCTACGACTAGTGGTTCAAGCACCCCGAAAAAGACTCCAATCACTAAAGCCACCAAGAAAATGAGAAAATGGGATGGTGGAGAAATGGTCGATGTCAGCAGCGACCAAGTGTTGGACTTTTCGGAAGCTACTGAAGGTTCTGCTCAGTACGATACCAGTCAATTGGTTGACCATTCTGCATTTATCAAGGAAAACGAGTTGGTGTTGGTCAACGAATTAAATGATATTTTGAACGAAGAAGAGGATGATGAAAGTAGTACCGTTGAATCAGGGGCACAATCACGAGGATTCTTTGGCAGAATTTCGTCATACTTTGGAGGAAATGTTGACATTGATGTGGTCTCAAAGAAGTTCTATGATCAATTGGTCTCAAAGAATATTGCTGCTCCCACGGCACAAACGATCATTGACAAAATCAAAAATAACTTGAGCAACAAGAAGAATATTACTTTGGAGGTATACAAGAAAACGTTGACTGACGAATTGACCAAGATCTTGACGCCTAACGTTTCCACTGATTTGTTGTACGATATCAAGCGGAACTCGCAAAACTCACGGCCATACGTGATTTCAGTTGTTGGAGTCAATGGGGTGGGTAAATCGACCAACTTGGCCAAGTTGGCCTACTGGTTCTTGCAGAACAACTTGAATGTGTTGATTTGTGCGTGTGATACCTTCAGAAGCGGGGCTGTTGAGCAGTTGAAGGTACACGTTAATAATTTAAATACGTTGAACAGCTCGTCCGATTCCAAGTCGAAGATAGAGATTTTTGAGAAGGGATATGGTAGTGGTGACCATGTGGTTGCTACAGCCAAGCTGGCTATTGCATACGGAACAGAGAACAGCTTTGACATTGTGCTTATTGATACTGCGGGAAGAACGCATTCGAATGCGAAGCTTATGGCTCCACTTAAGAAATTTGGTGATGCTGCGAATCCAAACAAGATCATTATGGTTGGGGAGGCATTGGTTGGAACTGATTCTGTGGAGCAGGCAATCAACTTCAATAATGCATTTGGGAACAGGCGGAGCCTTGATTTTTTTATAATATCCAAAGTGGATACGGTGGGAGATTTGGTGGGGACCATGATTAACATGGTGATGGCGACCAAAGTGCCGATTTTATTCATGGGTACGGGCCAGACGTATACTGACATTAAGAGATTGAGTGTCAAGAGAGTGGTGGAGATGTTGATGAGTTAATATACAACAACAACAACAACAACAACAACAAAAACCGATTTGACATGCTGCCAGAACGTTTTTTAAAGTTTTGTAGCGTTGTGTAGGTTCGTTTCTTTTAAATTAATTTTTTTTTGGTTCGTACTAAACGATGTGAGATCGCTTATGACATTTTTAAAAGAGCGCAATCATCTCGTCACGGAAACCTGCTGAATGTACAAGTCATGCGTTTGACCAGGAAACCCAGAACAAACGAACTGGAGTCTGTCAACCAATTATATATCAAAATCAACGCCAACAGAGCTGCAGAATTAGTTGGAGACAATAACACCACCACCAAACGGCTTAATCCGTTACTAGTCTGTCAAATAAATGATGTGAGAAAGAAGACATCCCGAAAACTTAATACCAACCAGCCTAGCTGGGACCAAGAAATCCTCCTTCCACTCAACCACGATGTACCATCAGAGACTTTGGTCTTAACGGTCTGGGATAAACACAAACGATATAAGAACTACTTGGGTGAACTTCGGCTAAATATCTGCGATCTTTTTCGGCCCGACAATGGTCCCAAGTTTCAGCCCACGACAGACTTGAAATGGTACAAGCTATACTCAAATAAACAATACCATAGCTATGTCACAGGCTCCATCTTGATATCGTTCGAGGTGTTGGTGAAAAAGAAGAGAAGAACCATCCGGAGAAAGCGTGAAGCACCCGCAGCAAGGTCCGAAGTGCCAGTAGTGAAAGTCGAACCTCCTCTGCCTACTGATGCTACTTTAATAGTACCAAAACTTGAATCGTTGAATGTATCTCAGGAATTGATGCTTCCTGTTTCGGAGCTCGAACACCATTTTGATGCTTGGTCAAAATCGCTAGTTTATCCAGCAGACTCAAGCGTTACCAGACCCGATGACCAGAGATTTTACTCTGACACTAACGAGATTGTCAACATTGAAGATATTTCAGATATCGATTCCGTCATGACCAGTTCCCCTCCAGAAAGCAGAATGCTCAATCTTGTACGAGAAGATCACAAGAACACTGATACTTTGGCACCTCTGAACCGAGTTGCTGACCGAGATGACGAAGCTAGCTCGATTTCTGATATGTCAATAATTTCATCCGTCAACAGCATCGATGGAGACGCCAGAGACCACAAAAAGAAGTCACGTTTCCGTAAATTCGAGCTCAGTAACAGAAAGGTGTTGGGCCTTGTGTTTATTGAGGTGGTTTCGGCAACCAACTTGCCTCCGTACAAGAATTTCACTCGTACTTCATTTGATATGGATCCGTTTGTTGTGGCCACTTTTGGCAAAAAAACTTATAGAACAAGCTGGAAACGGCACACATTAAATCCCATTTTTAACGAACGATTGGCATTTGAAATTCTTTCTCATGAAGCCAACTTTAACATTGAATTCTCCATTTTGGATAAGGACCATTTCTCATTTCACGACAACGTGGCCAAGGTCTCGGTTCCAATCCGTGATCTCATAGACATACAAACCCCTAGAGAAATTGCGTTATCACACATTGTACTTCAAGATGATCTTACCAACGGATCTGCCGACAATGAGTCGCTGCAAAACTCCAACATCCAAGTGTTGGAGGACGATAACTTGGTCAGTTCGGTCAAAAAGAAGAAGTTTACTCAGCGTAAGAAGGTCACGGTTCAGTATGCTGACACGTCCAAATTTAAGACAGTAAACTTATCTATGGACTTGCATGATTCCAAATACGTTGGAAAGTATAACCCTCAATTAAAGATCCGTGTACGGTTTCAAACCTACGAAACGTTGAGGAGACAATTCTGGACATTCCTCTTGGAACAGTACAGCCTTAATGAGAATGAGAATGGCTACGATTACCTCGAACTTACGACATTACTTGATACGTTGGGTGGAAATGATAGTGAACAGTTGGTACTGCAATTCTTTCTGGACTACAACAAGTCCGTTGATAATGATTTGTTAACGCAAGACGAGATTATTGATGCTTTGGAAGCACACATTAATTCTTCAAACTCTGGTGGAAGTACGATTTTTGAGTTCGAAAAGTGCCCGCTTTGTATGAAAAAGAGATTGTCTAAGAAACAAGACTTGGATATAATCACCCATGTCGCTATTTGTGCCTCTAAGGATTGGAGTATTGTTAACAAGTTGCTTGTTTCGTCGTATGTGACCCCACAAATCGCCACCAAACGTTGGTTTACCAAGTTCCTTATTAAATTATCATACGGTAAGTATCAGCTAGGAAGCAATTCAGCCAATATCTTGGTTCAGGATAGACTTACTGGTATCATATTGGAAGAAAAGATGAGTGTTTCAATCAGGCTTGGAATTCGTTTGGTGTACAAGTTGAATCGAGCCAGAAAGAGACGTATCAGATCCATGCTTAAGACTCTAAGTGTCAAACAGGGGATTAAATTTGACTTACCAGCGCTGAAGAATGATATTAGCTCGTTTGTCAAATTTCATCAACTTGATTTGTCTGAGTGTCTCGATGATCCGTCCAAATATGAAACCTTTAACGAGTTCTTTTACCGGAAATTGAAGCCCGATGCTCGTCCGGTGGAATCTCCGGACCCTCGGATTGCAGTATCTCCTGCTGATAGTCGTTGTGCATCGTATGACACTGTTACAGAAGCTACCGAGTTCTGGATTAAGGGAAGAAACTTTACCTTGGCTAAATTGTTTAACAGTAACTTCAATAATTATGAAAGCACGGACTTGTTCAAGCCCAACAATTGTGCCATCGGTATCTTTAGACTAGCTCCGCAAGATTACCATCGTTTTCATTCTCCTGTGGATGGTGTTATCAAGAACATCAAGTACATAGATGGGGAGTACTATACGGTTAACCCGATGGCGATTAGATCCGAATTGGATGTGTTTGGTGAGAATGTCCGGGCAATTATTCCAATTGAAACCGAAAATTTTGGTACAGTAATCATGATTGCCGTTGGAGCAATGATGGTTGGATCCATTGTTCTTACCAAGGGCGAAAATGATCGGGTATCCAGAGGGGATGAAATGGGATACTTTAAATTTGGTGGCTCTACGATTCTACTCTTGTTCCAGAAGAAGTACTTTCGTTTTGATTCAGATTTGGTTGATAATTCACGCTCGTGTGTGGAAACGTTGGTCCGGGTGGGACAAAGTATAGGACATACACCTGATATTGGAGAGCATAAGCGTCACCATGTTGATTTCGGCAAGCAGAGTAAGGATTTCAAGATGAATTTGATTCGGGTACTTACTGGTGGCGATTTGAGCAACAGTAAGCAATTGAGTGACTGGGAAAGTTCAAACATGAAGATTTCTCGTAAGGATTTGGATAGCTTGATCCAACAAGCGGAGGGCGAGAATAATCTTGACGATATGGAGTCGTTTGAAGAAGAAGGCTCGGTGGAAGAGGTAGATGAAGAACTGGACGTTCTTGAATTAAAGGGAATTTAACCGGAAAAAAAATAGTTATAATTATCAATACACGAACGGGACATGAAGAGTAGTTATAAAATTACTATATACGTTTATAAGTCCGAAAGATGTCAATGTCAAGCACGTCAAAAAGAAATTCCAGACCAAAATAATCCCCAGACTAATTATGCGCGGGGGGATAGAAAAAGATGATCCTTAACAGCGACATATCAAGAAAAGATAGGTTTGGAAAGTAAGAACGCTATGTAAAGCGGCCTTGAACGTATGTCAAAGGAACGTAGGAGTCTCTTTCCAGAACTCCCTGGCGTTCTTCCAAGTATTTTACCTGCCAGCCCAAGTAATCTATGTGGTAATTGAGATGATCGATATCGTCGTACTGCGACTGTACGAGTGCGGGAAATAGTATCATTTTTGTCACGACCGGAGGGACCACTAAACCAGTAAGAAAGCCAAAGAATACACGAGAAGACATTGTGTTTTAAAGAAAACAGGAGTATTTGGGTTCGGGGTTATGGATCAGGCAATTCTTGTTGGAATATAACCCCGTCATGTGGGCCCGGGACCAGTGCCCGGGAATTCTTACCCCGGAGAATCTACGCAACGAATGGTTCCAAAAAAATAAAAAAAAATTGCTTCGATTCTTATAAAGTTTTATATACGGAACGATTCGTTCCTGTTTTGTTGTTTCTATTTCTGGATACCACCGTAAGCAGCTCTCCATTCTTCGATTTTGTTTTCGTCAATTCTCTGGAATAAGTACTGGGCCTTGCCGATATTGTGGCCGCCCTCCAACACCAATTCGAACTTGTCGGTGATGGACAAAAGTGGAGCATTCAACATCTCGGAGATTTGGTCTCTGACCACTGGCATGAATGGCGAAATCACAGCACTAACCAAGTAGATCAAGTTCAAACCGACACCAACAACGGCATCAGAGACTTCTGGTCTGTCGGCATACAAGCTGTTGTCCAACTTGTTGTCTTGCAAGAACTGGTTACCACGCGAAGAAATCGCCATGGCAATCTCCAAACCTCTTCTCAAGTTCACGGCTTCCATATTGTCAATGTAGGACTTCAACAATTGATTCACATCAGTCTCAAACTTGGCGTAGTCAGGAATCTTGCTCGATTCATAGGCCGGCACTACTCCGTTGTACTTGGCAACAGCAAACTTCACCAAACGGTTGACAAAGTTACCCAAGTTGGCCAACAATTCGGAGTTGTTCTTGGTAACAAGTTCATCCCACGAGAAGTGAGAGTCGGCCGATTCTGGTCTCACCGATGCAAGGTAGTATCTCCACACAGATGGTGGGATTCCGGAGTCCTTAGCATTGTTACCAAATACACCAACACCTCTCGACTTCGAGAACTTACCATTCTCATACTGGAGATACTCGGTGGTGCTCAAGTGGTGTAACTTCGTCCAGGGGTCTCTGGTACCAATCTGCGACGCTGGGAACACCACGGTGTGGAATGGAACGTTGTCCTTGCCCATGAATTGGTACAAGTCGACGTTGTCAGGGTTCTTCCACCACTTGGTCCAATCTTCAAGGTTTTTGTCCTTGAAGTAGTTGGCAGTAATCGAAATATACCCAATAGTAGCATCGAACCACACGTAAAGCACCTTGTCGTCATAATTGGCCAATGGCACAGGCGTACCCCACTTCAAGTCTCTGGTGATACATCTTGGTTCCAAGCCCTTCTTGGTCCATGAGTTGGTGATGGTCTTACTGTTCTTCGACCAGCTACCCTTGGTAGATGATTCGTCGATCCAGACTTGCAATTCTTCCTGCAAATCGTTCAATTTAAGGTAAATATGGGTCGACTCCCTGACCACAGGAGTGGCACCGTCAACCTTACAACGTGGGTTGATCAACTGCAATGGATCCAACAAGTTACCACATTTGTCACACTGGTCTCCTCTGGCATCTTCGTACTTACAGATTGGACAGCTACCTTCGACAAATCTGTCGGCCAAGAACGACTTGTGTTCTTCACAATACAATTGTTCCACGGTTTTTTCTTCCATGTAGTTGTTTTTGTATAACTTGGTGAAGATATCTTGGGCGATTTCTGTTTGAAGTTCGGTGGTGGTTCTACCAAAGTAGTCGAATCCGACCCCAAACCAGTCGTAGACTTCCTTATGGATCTTGTGGTACTTGTCACACAACTGTTGTGGAGTAACCTTGTCTTCCAATGCCTTGGTTTCGGTGGCAGTACCGTACTCATCGGTACCACATACAAACAAGGTGTTGTAGTTTCTGTTCTTGGTGTAACGGGCGTAGATATCGGCCGACAACACCGATCCGATAATGTTACCCAAGTGAGGAACGTTGTTGACGTATGGCAAAGCTGATGTGATCAAGATGTTTCTTTCGTCGTCCTTTGGAACAATGCTGCCACTCTGTTCCTTAACAAGGAAGCCAGTCTTGACGTGGCGAGCACCAGTGTTGGATTCCTTCTGCCTTTCCAATTTGGTGATTTCGCGAGCATGTTTGATGGCAACAGCGACTTGTGGCAATTCAGCAAACGACTTGACCCAGGCATGGTCGACATTAGCCACGTACAAGGTGGAGAACAAGATGATTTGGGCAGCAGTTGGTTCAGGAGCAGAGAATGGGATTTCGACGGAAACGGGGCCATTTTTCTTCAAAGTGGCGTACAACGATTCTTCCAACACAATAGCTTTGTTTTCAGTAAAGTCTTGGGCCAAGTACTTTACGACGGCATTTGGTTCGATCAACTCGAAGCCGGACTTCTTATCGTGGTACAATGCATCGGCGTCTTCCTTGACGGTAACAGAGAGTTTTGGCTGGAAAACAGCGGCAGCAATTGAAAGCTTCACGTTGGTCGCAAGATCAACAACAGTCTTGCCGTTAGACGCAAACAAAGACATGGTAAAATCAGATTATTTGACGGAGACGGAGTGGAAAATTTTGACTCATTTCTGTGGAACCCTCACTCTTTAGAGTGAAAAAAAAATTGTGGGAGCACTGTACACAGGAAACTCCACCATTTACCAAAATCATCGGGTTGGAAAACACAAGGTCCATTCAAATGAGACGAAGTGTGGATAAGTTGCGGAGTGTGGTGCTGGCACGAACAGGAACCGTTTCTTCCAAAACGTACCTTGTTAAAGATAACATCGCCGTTTCCTCGACGACATGTGCGTCACAAATGTTGGACAACTACACGAGTCCATTTGATGCCACGGTAGTGACGCTTCTTAACGAGGCAGGATACGTGCTTGAGGGCAAAACGAACCTTGATGAGTTTGGCATGGGTTCTTCCACCACCAACTCATGGCACGGAGCCACGATAAACCCACGGTTTCTTCCTGAAAAGCGTATTTCCGGTGGCAGTTCTGGCGGCTCAGCAGCCGCCGTGGCGGCGGGATTGGCAAGTTTCAGTCTTGGTACCGATACTGGAGGTTCAGTACGACTTCCAGCATGCTATTGTGGTGTAATTGGGTTCAAACCGACGTATGGTCGTGTATCTCGGTGGGGCGTGGTGCCATATGCTCAAACATTGGATACCGTGGGCATATTGGCCCGAGAAATGCCCGTGATCAAATCGGTTTTTGCCGTCTTGGACCGCCACGATAAAAAAGATCCCACATCATTGCCAGAAAATGTCCGAACCGCCGCCACCACTGAAACAAAGTCAACCTTGGCGGTCGGGATTCCGCAAGAATGTATTGTCGAAGAACTTCTGTCTGAAATCCGTGAAGCGTGGATCGAAACGGTGGGGAAAATACAGGAATTGGGCCATGAGGTGCGTCCGGTCTCGATCCCTTCGATTAAGCAGCTGTTGCTGGCTTATTATACCATTGTGACGGCGGAAGCTGCATCGAATCTCTCGCGATACGACGGTGTGCGATACGGATTCCATCCTCCTCAACACAACGAATCATCATTTATAGACAGCATAACAACCGCCAGAAGCCTCGGGTTAGGTAAGGAAGTGCAGCGGCGGATCATTCTTGGTAATTATACCCTTTCGTCGAGTTCAGGAAATCATCTTCTTCGTGCCACGCAGGTACGAAAGCAGTTATCACAGGAATTCAACCGCGTGTTCAATCTCAAGCATCCACTTTTGGGAGAAACCGATTCCAGTGGAAAGTGTGACGTGTTGGTGACGCCAACCTCGACCGCTCCACCGCCAACCATTGATGAATATGAGGCCAATACCGCCCATAACTTCTTGACAGGGTACATCAACGATATACTTACGGTTCCGGCGTCGTTGGCAGGACTTCCTGCAATAACTGTTCCTGTCAAGGAACATGATATACAGATCATGGCCCAGTTTGGCGATGATGCCACCGTGTTGGCACTAGCGAGTGCTCTACAAACATAATTGTTGATGTATGTTGAATATCATAAACTCGTTACCTGATGTACATATAACAGAAGAAATAAATGCTGTTGAAATTTTAGTTTTAGTCGAACGTTTTTAGGTTATTTTCTTCCCAATAACGTCAAAAACTCTTCTCTTGTCTTCTGGTGGTCTCTGAAACACCCCAACATGCAACTGGTGGTGGTGGAAGAGCCGGTTTTCTGGATCCCACGACTAACCATGCACATGTGCGTCGCTTCGATCACCACTGCTACCCCACGGGGTTTCAAGATCTCACTGACGGCCATGGCAATCTGTTTTGTCAAGCGTTCCTGGACCTGGAACCGTCTGGCATACATTTCAGCCAACCGGGCCAACTTACTAAGACCCAAAACCCGTTTATTGGGAATGTACGCGATATGGGCCTTACCAAAGAACGGAACCAAGTGGTGCTCACAAAGTGAATAGATCTCTATGTCACGCACAATCACCATCTCGTCATGGTCCTCTTCAAACACCGCCCGCTTGATCACATCACGGATATTGTCCTCGTATCCCTTGGTAAAGTATAACATCGCCCTTGCATACCTTTCGGGGGTCTCCAATAAACCTTCACGCAGTACATCTTCGCCCAACTCCGTCAAAATAGTGGTCACAGCCTGAGCAATACGCTGTTCACGCGCCTGGGCCTCCTCGGGACTCTGTTCAATCCGTTCACGAGCACCTTTCGACGGCCACGATAAGCCATCGCTATCGATGGGAGGATTGATTATCATGGGAGAAGCCACACGGGTCTGAAGCGGAGTGCTGCATCCTTCAGAACCACTCATCTTTGCCCTCTTGACTGCTGGCTGCACGGGACGCTGTCCGTTCTGTTCTTGGGACATGATTAGAGAGATATACAAATAAAATTCGTGAAAAATTTTAATGATAAAATCTCCGCGATTAAATCATTTACGAGGTCAAAGATTTGCACCAAACACGTGTAAACCTCCTCCTCCTCCCCTCCTCCCCACTCCCTTCCCCAGACATACAACCAGAAGCGCAGAATCATCTTAACAAAGTATCATTTATTACAAATTATCTACTTTTTTATCAAGTAATAAAACATGATTTAATCTTTTTTTTTTTATTTCCTTACCTTTTTCTTTTATCGTATCTCATTTATTGAAGAAAAAAACACTAAATACATCACTTGTCGGCAAATGGGTTCAACACTCTCACCGTCAAGCACGGCAACGCCATTCCGATCTCAGCACGAATTAAAACAGGAACCTGGTGCAACTCCTTGATCACTTGCACATGTGAATCACCTTCCACACGTGTAATCAAGTCCTTCAAGTAAGGCGTAAGACCAGTGGATCCTGCTTGTGCTTCGGGAGCAGTCACCTTTGGAACCTCAAGGTTCAACTGCAACAACTTAGCCTCGATCGAGTCACTTTGGCTATCGTTATTCTGGATCTTGGCCGCCTGCAACGACGACGTCCGGTACTTGTTCTTAATCGAAGAACGGTACGACAACGACGACTTTTCGTCAGGAGGAATATATGTGGCAGAATCCACACCTTTTTCCCAGAACAACTCCAAAATCCGCTCAGACTTATCAAATTCAGCCTTCACCAACGGAAGCTGGTCGCCATGGACTCTCTTTTCAACACCAAATTCAGGAATGAAAACGTCAAACGAAGATTCATAAACTTGAACCACTGTACCCATGCACAACAACTGGCCTGCACTTTCGCTAATCTCGTTGATGGTCTGCGACAACAACAAGTGAATTGCCTGTTCTTGGGCATTGGTGGCACAATCCTTCTTGAAGTTACAGTAGTCAGCCGTAGCCTTCAAGGAATCAATGTCCCGCTCTTCTCCCGTCTTGTTCAACACCGACTTCAACTGTCTGTGCACAATCAAGTCGGCGTACCTTCTCAATGGCGAATTGAAATGGGTATATAATGGAAGGTTGTAGTAGTAATGACCGTAGCTGTCGGGATCTTGCTTGCCGGCAACATAGTACTTGCCTCTCGACATGCACTTGAACAACAACGTTTCAACACACTGTCTCTTGACAGGGTCTTCAATCGCCAAGATCGAACATTGCAACGTCGAGGACGAAGTGGTATCAATCTTGAACCCAAGATTGGTGGCCTTTCTGACAAATGTTTCCATTTTTTGCAAAGTAGGCAATGGGTGACGACGCAAAAACGCTTTGTCACCTAATCCAGCATGAACCTTGGCTGCAATGGCGCTGTTCACCTTATGAGAAAGCTCAGAAATGACATCAAAGGCCAAACTGTCCTTGAAAACATTCAAGTTCAAGCGCACCTTTTCATCATCCAACTGATCCAAAAGGGTTAAGTTTGGACTGATTCCCAACTCACGGTTGTCTAATCTTTGACGACGGAACTCTTTGGCAATTAAACTAAAAGTTTTGATGTAATCAGAAGTAGCCGATGAAATAGTTTCGACGTTCTTGCCTTCCAAAATAGCATCAAACGAGTCGTAATTAACCAACTGGTTTGGTACAATAGTCGATTCATGGATGCTTAAATCTTCTACCTCAAAGTTGGTGGTATCAATTTCAAAAATTATCGAAACGGCCAAGTTGCGCTCGTTAGCCTTAAAGGATACAAGCTCGTTAATCTGGTTGGGGTACAAATGGGTAACTCTTTGTGGTAAAAAGACCGACGTGAACCTCTTCTTCGCCTTACGGTCTAACGTAGAACCCGGCTTGATAAAATGAGAAATATCAGCCGCATGGAATCCCAATTCAATCTTCGTGTTAGACAATCTCTTGACATGCAAAGCATGGTCAACAAACGAGTTATCTTGAGTAAATGCAATGATATAGTCGTCGCGATACTCGATTCTATCAAGGTTGTTTAATTCCAAGTCAACATTTGGAAAATCATACATATTGCCGGTAGAATTAACATCCTCGTCATATTCATCGCACAAAAAGTTGTTATCTCTCAAGATAGAATCGATTTCGGTTTCAGCATCGTCAATCTTTCCCAATTTACTAACGAGCGTACCGAATGGATGCAACGAGGTGATTGGCCATCTCTTAATAGATGCAACGAACAATTGGTCCTGGTATTGTTCGTGGTTTTCGACAAAATCTCTTGGAGCCTGGTCGGTTGGAATAGCAATTAAGGGGACCTTCTTGTCGGTTGGCTTAAACCAGACAATTTTTGGTGCTTTTGGAATTTGGACCATCGATTCCTTGCCGCTCTTTTTATCCTTGGCGGCTTGAGCAGCTTGTGCTGGTCTCAACAATCCCAAAGTACCGGAAAACAACTGGCCAGGTATACGATCAACCACAGCAACAACATGACCAGCATACAACGGCTTGATATCATCATTAATCTCTTCCTCTTCGACCAACAACAATGATTGACCTTCGACTTCGACGTCATCATTCTTCTTCATGGTTGGTCTTTGCTTCAAGGAACCTCTTCTGCCAATGGTTGGAGAGTTGGAGTGTTCTTCGTCGTCGTTATTGTTGTTGTTGCTGCTGTTGTTATTGGTGGCGTCAGAAGATGCAGAAGTAGCGTCGTTGTGAATGTCGTCGTTCAAACTAGTTGGAGACTTCGAAGAAAAGTTATCCTTTCTTCTCTTCTTCTCTTCCTTTTCCTTCTTGGATTCCCAAACTTCGTCGACAACCAACAATTCGACCGCGACCAAGTCGCCTTCCAATGCACGATTACGGTCCTTAGAACCGCAAATGAAAATATCTGCGTCCAACAAACCGTCGGTGGACACGTACGCATCCGATCTGTTTTTCTTATTGACTCTCAAAGTACCGGTGACTAAGCGGCCTTCGTTGATCAAATCAGGTAACGAAGATTGTGGCAAGTAAGGAGCAAAAAGGGACTTACGACCGTTGTTACCGGA
This sequence comes from Teunomyces lycoperdinae, assembly GCA_030574955.1. NCBI lineage: Eukaryota > Fungi > Ascomycota > Pichiomycetes > Serinales > Debaryomycetaceae > Teunomyces > Teunomyces lycoperdinae. The sequence continues at coordinate 330,131 of JAJMFY010000008.1, forward strand.
ATTGTTGGAGTTGTTAGGCATAAAGTTGGACAACGATGAGATAGAACCGCCTCCGCCACCGCCGTATGAGCTGTTGCGTGGCTTGTGGCCAGGAACAAATGACGAAGGTGGTTCTAAAGACGACGACTGTTTCTGGTGGCTAGGTGAGCTATTTGGAGGAGGTTGACTTCTCCAGTTAGAGTTCATGTTAGCCTGGACATTAGGGTCGTAGTTTCTGGAATTGGATCTGTAGTGGGACGAGCGCCGTTGATGGCCTCTTTCCGGAGACTGGCCACTAATGGAGAAATTGGGGGTTGGTGGCAACAAGCTGTCCGGAGAGCTCGAGTTTGAAGGAGGAAACTTGAAAGCTGGTTGGCCATATGCTAAAGATCTGGAACGGTTGTGGGTGGACGAGCCAGGAGGCGACGTGTCGACAGAGTCGGAGTCTGCTGGGAACTTGAAGGAGCCTGGGTTTGATTCTGACGAGGTTGAGGTTGGTTCCTGGTTGTTTGTGGACAGAGAAGGACTCAATGTTGTTCTATTAGTTTGACGCTGATTGGCGGCGGCTCTGATGGCTTCGTTCAACACCAACGAGTGTCTTCTGTTGTGGCCCTGGGTGGAGCCAGTTCTTCTGTGGCCCTGGCCTTGTCCCTGACCTTGTCCCTGGTCGTTGTTGACGGATGATGATCTCGAGTGGGAGCGGAAATGGGTTGGAGGCGGTTGGAGTTCGCCTTGTTGCTGCTGTGGCTGCAGTTGCAGTTGCAGTTGCAGTTGCTGTGGGTAGACAAACTGGCGTTGTTGTTGTTGCTGCTGTTGCAAGATTTGTTTCTGTTGGGCCTGGACCTCTTCCAATTGGCGCTGCAAATGGTACTGTTCCACCATCAAGGTGGTGAGTTCCGAAGGTGAGCGTCTGTGGGCAATGTGTAAGTTTTTTGGTTTCCTGGAGCCCTGGCTGGCCGTGGAGCCCGGAATGGATAAGTTATCGGAGCTCATGTAGCGATTGGGTGGCAATTGATATCTATTAAGTCCGCTAAAGTGGTGGAGCAAAAGGTGGTAGGACGAAAAAGTGGCGGATGATACGGCGGGTCACGGGGAGGAAAATTAGATTATAATAGAAAAAAAAGGGAAGGGGACAATGTGTAAACGGTCAGGTGGTGAATGTGTTGAGGGATGGGACTGGAGTGTAGGAGGGAGGGGGGAAAGAGAGAGAGATGGGAAATGTTTTTGTTTTGTGGTATGATTGGGGAGAAATGTGATTGGAGGGAAATTGTGGATTTCTCTTAAAAGGAAAGACCAATCGTACTGGGCGACAGAGGAGGAGGAAAGTAAGAACAATTTAACAAAAGTGTAAGGGATAGAAAATTGTTCAGCAACCCAAATTAAAAAAAAAATAAAAAAAAATTGTAGTCATTGACTGAGTGCGAGGTCAGTAATTGCGTGCCCTTTCGTACAAAATAAGTTTATTAATAGAAAACGGGTTCCAAACTTCGCACAAAAATAACAAATTAAAGGGGAGCGAGCGAGTGGTCCATTAAAAAACAACAAGAATGCCTTGAATCAACATACTCTAAGTCGGGTTTCTATTTCGGGACTTATTTTGCTTTTTTTTTTTTGGTTTTTTTTGCATTTATGTCTTTGGTTGTTGTTGTTTTTTTTGGCTTCGTTATGTCCCTACTGTTTCCGGGTGGACATTCTTCCTTGAGTTTTTTTATTTTATTTTTAATTTTTAATTTTTAATTTTTTTAGTACTTTTCTTTCCCATCGTCTCGGTTTTTCATGAATGTGCTGCTGCTCCTGCTTGTCTAGCCCTTAACGAAGTGAAATCACCCGTGTAAGTCCTACCAAACTTCCGTATTCATTGTACTATGGGTTATGTAGATATACAATTTATAGCTCACACCTCAATTCGAATCACCTCGGTCTCGAGATTATCGAGATGCAACACGACAAATTCTCCACGCTCGCTAAACCGTGGAACCGCCACTACCCGCACTCTCATACCCGTTTCGTCATCGTACTGCTGCGAAGCATACCTCGTCTGGTTACCAGCAAAATATACATGTGGAGTCTCATCCTCCAACATATACGGATCAGCATCCTCGTACGGATACGAGTAGAGCGTGTCCGGTGCTGTCGGCACAATATTCTGCCACCGCACCGTCGAAACAAGCGCCGATTCGATCTCATCGCCTCGCTCGCGCCCCACATACTTGAGAACATCTTGGATATTCTGACCCGACGTCCCCAACACCCGAACCCCATCATACTCAAGCCATTGAGGATTGGTATGTCTAGTGATTCGATTGCTGCTCGACCCAAGAATCGACCGGTGCAACGCCTGCTGCGGCATACAGATTTCTGCCGGATCCTGCGCTCCCGGCATTATAGCAACAGGCACACTCGCCACAATCTCATGCACAAACTCATCGAATCGCCGAGCCAGCGTGACATCAAATCTCGATAAGTTCTTGGACCCGTAATTATTCGTAGTGATGAAATTCTTTGTATCTTCTGCATCCTTCTCTTTGGCCGGCTGGATCGAATTACCAGCAATCACCAACTGCACAATCCCCTTGACATCTTCCCGCAGTCCCAATCCACCAGTTAAATACTGTGCCAACAATTCAAGCTTCAACTCGGGAACTTCTCCAACATTTAAGCCAGAAACAATCGCCACTTTCTTACCTGTTTTGACACTAGGAAGGGGTTTCTGCGGTGCTGGCGTGGGATACACAACATCCATCACCTCAAATATCCCTGCTCGTGCCTCAATGCCTAATACAGCCACCACACAGCCGGTTACAAGCATGTTCTTATTGAAAATGTCGTCACTGTGAAGTATGGCCCTGCCAGATTCGTCTTCCAACATCACCACGCCAGCACTCCCTTCTTCCACATACGTAGATGGTTCGTGCGGCATCACGTCATCAACTCCCTTTTCAACATCATTCAAAATATTCAACTTATTCTTTAAGTCACAAAACACTGTGCCGACAACCCAACATAACTCGCCGCTCCGGATATCCAAGATCTTATCCTGTTTGGTGATGGTGCTTCCATCAATCTTCTTCTCGCCATTACCCCATTTCTTCACTGCTGCTTCCACCACACGGGCATAGAGATGTTTGAACCGGTACTGGTACATCGAGAAGAACTGCTTGTTGTAATTTCGCATCGTAAGCGTATAATGATGTTCCTTGTTGAATCCAGCCAATGTGGACACTGTGCTACGCTTCATAGACCCACTATCGCTACCTTCTTTGCCCATATATTGCGTATAATCGGCCATGGTAGACGCGTCTTTACCAGTTGATTTTCAATACAAAAAGATTGACTTCTTTTTTTTTGTCGCAGACATTTTTATATGTACTTTTCTTTATATTTATCGATTCTACTTGTTCTTATGTCTCTTCTACTTCTTGTCTCTCTTCTGTTTCTTGTGTTTCTTTTCCAAAGATTGGCCACTGGCACCGATTGTTATGTTAACCTTTGGAGGAACATCGAAACCAAACGATTTTGCAACCTTAACCAAGTCCAACTTGTCGATTTGGTACACTGTCTTCAAGTGATGCGAGGCGTATGCTTGTAAATAGGCCCGGTAACCATCCTTGGCCGATTGGTGCAACCAGAAGTTGCTCTTGATCAACTTGGTCAATTGTGACTGCACGTTGGCGATCTTGTTACTTGGGAACTCGTACTCGTTCAATGGAACATTGGCCTGTTTCAAGTATCTCAAGAAACCCAACTCCGATGGAGTCAAGAACATAAGTGATCTTCCCTTACCGCTGGTACCTCTGGCAGTTCTACCCACACGGTGGATGTAGTCTCTTGGGTCATCTGGTGGATCGAATTGCACGATCCAGTCAACAGCAGGAATATCAAGTCCTCTAGCAGCAACATCGGTACATATTAAAATCCCCTGTTTAGCGTTACAGAACTCAAAAAAGGTATTGGTTCTCTTTTGCTGCTTCTGCTTACCGTGCAAGTCCAACACTGGTAAATCAATGTAGTTTAACAACTCACCAAAGTACTTGACACAGTTACACGACGACAAGAACACAATGATCTTCTTCTTAGCGTTTCTCTTCAAGAAAGAGAATAACAACAAGAATCTCTTATCGGATTCACACACAACGTAGCCCTGTTCCAACCCGTCAGCAGTCGAAACCTCGTTATCTGGAACCACGTTTATGTATAACGGACCGGGTCTCAACGATATTCTTGCCAAATCTTCCACCTTTCTCGTCTGCGTAGCCGAGAAGAGCATCGATTGTCTGTCTTCGTTTGGCAAAATCTTGATGATCTGCTTCATTTCCTCTTCGAAACCAACTTCCAAGATTCTGTCAGCCTCATCAATAACAAGAGCCTTCAAGTTCTTAAAAATAAACCCTTGGGTGTTCTGCAAATGATCCAACAATCTTCCTGGAGTGGCAACCAACAAGTTTACACCCTTGACTAACTTTTCGGCCTCTTGTCTTCTGTTTGCACCACCGATAACAATACCAAAGGTTTGAGTGTGGTGAGCCATCAACTCTCTAGCAACACCAAAGATTTGCAATGCCAACTCTCTGGTTGGACTCACAATAATGACACCAGTACCGTTTCTAGGCTTGAACTTCAACGAGTACAACAACTCGATGGCTGGGATCAAGAACGCAAGCGTCTTACCGGAACCGGTCTTGGCAGCACCCAAAACGTCTCTTCCAGCAAGCAAAGGTGGAATGGTCTTGGCTTGGACCTTGGTCATGGTCTTGAATCCCATTTCCGTGATCGCCTTCATGGTAGGTTCTGATAAGCCCGCCTCTTCAAACTTATCATTATCGGTTTCTTCAGGAGCAGTTTCGACAACTTGTGGTTTAGTAAGTTCTCTGGTTGCTTCTTCAGCCTTTCTTTCCTTCTCTTGCTTCTTGGCCAACTTCTTAGCTTCAGGATCTTTCACGTCGTCACCCAACAATTTGGCGACTTCATCAAAGTCTTCGTCCAATTCGTTCACCAACTGTTCGTTGTCAACTTCAGATTCAGAATCAGATTCAGAACGGCTACGTTTCTTGGATTCAACTTTCTTCGAAGGCTTAACGGCCTTCTTACTATTCTTAGCCATGGTTTATCGTAGTAGTTTTGGTGAAGATTACAAGTTCATCTCATCGCTCGCATTAAACAAAAATTGTGTATATGCAGGTCTGCAACATTTTCATTTTACCCCAAACAACCAAAACTAATGATTCTTGTTAGAGACGAGGGGGGAGGGGGAGAGAGACAGGGAACATTCCAGTAAAGCAAAAAAAGAATTTTATTTGAGTTTTTTGTGGATAAAACAATTTCTTTTTGGGGAAATGGTAACTTGTTTTATTCTCTTCCTTTTTAGTAGTTCATTAAATCAGAAATTTCTATGGGTACTTTTCAGACCGCTAAGTAATTTTTGGCCTGTATATGATTCATACCGATTTTGCCTCTGTTCCTTACCAGTGTAAATTGCCCCAAAAACCGCCCATAGAATTACATATATTTTAGATTATAGAGATAATGGCGTCGTATCAAGTGAATTCGACCAAGTCATACATGCAAGCCATGCAACCATTGGTTGAATTAATAGGCACTTTACCCATTTCCAATAAGAAAATTCCTCGAATTGATACAGAACTGGCGAAATTCTCGCCCTTGGACAGAATCCTCAACAGTTTCAGCCAAGTTTCCACCGATATCTTGAACACTATTGCCGATGGGGCAGTTCCAGTGTCAAGTCAGGCACTTTACACCGAAATTGAGGACGAATGTCGCAAAATGACCAATTCTGACGAAACGTTTGGAATCGTGAAACTGATCTGTGCCACTACCAAAAACGATGAAGAGCTCCAATCGTCATTGTTTGATATACTTGGCTTTGAAGCCTTTGATTTAATATCGAAAATTGTCCAGAACAAAACGGTACTCAACCAAAGCCAGGAACCAGAATCAGATCAACCCAAATTCTTGACCCCGGAAGAAAGAGCCCAGCTTTTAATTGATAATCACGAAAAAACCAAGAACCAGAAACTAGCACCAAAGCTTAACAATCAACAGTATCCGCATGTCTTCAGAAACCCTGAACAGGCAATCATAGAAGCAATCACCGGAAAGAAATATGCATTACCAAAGGGAACCGAGCGTCTTTCGTACGCAACCCATGAAGAAATTACAATTCCATATCCAGAACAAAAAGCCAATCGGTGGATATCAGATGATAAACTCGTCAAGGTCGCTGATCTCGATTTCTTGTGTCAAGGAACATTCAACTACAAGACATTGAACAAGATGCAGAGTTTGGTGTATCCAGTAGCGTACAATACCAACGAGAATATGTTGGTATGTGCTCCCACGGGTGCTGGTAAGACTGATGTGGCTTTGCTCACCATTTTGCATACCATAAACCAGTTTGTAACCGAATCGGTTGGAGATGACGGAGAAACAACGGTAGATATTGACTACGACGAGTTCAAAATCGTGTACGTGGCACCACTCAAGGCATTGGCGGCAGAAATTGTAGAGAAATACAGCAAGAAGTTGAAATGGTTGGGAATCAATGTCCGTGAATTAACTGGTGACATGCAATTATCCCGAGCGGAGATCTTAACTACGCAAATCATCGTTACTACTCCAGAAAAGTGGGATGTAGTGACGAGAAAGCTGTCGGGAGATAACGAGTTGGTGTCTAAAGTCAAGCTTTTGATTATCGATGAAATCCATTTGTTGCATGAAGACAGAGGTTCGGTGATTGAAACGTTGGTTGCACGTACTTTACGACAAGTTGAAAGCACCCAACTGATGATCCGTGTGGTTGGTCTTTCGGCTACATTGCCGAATTTTGTGGATGTGGCAGATTTCCTTGGAGTAAATCGTAACATCGGGATGTACTACTTTGATCAAACCTTTAGACCAGTGCCGTTGAAACAACAGTTGGTTGGTGTGAGAGGAAAAGCCGGTTCCAGACAGGCACGGGAAAATATCGATCGTGTTTCCTACGACAAACTTGCCCATTACGTTAATCAAGGATTCCAGGTCATGGTATTTGTCAACTCTCGTAAAGATACCGTTAAATCGGCTCGAACTTTCATTCAGATGGCACAGAGCCATTCAGAAACAGATCTTTTCAACTGTGAAGACTCAGACTCATTCGAGTTCTTCCGTCGAGAAGTTCTGAACAAAAACAGAAGTCGGGATATGAAGGAGTTGTTTGTCCACGGGTTTGGAGTTCATCACGCGGGAATGTTAAGAACCGACCGTAACTTGACTGAACGAATGTTTGAGAGCGGAGCCATCAAAGTTTTGTGCTGTACTGCTACGTTAGCTTGGGGTGTCAACTTACCTGCAGCTGTGGTAATCGTCAAGGGTACGCAGATATACGACTCCAAACAGGGTGGTTTTGTTGATTTAGGTATCTCTGATGTTATTCAAATCTTTGGTCGTGCTGGTAGACCACAGTATGAGCAGTTTGGTACCGGTATCTTGTGTACTACAAGTGATCGCTTGGACCATTATATTTCTTTGATCTCACAGCAGCATCCAATAGAGTCGAAACTTGCGGGGAAATTGACCGATAATTTGAATGCCGAAATCTCGTTGGGGACAGTTACCAACATTGACGAAGGGGTTCAATGGCTCGGCTATACTTATATGATGGTTCGTATGCGGCAGAATCCGTTTGGCTACGGTATTGACTGGAAAGAGTTGAAGGAAGATAATCTTTTGACCAACAGGAGACGTGATATGATTATAGCGTCGGCTAGACGTCTTCATCAACTCCAGATGATCATCTTTGACGAAAATTCCGGAGCTTTGACACCTAAAGATCTTGGAAGAATCTCTTCGGACTTTTATTTGCTTGGAAACTCGGTGGAAATCTTCAATCAAATGCTCAATCCCCGTGCTACTGAAGCAGATGTCTTATCGATGATAAGTATGAGTGCTGAATTTGATTCTATCAAATTTAGAGAAGAAGAAGCCAAAGAATTGAAGGAATTGTTGGAGTCAGATACCCCCTGTCAAGTCGCTGGTGATGTCGAGTCGGCTCCGGGGAAGACCAACATTTTGCTTCAGGCATTTGTTTCTCATGCTACCATTAAGGATTCATCTTTGATTTCTGACTCGAACTACGTGGCACAGAACGCTGCAAGAATCTGTCGTGCATTGTTCCTTATTGCCATCAATAGACGTTGGGGCACGTTGATGAAGATAATGCTCTCAATCTGTAAGTCGGTCGATAAGCGAGTCTGGGCCTTTGAACATCCATTGACTCAATTTGACCTTCCGGCCCCGGTAATGAGAAACATCAAGGCTAAAAACCCATCAATGGAAATGCTTCGTGACATGGAACCCGGTGAATTGGGCACTTTGGTTCATAATACCAACATGGGCAAAACACTTTTCAAGTTGATTGGTCGGTTCCCCAATTTGGATATCGAGTCGGAAATTTTTCCTATAACAACAAATGTCATGAGAGTTAAGGTTAATTTGTATCCTGATTTTGTCTGGGACGAAAAGTACCATGGTAATTGTCAATTCTTTTGGCTTACGGTTGAAGAGTCCGACAAGTCAGAGATTTTGCATGTGGAAAAGATTATTTTGAACAAGAGACAATTTTCCAGTCCACATGAATTGGATTTCATGATTCCGTTGGCTGATCCATTACCACCCCAGATTGTCATTCGGGTAGATTCAGATACGTGGATTGGTTCTGGCTCGTTGCATACCATCTCTTTCCAGCATTTGATTAGGCCTTCAAACGAAACTATTCGTACAAATCTCTTGAGATTGCAGCCGTTGCCCATAACTGCCTTACACAACCCGGAAATCGAGGCAATTTACTCGCCAAAGTTCCTGTATTTCAACCCAATGCAGACAATGGCGTTCCATTCATTGTACAACTCAAACTCTAGTGTATTTGTTGGTTCACCTACTGGTTCGGGTAAAACGGTGGTTGCTGAGCTTGCCATTTGGCATGCCTTCAAGGAATTCCCCGGCACGAAAGTTGTATACATTGCACCAATGAAGGCTTTGGTGAGAGAAAGAGTTGATGATTGGAGAAAGCGGATATCCGGCAACACCAAATATAAGTTGGTTGAACTTACCGGTGATTCTTTGCCAGAAGCTAGAGATGTTCGTGAAGCAGATATTATTATCACCACTCCCGAAAAATTTGATGGTATTTCACGTAACTGGCAAACAAGAAAGTTTGTGCAGCAAGTTTCGTTGGTCATCATGGATGAAATCCATTTATTGGCCAGTGATCGTGGTCCTATTTTGGAGATGATTGTCAGTCGTATGAACTACATCTCTTCTCAGACAAAGAAACCAATCAGATTGCTTGGTATGTCTACTGCGGTATCTAATGCCATCGATATGGCTGGTTGGTTGGGAGTCAAGGAAGGTTTGTTTAACTTTCCACAATCAGTTCGTCCCGTGCCGTTACAGATGTACATTGACGGGTTTCCCGATAACTTGGCTTTCTGTCCGTTTATGAAGACAATGAACAAGCCAGCGTTCATGGCTATCAAACAGCACTCTCCCACCAAGCCGGTATTGATATTTGTTGCCTCTCGGAGACAAACCCGTCTTACTGCATTGGATCTTATTCATTTGTGCGGGATGGAATCCAATCCACGACGGTTCCTCAACATGCCAGACCGTGAACTCGAAAGTATCTTGGAAGAAGTCAAGGACGATACGTTGAGATTATCGCTTCAATTTGGAATGGGTCTCCATCATGCTGGTTTGGTCGAATCTGACCGTCAAATCTCACATAAGTTGTTTGAAGCCGGAAAGATTCAGATCTTGATTGCCACATCAACGTTAGCTTGGGGTGTCAATTTACCAGCTCACTTGGTGATTATCAAGGGTACGCAGTTCTTTGATGCCAAAATCGAAGGTTACAGAGATATGGACTTGACTGATATTCTTCAGATGATGGGAAGAGCTGGTCGACCTGCTTTCGATACATCTGGTATTGCCATTGTGTATACCAAGGAAAGTAAAAAGACTTTTTACAAGCACTTTTTGAACATCGGTTTCCCGGTTGAGTCATCCTTGCACAAGGTCTTGGATAACCATATTGGAGCGGAGATTTCTGCAGGAACCATCAACACTCGCCAGGAAGCCATGGATTTCCTTACGTGGACATTTTTATACAGACGGGCCCATAATAACCCTACATATTATGGTATTGAAGACATCAGTACCGCCGGTATTTCTGATTATTTGGGAGGTTTAATTGACGATACGATTGAAAACTTGAAGGAATCGAACTGTGTACATGTTGGAGGAAAGGATGAGCTTGTTCCGACGCCGTTCTTGCACATCTCGTCGTACTACTATCTTTCGCATATGACGATCAGAAACTTAACCAACAAGATCAAGCCTGATTTCGAATTTAAAGACTGTTTACGCGTCCTCTGTGAAGCTTCTGAATACGACGAGCTAGCCACTAGACACGGTGAGGAGTTGATCAACATGGAATTGTCGCAGGCTATGAGATATCCTGCCGAAGATATGGAACGTGAATTCATTTGGGACCCACATGTGAAGGCATATTTGTTGATCCAGGCATTTATGAGCCGGATCGAGCTTCCTATCATTGATTATTCCCAGGATACGATCTCGGTGTTGGACCAGGCGTTGCGTATCTTGCAAGCATACATTGATGCTGCGGCCGAGCTTGGTTATTTGCCGGTTGTCTTAAGCTTTATTACGTTGATGCAGTGTGTCAAGCAACGCATGTGGTACGATGAGCAACCGGCTCTTACTTTGCCTGGTTTGACTGCCGGTGCAAAGAATGGGGTGCCTTCGTTAAAGACCATTGGCAGAATGGGACTCGGAAAGCTTCACAAGCTTGCTGAGACTTTAGGAGTGAAAGGGAACCCTGATGAAGGTATCGATGACGAAGAAGCACGCAAGCAGTTTGTGAGAGTGGCTTCTTCGTTGCCTACCGGTCAATTAGCAGTAAGACAAGAAGGACTGACCAAATTAACGGTGGAACTTGTCCATGACAACCAGCCATTAAATAAGGAGTTCAAGATGCACTGTCCTCACTTCCCCAAGGCTCAGAGAGAGTCGTGGTTCATTATATTGGCCAACGAAGATACCAAGGAACTCTTGTTGATGAAACGGGCTACCCCCAGACTCCATGGAAAGAAAGGTAAGATAACGTGTGTGATGGATATTCCTCCTGCACTCCAAGGACAACCGGTGAGTGTTTTATCTGTCAACGATGCTATGGATATCAGCTACACTACGAAACATGTGTTGATGGTGAAGAGTATAGATTAAATACCATAATGCTAATGTACATGAAAGCGATCCAACTACCGATATTTCTATGTCTACTCGAAGAAATCGTCGACTTCTTCTTCGACATCGGCCTTCTTTTGTTCGGGAGCATCGATCTCCTCGTTGATGGCAGCTTTCTGTTTTCTGGTGGAGTCGATGGAAGCAGCCTTTCCAGACAATACTTCGTCAAACGAGAACGGAAGCTTGTCTTGATCGATCAATTCTTCAACTTCCTTTTTGAATTGTCTGCGTCTCTCATCGGTCTGCTGTAAACCTGCCTTGGCTTTGGGGTTATTCAAGTCGGTTTCTTCGTCTTCTTTGGCATTTGGATACAACGAAATGTATTTTTCAGTCTTAGGAAACAACACCACGTATGCCAAATCAACTTCACTGTGCTTCACCACTTTTCTGGCCTTTTTGATATCTTTTCTCACGTCAGTTTTGGCGACTTCTTCAAGTGCCTTTCTCGCCTGCTTCAACTTACGCACAGCCTTCTTTCTCTCGAAAAACCGTACCATATGATACTTCTTGGCGATTTCCTTAGTTTTCAAGTTAAACTGAGCATTCTGAAGCTCCACGCGCAACCCTTTCAATGCTCTCTCGTTGTTGAGTCTGATATCGGCCGGAAGATCTTGCTTCTTCAATAACCGTTCAATGTCTCTGATTTTTTTCTTGAGTTTAGCTGCTCCTCCTCCTATCACACCTCCAAGCCCAATGGAGCCGCCGTTATTCCGTGTCCGTGGTCCTTTTGGCATCTTTAATTAAAAAAATTCAATGAGAGTTCGGGCTTTCTGGAATTTCTTGCGATGCCATCGTAAAATCATTCCCAAAAGTGAATGGGTGTTTCCTGCACGTAATAATTTTCCCAAGTTAATTTCGAAAAGTTTCAATCTTTAAACAACTTCAAGCAACAAAGAACCATGGGGATTTTGGAGAAGATAGCACAGATTCAGGAGGAATTGTCCCGTACGCAGAAAAACAAGGCCACAGAGTACCATATTGGACTATTGAAGGGGAAACTTGCGCGTTACAGGCGTGAGCTTTTGGAGCCGCAACCTGGTCAAGGAGGAGGCGGAGGAGGCCAAGGATTTGAAGTGGCAAAGGCCGGTGATGCTCGTGTGTCATTGATTGGGTTCCCATCGGTTGGTAAGTCGTCATTTCTTTCCAAAGTCACCAACACAAAGTCGGAAGCAGCGAATTATGAGTTCACGACATTGACCTCGGTTGGGGGTATTCTTGAATATAACGGTGCCGAGGTGCAGATTGTAGATTTACCTGGGATCATTAAGGCTGCAGCTCTGGGCAAGGGACGTGGTCGGCAAGTGATTGCTGTTTCGAGAACCAGTGACTTGATCATGATGGTTTTGGATGCTACAAAAGGTGGAGACCAGAGACAGATTTTGGAGAACGAATTGGAGCTGATGGGGATCCGGTTGAACAAAGAAAGACCAAACGTATCTCTTCGGATCAAGAAAACTGGTGGAGTGAAGTTGAACTCAATCAATCCGCCCAAATACTTGAACGAGAAGATTGTGGCTGCGTTATTGAAGGACTACAAGATCCACAACGCGGATGTGCTTGTCCGTGATGAGAACGTGACCGTTGACGATTTTATTGATGTGATCAACGAACAGCATATCTCGTACATCAAGTGTTTGTACGTGTACAATAAGATCGACGCTGTGTCGTTGGAGGAATGCGACCGCTTGGCACGTGAACCCAACACGGTGGTGATGTCGTGTGAGTTAGACTTGGGAATTGAAGACTTGAAGGAGGAGATCTGGAGACAACTCGATCTCTTGCGGTTGTACACCAAGCGTCGTGGAATTCAACCAAACTTCGATGATCCGATGGTCGTGAGGGCGAATTCGACCATCCAAGAAGTCTGTGACGCCATTCACCGTGATATGAAAAATCAATTCAAGTACGCGTTGGTCTGGGGCTCCAGTGCCAAACACTCACCACAGAAATGCGGCTTAACCCACCCCGTGAATGACGAAGACGTGGTCCAGATTGTCACCAAGTGAAAAAGTTTCCTGTATATTATAAAAGTCCTTACATAAAAAAATGTCATTAAACTTGTCAAAATAAATAAAAGCATACTAGTAAATATGGAAAATTATAGCGAGCTTCCGGATATAGATACGACATCTAGAGATGTTTTTGAGACTTCTGATGTTGAGAGTGAGCCGCTGGCTGACCAGGAACCGGAATTGGGTGCAGAAGAAATCGATACCAGCGGCCACGAGACTACCGCACGCGCCAAGTTCCAGCAATGTGCGGTTATCAGCGACGAAACCGATTTCCTGGGACGCGTCACCCTGGCTCTTGGGTCCAATGGGCTTAATGTGAGGTACGAGAATGAAACCAGGAGCCAGAAAGTGGCGAGAATAGCGCGTGAATTGGCAGAACTCCAGCAAGAAACGGTGGAAAACGACGATCATGAAGTCAATGAATTAGGTAAGCTATTGAGTCTGGTCCAGACATCTGAATTGCATAAAAAGAACATGTATGGCACGCAATTGGACCAGATTCTTGCCATAGCCTCTCTGCATCCACCAGCCTCATCTGAGACCAGTGATCCAAACGGTGAAGCCTTGGATCTGAGTGCGATTCTCGAACTCGAATTACGGATCAACGCATTGGAGAAAACTGTGGGATTCACTCAAGGTGCCGATACTTCAGGACAGCTACAAGCACATGTGAGTGATTTAAGCCGTAAGATCAATATTGTGCACAATCCGGAGTACGAGATGGAGAGACTCAAGCGAGAGATCGAACAGCTCGAGTCTGAGGCCGAGAAGCTCGCTGCGGCGCAAAAGGTACTAGAAATCACCACGGAACCCGTGAAAAACGACGATTGTGGGCCCGTAAACGAACTTTATCAGCATCTTGAACTGTTTGATCGGGTCAATCGTCAGGTTCCGAGTCTAATTCTGCGATTGGAGCTGTTGAGCCGGGTACATGCTGATATAGCCAACACCGTGGGCGTAGTTGGGGCGTTGGATGACGTGATGGCAGGGATGAAACAGGAAATGGAACAGTGGAACACGTCGATCATACAACTCAACGCTAATTTGGATGCCTACCGTGACAATTTCGAGCACAATCGCCAGATTATTCTGGGGAAGTTGGACAAATTGGACCAGCTCGCTTAGTAAAACCTGGGGAATCTCGCTTGTGTTTACCTGCGACGGCCCTCGCGGTGAGATGCCGTTAGGTTCATTTTTTCGCGTGACACAAAATCCGACATACTTTCTCCAGATTTATAAAATGGCATCGATCTCCCCACTGAAATAAAAAAAAAAAAAACAAAGATACAACCAACTACATTCAATTCCCGAAAACAATGTTGAGAGCAGGAACTGCTAGAGCCGCCCGTGTGGCCTCCAGAGCTATCAGAGTCAGTTTACCATCGGCTGTTGTGCGCAACAGTGCTGTCCAAAGCGCCAGATTCGTGTCACAGATCCATCATCCGCGTACCCCCAAGATTGTCAACGAGCCAGTCAAGGAGTTTGCTGCCAGTGACAAACAATCGTGGGCATTATTGGAACAATCCATTGCCAAGTTCACCGGTGGTGCCATGGACATTCCATTGGTCATCAACGGACAGAAGATCTACAAGAAAGTCACGTTGCCGCAAGTCAACCCTTCGAAACACGCGCAGAACCTTGCCAATGTGTCCCAGGCTGAACCTGCCGATATCCAGGCGGCCATTGATGCTGCCAAAGCTGCCAAGGCTGAGTGGGCTGCCACTCCATGGACCGACAGAGCCGCAATCTTCTTGAAGGCTGCTGACTTGATCTCCACCAAGTACCGTTACGATATGTTGGCTGCGACGATGTTGGGCCAAGGTAAGAACGTGTTCCAAGCCGAAATCGACTCTGTGGCCGAATTGATTGACTTTTTCAAGTTCAATGTCAAGTATGCCGAAGAAATGTACCACCAACAACCGGCCGAAACTACGCCCGGTGTGTGGAACCGTGCTGAGTACCGTCCTTTGGAAGGTTTCGTATATGCCGTGACACCATTCAACTTCACTGCAATTGCCGGCAACTTGGTTGGAGCGCCAGCTTTGATGGGAAATACCGTTGTATGGAAGCCTTCGGCCACCGCTGCGTTGTCCAACTACGTGTTGTTGCAGATCTTGGAGGAAGCCGGCTTGCCCAAGGGAGTCATCAACTTTATCCCTGGTGAGCCAGTCCAGGTGACCGACATGGTGGTGAACGACCGTGACTTTGCTGCTTTGCACTTTACTGGTTCCACCAAGGTATTTAAGCTGTTGTACGGCAAGATTTCCGGTAATGTTGCTGCCGACAAGTACCGTGAATTCCCTCGTATTGTTGGTGAAACCGGAGGAAAGAACTTCCATTTGATTCACCCTTCGGCTTCGTTGGACCACGCTGTTTTGTCGACATTGAGAGGTGCCTACGAGTTCCAGGGCCAAAAGTGTTCCGCATTGTCAAGATTGTACGTGTCTGAATCCATGTGGCCTGAATTTAAGAACAAGTTGGTTGATGCCATGGGCCAAATCACTGTTGGTAACGCTGCTGAATCCGGTCTGCTCAACTCATTTATGGGTCCAGTGATCCACGAAGCTTCTTTTGACAAACTTGCTGCTGCTATTGACGCTGCAAAGGCTGATCCTGAGCTTAAGATCATTGCTGGAGGCTCGTACGACAAGTCTAACGGGTTCTACGTGCAACCAACCTTGATTGAGACCTCGAACCCTTCGCATCCTTTCTTGAAGAACGAGTTCTTTGGTCCTATCTTGACTACATACGTCTACCCAGATGCCGAATACTGTGAAATCATGGAAACCATCGACACCACCACCGAATACGGTTTGACGGGTGCAGTGTTTGCCCAGGACCGCAGTGCCATTAGATTGGCTGAAGAAAGATTGAGATACGCCGCTGGTAACTTCTACATCAACGACAAGTCGACTGGTGCTGTTGTTGGTCAGCAATGGTTCGGTGGTGCTAGAGCATCTGGTACCAATGACAAGGCTGGAAGTGGCAATATCTTGTCGAGATTCGTTTCCATCAGAAGCATCAAGGAAAACTTTTACGAGTTGACCGACTTCAAATACCCATCGAATCAATAAACAAAAGTGATGGACACACCCATTCCTTAAATACATAGTTATTTAAACAAAAAGAAAAAGCAGAAAGTCATATTCATTACATACATTTCAAGCTAGTTCTTGTAGCCGGGATACAGGCCTGGAATCCGACCCGGAAACCCTACGTAGTTTTCCATTGGTGGGCCTGATGGCGGACCTCGATATCCTCCAGGAGGCGGTCCTGGTGGTCCCTGTGGTCCCTGTGGTGGAAATGGTGCTTGTTGGAATCCTTGCATTGACATGGGCCCGGAAGCCGTCAATATACGGCCCAAACCGTAGCAGACATTGCAAATATCGTCGTCCAAGAAGCCCAAAATGCGTCCCGAACCGCGACACCGGCCGCAAAGCATGCCTCCGAGCCGAGGATCGCCAGGCAGCACCCGAATCGGTTGTCCGCCGTTTCCATTGGATACAACGGTTGTGGTGACGGTGCTGCCGCCAAAAAGCAGCGCAAATGGGTCGTAGGGCACCGACTGCCGCACGTACTGCGTTGTGTTGCGCGGACCATAGATTTCCCAGCAATCCTGGCACGTCTTGCTGTTTTTGACCTTGTAGCCAGTATTGTTGCACTTGTCACAGTACCGGCCACGTGGGTATTTGAATGGAAGTTCGGGATTCGGGTTGTACACCATCGCTCGGGTAAAGTGCTGGTCCCAGCATTTGCGACATAGGGTACCTTTTCCGGCCTTGAATCCGGTCAAATTGCATTTTTTACAGTAGTATCCGCGTGGATACTTGAATGGAAGACTCAAATTCTGTGTGTAGAGCTCATCGGTCGACGTAGGGGCCAGGGAAAGGGACAGGGACAGCTGCGCCTGCGCCTGCGCTGGTGCATGCGGCCGATGGTGTGCGGGGCGTGGGGCCGTCGGTGGGGCCGCTGGTGGCCGTCCACTCGAGCTTGTAAATATGTGTGGGGGTACAGCATCCTTTATGGCTTCACTATAACTGGGAGGAGCGTCTTCGGACGGAGTTTTCATGGCTTTTGGATGTGATTTGAAGGCGGTCCAGGAGCAATTATTCAGTGGGGAGATTTAAGTATGGAGAATATGCAGGTAGAGAGAAAATATATATCATCCCGTTCCTGTATATAAATATTGTATTATGGTAAAAATTAACCCCCAAAAAAATGTCGGCCGACACTGAAGATTCTCAATAATAAATGAATTGAAAAATGTCTGCAAAATGCACAATGACGTAATTCTCAAATTCAATCAAAAAACTTTTAGTTATCTCGACAGGGACATTAATCTCGTGCTACATACTTCAAAAAAAAGAAAAAACTGAATATCAGCTTTATCCGTGGGAATTGGATAATATGTTAACTTTTCCAAACTTTTACAAGTCAAGTTATATCGATTCTGCTGTCTCGTGACACTGTCTTCTGAAAGAATACTTGGAAACATCCAAGTTTATTAGTACTATATAATACATGAACAGAGTTTCTATTCTTTAACTACTCATTTCTAGTAAAGGATTCCTCCATTTCTGACTGTTTCCACGCAAAAGAGGTAAAATTACCACTCCTTCGAAGTTAACTAATACGTATCTAAGCACTTATATAATTTGTCCTGTCTGTAACTTGGTTCAGCAAAAGATCATTCTGTTACCTGCACTCCTTTTACCCTACAACATCTTTTTCACATTAAAAAAAAAATGTGATTCGCGACGCGTACACGTACAAAGTACACCAGCATGATTTGGTTATCGGAAAGACAGAGTAAGTACACGGGAATTTTGGCAAAAATAACATAACTAACATCAGAGTTTGGCGTGGGTTTCACCGCTGCCGGGATATTTTTCTTCATTTTTGGCGTCATGGCGTTTTTTGACTCCGGGTTCCTCGCACTTGGCAATATCCTTTTTATTATCGGATTGGTGTTGATAATTGGCCCGCAAAGAACGGTGACATTCTTCACCAGACCCACGAAAATCAGAGGCACGTTGTGCTTTGGGTTCGGAATAGTGTTAATTTTGATGAAGAGATCGTTCATTGGGTTTATCTTGGAAAGTTTTGGTATTTTGGGGTTGTTTGGTGACTTTTTTGGCACCATTGTCCAGTTCTTACGCTCGATTCCATACATTGGCGATGTCTTGAGCCATCCAGCCATCGCTCCTACGATTGATAGATTGGCAGGACTTAATACCTTGCCTGTTTAGGCCATGCACAAATAGAATATTATTTATAGTTTGCTTCCTAAAGCGTAGTGACCACGATAAATAAGTTCCAAGACCCTGTCAGCCACCCGTAACGCATACTGGAGGTCGACAAACAGGTTGAAATTCGACTCCTCGTGGAAATAATGCACCGTGATACCGTTGATTGTGCGGGTATGGGCTGCTGTTGGTGGTGGCAGTGGCCCGAAATGTGGCATCCAGAGCACAGCACGCGGTAATGTTGCGTCCACAACGCGGACCAAGTTTCTGTTGATGGTTAACTCTTTTGCAGTGGCTCCACTAAAGTCAAACACAGCCACAGGTGCGTTGTTTGCCTGCCGGTTGACAAAATCGGTAAAGTAATGGCCACTTATGAGCGTCGTTGCCATAGTTCGCCCCGTTCCCAAGAGCTCATGACGCAATTGGTTGGATATAGCGTCTGGATGATACATGAGAGCCACTGGTCGCAGTCCTAATCGTGCTTCAAGTCTAAAATGGACCTGGGGACGTTCCATTCCGGCAGAATGGTCGGGAATTAGCGATATAGAGCTTAAGGGGATCGTTTCGAGAGACAGAAGAACCAGCGCAAGTACCGTGGCATGCTGAAGTCGCTGGTTCGTCACTGTAGAAACCCCACACCACGGTAGGGGTCCGTGAACTTGAGGAGGTTCTACCACGATGATGTAGAGCTGAGGCAGCAGGTGCCAGGCCTGGAAAATTGCTGCTGCAATCACGTAGGCACAGAGCCTCGATGGATGTCGAACGATAAACGTCGGCATATGAAGTTAGAGCTTGGGTTTCAGGGTAAGATTGAGAAACAGTACCATATATTCTGCCTGTTTCAAGCAGTACGGCACGTTGATGTACGGATTGAGTGGGTCTGGATCGTAGAACTGGAAGTACCGGTCCGCAGTTCGTACGAGCCGGTATTGCGGGTCGATATCGGAGATCTGGACTTGGAGTTTGCCGTGAACAGTGGTTGGTGGACAGCAGATATCAAGCACGGTGGCGGTATGACTCGATAGAAGGTGCTGGAAATAGGATTCGTTTACTACTTGGGTTACCAACACGCGACCGGAGCGATGAAGCTCACGACGCAATTGGCCAACAACTTTCGCTGGTTGATACTGCAGAGCACCCACAAAGTGTGATCGATTGGTAGAAAGTACACACACGGGCCGCGGAACACCACCACGACTTCTGACTTCCACCACAATGATTTGGAACTCGTTTAAGAACCTACAGCTATGGTACACGGCTGCAGCGATAATGTATGCGGCTAGACTTGAGGAGTGCCGAATGATGAAAGTGTACATTCTGCAGATCCTATACGATGATGGCCATAATTGTCCTCGTTTGGGATACAGCACATGCGTTTTTGGTTTGTTGTGTGGGTGGGTGACTACTCGTTTCGTGTTTTTATGTTTTAGCTTTTTGTTCTACATTTGCATGTTTATGCAGACTCTATCTTATCGGGAAATGCAAAGCATTGCTACCCCATGACGCCTTGAATATTCTCCTCCTTCAATTTATTAGTTCCAGTGCTTCCATGTACAAAAATGCAGACATTTTTTTTTGCTCGATGTAGCAGAATGAATGCAGACATTTTTTCTAATCTTTTTAGAACCATCGTATTTTTTTGTAAGTTATGTCTGTTGGTGATTACTTGCATCAATCTTTTTTTTGGGTGGCCTCGTGGATTCTTGCCTATTACGAGATTCAAAAACATATTTGTAGTGCCTTAATTCCGAATCTTTCTTGAAGTATAGATTGTTTTTTCTTCATACAATGGTACATTCTAACGGAGGAAACGCTCAATGGTTTTTCCATTGGATGCAACCACCACATCGTTTACTCAGACCATGTGGTTCCCTTTCATACTCGAAATTCACTTATTTCAGCAGTTAAAAACCTAGTCAATACAATCGAAGTTGACTATCACCCTAACTCTAACAACTTGGTTGTGGATTTAGTACACCCATCTCTTTTTCCAGTTCAGTATGATAGGACTCCTTTAATTAATGGCACAGAGACATTAGCGAGTGCAGTTTCTCACAAGATATTGCTTCCGTAAAGGAAGGAAAGCCACCTTCGGGATTTCAAAACATTTCCAGTGGTTACCAGCAGAGTTGGAGTACGAAAATAATAAAAGGGTTTGTGTTCACTTCGTACATCCATAATTTGCACCCACCCCAAAACGCCTCGCTTTACAAGGAAATTCTGAAACTTTTTAATGTTTCGTTACCAGGCCTTGATTTTTGTTTGTCGAGATCGGCGTCGTCAGTATACCAATGAGTGCTCGTTCCTCCAAACAATAAGTATTATCGTCCAGAATACTATGAAAAGTGGGAGAGGGTGATTCAATCGGGCGATGTGGGCGATTACATCAAATTTATGTTTCACCGGTCTGAATATTGCATTGATTTAAGTCCAAAATATACCGGTGGGCAAGTCACTGATAAAGAAATCTCTCTTACTGAATTTAAAAAAAACTTAAGGTGATTGTCAAGCTAGCAAACATTGAATTGACACCAGAACTGCCATCGTATTCAGAGGGGGGGATCCTGGCACGTTGAAGGAACCAACAATAAAGATATAGTTGCCACCATAGTATATTACTACGACATTGAGAATATTACTGAATCACAATTATCGTTCAGAGCGGCGTTTGAGGATCCTAGATATGACCAGCATGACGTCTACATCTTAAAGAAAATTTATGGGATAGCAGATGGAGATAAAATAACTCGAGGTTTGGGAAGTATCGAAGCGAAAGAGGGACGGATGGTAATTTTTCCTAATACTATTCAGCATAATTAACAAAAGCATTGGTGGATGATGTGTTGTTGATTGACCATTTAATTCCTGATAAAAAAACCTTCAATCGAAACTTAGAAATTGCAACCAGCGTTCGTGCTACTAACGGATGCATACCTGAAAAATGTGAGAAGGCAATTTATTCAAAAAAGATCTGCATTGGTAGGTGACGATATCGAGGAAGAAATGGCTTTTACACGAGAGTTTGATTTATGTGAACATTAAATGTATAGTTTAAAAAAAACAAGATATTGACGAAGAAAAAAATGATTTTGCCCAGGATCGAACTGGGGACGTTCTGCGTGTTAAGCAGATGCCATAACCAACTAGACCACAAAACCACCTGTTGTTGTTAACTTTAGGTTGTGTGAATATGTTGCATATTGAAGCAGATGCTACTAAAAAGTCTATAGCAAAAAAAAAGACATGCTTTGTTTACATGAGTTTACGAGATCTGGCAGGTGAATTGAACAAGGAAAAATAAATTGTTTTGCGGTCCTGGTATTTGAGATTTTCGTGTGCAATTGGACTAAAAGAGCTAAACGATGAGCATCATCGAGCAATTGGATGGTACTTCATCTAGGAAAGAAGCAATTCTAGAGGTTAAATGTTTAGTAATCCCGGCTTGAGATGCATAAAAGTAAGAAAGCGGCACCCAAGCGAATTGGACTGGCCTCCCCAAACCAAAGGCGTTACACGGTAGCGCGGAATTCCTTTCAACGTTCTTGACTGTTCCCGTTGTCGGGACATGAGCCAAAGGCTTCAAATCTCGGTCCGTATCCGGCACTCACCGGGATACGAAGAACCCATCTAGAATGCTGAATTTATTGGAACCTGGTAGGGTTTTGCTATGGGTTTTACATGAATCAACCGAGGTGAAATATGAGTGACTGTAGAGCTTCATAAATTTTTTTGGGGTATCAAACGTGACGAACACGAAAAGTCAAACCTACGAATGGCGGTATTTATGCAAATGATGAATGTAAGAGTTTTTCAATCTGAATGCTACAGAAACCTTGTGCAGAGGGATATTGAGACAGAAGGAATTTATGTGGAAAGCCCGGGTAAATGGCGGCAGACGTGAGGTGGTATTAACGAAACGTTAGTGAGTCTCGAATGTGGCTGGTGTTTTTGTGGGCGGCGCCGTTTGTTGCTGTCGAATCTCATATTTCAAAAAAGGACGACGATACGGGGCAATGTTTCAAACGTACCAGTAACACATTCTCCGTCAAAAAATTCTTCTGAGGTACCCTAGACCATTGAATAAAGTGTGGGATTGTCACCAAGTAGGTGATTTTAGGCGGGTATTTTTCTCGAGTAGGCGAGTAGGCGAGTAGGCGAGTGAGAATAGTCCATGCATAATATATAATTCATAAATATGAACAGAGCGAGAAATCATGAGCAGCCACCAGGTTGGGTAAAAGGATAAGGTTTGGGAGATATTTCACTCAGATCTATTGCTAATAAATGGGGAAATGATTCGCATTGTGTGGGTGGCAAGGCAATGCTTTGTTCAGGTGAGAAAAAGTTTAGATACCCGACATGAACGAATGGATGGTGCAGAAAATAATGCTTGACCAGGCTGTTGGATGATGTCAGTGCAGTAGTTTTTTTCCCCCATGAGGACGTTTTAAAAGAACCAGTAAAAAAATATGCAAAAATTTGCCAACTTCATCGGAAAATGACGCACAAAAGGAATTCCTTTCTGAAATAGAAAAAAAAAATAAAATAATGAAATAAAAATAACGAAATAAAATGTCTGTCTGGCTGTCTAATGATAATTATTGCCTTACCTCGTGCTAAATTTGTAGACTCGAGGTAGGGACCGAGAAATACAGGGGTGTTTACTTTAGGGGTGGTGGTGGCGGGGGCACTAAGGAAGCATATGAAAGAACAACTCAAAAAGAATGAAGGACAACGGGCGAAGGGCAAACAGCAAACAGCAAAAAGCCTAGGGTACCCATGACCATAACCATTATTTAAAGGGAATTAAGCAAAAAAAAAATAAAATGATTTAACCAGTCGTAATTAGTACCCCTAAAGCTGGGACGAAGTCAAGTCAAAACTAACCATAATTTAAACGTATGTATATATACAGATATATATAGAATCTAACTAGTAATACAAAGGAATAAAATCAGTCACACACTTAAGAAATAAAATGTCATTATATCAGAACCTCGAATTGGTTTTGCGAAGAGGGTGATATTTTAATAAAGAAAGGCGTAGGGGTAGTAGAAGGCCTCTTGTCTCTGCTGTGCTTTTGAGTAAGGTTTTGTTGTTTTATTGTTTTTGTTCTTGCTTTTTTTCTTCCTTCCCTCTATGATATTCCCTTCAACCCAATTTTACGTATTACACCTAGTTTTCACGTAAGTCCCTTTTTACTGACCACCGGTTTGTGCTTGTGCTTGTGCTTGTTTGGTGCATTTCAGCTGACACGCCTTCTCTTGTCGGTCCGGTGGTCGTCATCTTCTTTGGGATCTTCCAAGAGCGACGTCACCAGCATCTTTTTGTTATTGCTCTTGTCATCCTTATCGTCATCGAGTAATTTGGCCAATGGATAACTTGTAGAAGAACGTAGATGCTTAAACTTGTCATTAAGTATGTTGGTGTCAAGTGGCTTAATCAGATGCTGATGAGTCAGGTCATGTGGTCCAAGCGAAATCGACAGTTTTTCACCGATATTCGAGATCGAGCCAAACAGCGACGTTCTCTTGAGCGACGAAACCAGAGAGAGCAGAGACTTGTTGGAAAACAACAGTGCTTGCAGTGACTTGGTCGAAAATAGCAGAGATTGCAGCGAAGTTGAGCCCATGGATTCCTTGATCAGCTGCTTGTGATGGAGCTTGACTAACAGTGGCCGCAACTTGTCGTGGACACCGTTGCCAATTGGAATTTGCAGTGGTTTCTTGACAATTGGCGAGCCTGGGATCGAAACAGGCCGTCTTTCTTCATTGTGGATGCTGCGTGGTGGTGGTGGCGGTGGACCCGTGGCCAATGGAGAATGGAGTCTCGATGGTTCGGGCGAGTTGGGATAGTATATCGACGAAGGATGTGGCAATTTTACTCCCGACTTGTCGTAGTCGGGTACTGAAACCGGCGACAATATGCTGTGGTTGGGAGCTGGTGCTAATGGATCGTAGAAGAGCGAAGGATTTCTGGGACGTGCGTTGTTGTTTGACTCCCAGATCTTCCGGAACTGAAGGTCGGGCGAGTAGTTCTGTGCGTGGACCGCAGAGAGATGCTGAGGGTGTCCTTGAATTGGAGCCTGTGCTTGTTCAGGTGTGGCTGCTGTACGTGGCTGTTGATGAAGTGGCTGTTGATGAAGTGGCTGTTGATGAAGTGTTTGTGGTGCTGGTGCTGGTGCTTGAACTGTAGATGCTGCAGGAGGTTGATGTGCAACTACTGGAACTGCACCGGATGGTGTTGGGGTAGAATGTACTGGCGTAGGCTGGGGTACAGGCTGAATGACGGGTTTCAAGGGCGGACCTGTCTGTGGAGGAGGCACAGGACCCAATTGATGAGGGACCTGAGATTGCAAATGAGGAGGAAGGTGTTGTGAAGGGTGGGGAACCTGTCCCACTACGTAAGGCTGGTACTGGTAGGGATATGGATATGGTTTTTGGTCATCGGAAGCGTACACCGGGTAGTACCCTTGGTATCCGGGGTAGTAAGGTGCATATGAAGGTTGGTAGTACTGTGGCTGAACGTCGTAGTTGGCTGTGGGTGATGAGGTGGCTGTTATTAAATAATCGCTCGATTCGTTGTAGTTATTACGTGAACTGTTGGAGCTGGAGCGTCGTTTGATGTAGCTGAGGGAACTTTCATCGCCCTTCTTAAACTTTCCACTCAGATGCTTAAATTCCCACACGGGAGGCGAGTCTTTGTCGCCGCTGTTCTGACTTGGGTCACTCACCTTGTGAAATCCATACATGTGAAGCTGACGAACAAAACTGGCAACGTTTCCGTGCTTAAAGTAACCTGTGAGTGCCTGGGCAAACTCCTTGCCGGGATAAAGTGCAAACGTGTTGTTTTCGGCGTTGTTGGTCCACCAGATGAGATGGGCAAGCTTGGTGTCGTTTAACATGGTGTAGAGTTTATGAACAAAGGCATTCTTCTTAACAGGCGGGTCTGCTTTTTTGCTCATCCTTGCAGGGGCCGTGTCGGCAGGGTATTTGGTGTCTGAAATTAGACACGGAGGGTTTGGAAGTGCCGTGTAGATTTTGTTATTTGGGGTGGGAAATGTCTGTCTGTCTGGAGAGTGGTTTTGGCAGGTGGTGACGATGTTGAATGTAGAACCGGATGCCAGAATCTTTGTCTAAGGTACTTAAAATCACAGAAATGGCAATAAGTGTATTTGGTGTACCTGGAGCCGTATGTTTTTTTGGCTTTCTTAATATATATATCCCGCCGTTGATGATAATCTCAATTCTTTTTAAAAGGAATTTAATATCAAAAAAAAAAAAATTCCCGACCTTGAATAGTATTCCTGCAGTACAAATTATTTTCTACCAGGTGAACAAAAAACTAGCGCGAAGTTCAATAAAAATAAACTGAACTGAGTTTGATTTTTTCTTTTTGGTAGTTTACTTCCACCGAAAAAAAATAGTTTCTGTCCGACAAAAAGAACATTCAACAAAATTTCCCTCGGAAGCGTATTCTTACCTTAAACTTTGTCCTTTCTTATCTACGCACCGTCTTGGGATAGGCGGCTACTCTATTTTTTTTTGCTTGCCTTGCTCAGACCATTTCTTTCTACAGGTATGTCGGAGCCCTTCTTCTCAGTGTC